>VRYO01002355.1:4474475-4605884 GCA_009812075.1 Sialia sialis
ACCAGTGGGGAAGGCTGCATTCTTCAGTGAAAAAGGTGGGGCTTATATTAGTGAAACTACTGTAATCTTTAAATGCATACACAAACTGCTAAGTAAAATGATTAGACCTTGTCTGGCATCTTTGGATCTATGTTCTGTGAAAAGCAGTAGTGATTTAGATCTGAGTTTTCTAGTACGTGGCATGTAAAGTGTGTTTAGCTTCTTGGGGATGTTTTTTAGAATGGTTTAAAATAGATCATAGTCTTTATTTGCTTTTCTGGGGAGAGCCAACATAAGCTCACAAGTGTTCTGCTTTTAAACAATGTACAAAGCCTGACCTCTTTGTTAGTTTAGTGGTTTTACACCATCTATTAACACTCAGCAAAGAATGAGAATGGATTTTGGTCTCCCTTTCTCTAGTTTTCTGGAAAAAACCCATAACAACAACACCAAAAAAACCCAACACCAAAAAGCCCCAAACATATGATCTCATCAGTTGACCTGAGGGGGGGGGGGGAAAGAATCAAAAAATGCCTCCACAGAGCACCAAAGATGGAGAAGTGGGAGGAGGTATCAGCAGAAAGCAAAGAAGGACTAGAAAGAGCCCAGTCAGTGCATAGCGCTGGGGCAGACTCTTGATCCTTCTGTGTCCTGTGATCTGAGTGAGCTGGCAAAAGGGAATTTTGTATTGCTGTCCTTAGAATGCATCTGGTCACAAAATGGTATTGCAGACCTCTCTCTAAGCTTTATTGATTGTAATGGTGACAGCTGTATGCAAGGGTCAAATATGAGCTACTTGCATGGAGATGTTCCCCTCTGCAAAGCCAAACCCCGGTGAAAGTTCTGTGGTTCTGCATGGCTTGGCTCTGGATGGTTTGTGTCTCAGACTGTGAACATCAGCTGCTCACATGAAGGGGGTAAGAAGTCTCCTAGTTCTTAATGAAATACATTTTACAAGGAGAATGCCTATTGGCACATGGCTTCTCCACAGAAAGATGGAGCTGCTGTAACTCTCCTTACAGAGTACACCACAACTCACTGTCATGAAGCACATGTTCTCAAGCCACAGTGAAGTATAGAAGAGGTCCCTAAGTGGACTTATTGTGTGATGAAATTCACCAAGAAATTATTTGCTCCATAAATGGCATAGCTACCTATCTGTAACAAAATACACCATGTCAGATAACCAAGGCAGCATCTATATATCCTCACCTAATTGCTCTATTACTTGTGGCAGTGATGCCTCAGAAGAAATCCCCCAGCCCTTTAGACTAGAGCTGGGGCCCTGGCTCCCAGTGCCATGGCAACGGAAGTGCTGCCTGCTGAAAAAGCCAGTTGAGTCCAGAAAAGGTCACCAGAGTCCTTTAGAAACCCTGGGAAACCCTTTATCCTCAAACAGAAAGAGGCACAAGTCTGAAGCTGAAAAGACAAAATAGTTTGCTAATGGTGAGCATACAAAATTTCCATTTTATCTCATAAAGCATATTTCTAATGTGTTTTTATTGCCTTTAGGGCTATTTAAGCACTCTTCATGGTTTTAGGTGAGATTGAAGGGTGACACAGCTTGGGGAGCAAGGATGGAAAGACTGTGGGTTTTTTCAGTTGCTACAGCCAGAGTTTATTTACAATGCTGTAAGGACTGAGGCCTTATGGAAAAAGCCCCAGAGTTGCAAGAGCTGGCACAAAAAGGAGAAAATATATTACCTTTGACTTCTTTTCTGCACTGTCCCAGCACTTGGCAGAGCAGATACAAAACACAGCATGCTGCTTTTGGGAGAGCTTGTTACAGTACTTATCTGGATACTGCAACTTGGTCCCACCACTTGCGACATCCCGCAGTTGTAGGAACTGTTGGATCAATTTATCAGATCCAAGGCTGGATCACCTTGTAAGTGGAAAGCTTTTGAAAAAGTTACAATTCCTGAAGCATCCTTTCATGTTTAAGGCTGTGTATGATTCTAGGAGTTCACTTTTGTGTGCTTAAAGTATTAGTGTAATGCTTAACCAGTACAAACTATAGCTGAAAACAACTATGTTGGGAAGAAAAGCTTTTTTTTTTTTTTTCCCAAGAAAAGGTGTATTAAGGCTGGTGGGGTTCATACAGGAAAGAAGGTGAATACACAGCAGCAAAGGCAGCCTGGCTCACTGACCTGAAACGTTGCACTAGCCACGGAACAAAAGCCTGATTCCAATCACCTTTCCTTTGCCTCCCCTAAAGCAGCCATGCCAAGCCACATCACTGGGCAGCAAAATGAAGTAAAAAAAAAGATGCCACCACCATACCCCTCCCCAAACCCCCTGTACTCAAAGGGGATAAGCTAAAAAGTGCTGGATGGGAACATGTATTGCGGATTCAGACACATCCTTGGTACTGCAACCTTCTCTACTCCCAGTGCATGCTAAGCAATGAGGTGATTCTGAATCCAGGAGACTTTTTTCTTCCAAATGAAAACATTTTAAGATACCTACCTACCTTAGAAATACCTTGGTGTATTACTACGATGTAAAGGATTTTAAAAATAAGTATAAACACATAGCTAGTACAACGAATAGGTAAGAGTGAAGTCTTCTAAATGCTTTAATGTGTGGAAATAGTCAACAATTCTTACCACGTTTTAAAATTATTTTTGAAATTCTTTACCTTTCTACCTGTCTTTCAGCTTTTCACATCTATGCATGTTATTCTTGTAACTTTAACATTTTGCAGGATCTGAAAAAGTCTGCAGCTAACAGTGCTGGTTATGTTTTTCTTCAGCAAACAGTTAATTCCAATGAATGGATATTGCCATTTTAATTATGGAAAAGTCAATATACTTACGCAGCTTTGGGCAGCATGACAGATGCAGCACAAGATAGTACCTTGGTTATCAAATTACCTAGGCATATGTAGCATATGTATAACTTTATGATAACAGGGTCATCATAAAATGGCTATCGTGTAATTCCTAAGGAAAGTGGAAGGCAAATGAGGCCACGTGTGAAAACCCATACTTATATTAGATAGCTTTTTTTTTCCTCCTTCCATCCCTTCCATGAGACTTGCATTGCGTTCTTATTCTCCAGTTCTTTGTAATTATGTTTCCCCATAGCTCATTATTAACAGCATCAGCTAAGAAAAAAGCTGCTGATGGGGCAAAACCGTGGCACTCAAAATCTGGTGATGTCTTGAGGAAGCAGTAGCACAATATTTTTGGGGTTTTTTTTGGGTATGCAGGGGGCTTCACCACGTGCTTTGACTAGCTCAGAAGAAAACAGCACGATGAGATGCGGTTTCCTTGTGCCAAGGGAGGTGAAGGAAGGGGAAAAAAGCAGTAATACGTGGCTGCATCCTGGATTGCATCAGGAAGTTGGATTTCAGGTTGACAAATGTCCCACAGCACCCAGGGAGAGCACACAGAGCAGCGGGTGTGGTGGAGGAGTGCCGGGCTGGCCTCAGGCAGTGCAAACACTTGAGCACCAGTGCAATCAGTGAAGCCACCTCACCCTGTTTGGCACGCTGATATACCTGTGCTACAGCATCACTGCAAAGGCAAACAAAGGTACCCGAAACAAGCCCAGCCCAAATCACCAGGCCAGGCATACTGCAAGCAATAGTTACATGTGAGGTAGGCTTACTTGTCATGAAACTTGATGGGGAAAAAATAACAAAAAGTATAAGGGACTATGAAATTTCAGGAACAATTGTCTGCAAAACCCAAGCATTTTAGATTAACGTTTTGGGCATTGCTAACTTGAGAAATGTGGCCCATGAGTCTACCACTTTTGATTGGACTGAGACTTTCCATAAGATATGTGCAAGTTGCTGCCACTTATCAGTGGAAATGTGGTCAGGTAAAGAAAGAGAACAGGTTGCCTGTTAAAGAAATGTGTCGTGCAAATATTACATGCACACAAATGCTAAGTGCAGAGTAGAGGCAAATTGGACAAAAACTGCAGCGTGTACCAGCTGCTAAGGATAACACACCCTTGTGTTATAAAGTTAAGGGTGGATGTTCTTGAGCTCCTCAAGCATAGTAAGTAACTTGAAAGAGAAAAAGCTAACTCTGGTGTGAAGGATCCATGCTCCGAGCACAGTGTTTACAAGCTAGCAACACAAAGAAACTGATTTTTTGAAAATCTTTTAACTCTAAAGAGTAAATCTTTATAGAAGTGCAAGGGAGTCATGCCTACAAATCTCATTATTCTGAAAGCTGCTTAGAAACTTTAGCCCTTAGAGTCAACATGCCACAATGCATTCAGAAGTACAATTTCAAGGAGTTACAAATGCTTCTAACAATTAAACAATTTTTTTTAAAAAAGGAAAGGAGAAGAAAAATCAGGATTTAAAAGGATTTACAAGGAAATAATTGGAGGAGGGGGTGTTATAAGTAAAGAAGGAGGTAACTGAAAGGGATTGAGAGGAATACAGTAGGAAGTGGATGTGGTTAAGGCATACACAAGATTATTTAAAGAAAAGCCTGGTAAAACTGGAAGTAAAAAGCCAAATCTTGACACAAATTAATATGGTTTCTTTGATGTATTTCAAGGTGCATGGTTTATACATACTCAGCATCTAGCCTATGGACCTTAAGAATGATTGGGCAAAAATAGTGATGAAAGCTTATTAAAATACTACCCAAAAAAGCAGTATGCAGAATGTGATGCACAAAAGGTTTTTGTACTCTCAGGGATTAAATACCTAATCAATGGTCCTGAGCAGCTGCAAGTATTTCAGCCTAGGGAGTCTTACAGAATTAAGAAACTTAACAGTAATGAAAGCGGTGCCTTTCTATGCAAGCTGGTTTATTGAAAACAAAAATTTCTTCATTACTGCTTTTAAGATGGATTGTGAGCTTTAAATTCATTTTCAAATGTCTTCACAACAAATCAGGATGATATGAATGCTAAAATTGGGCTGGATGAGGGCAATTTGAGGTGATGAATAAAGCTCTGGCACACAAATCATACAGATTCCAATCAGTGCAGATACAAATTCCTGTGGGGTTTTTGTATCTATAGAAAACATATTGCAGTCCTTGATAAGTACGTTGTGTGTGCATGTGTGTGCCTGCCTGAAGTCTCAACTTCTTCCAGGATTAAGAGACTGCAAATACATGCCCCATCCTGCCTGTAGTTAGGCAATTGAGCAAACACAGGACAAGGATAGACTATAGACAGTGTACCAAGCAAAAAGACAACAAAGATAAAGAAAGAGATGAACCAGGTCAGCGTAACAGTACACAAACATTGTACTCCTTGCTAAGCCTGCAGAGTTCCTAGGATCCTTTTGCATTTTGCATACTGAAATTTCAAAACCAGAAGGCAAGGTAATCTCTGCCCTGATGTTAAGCAGAATCATTTCTAAGAAGACTCCTGTTTCATTTGCTTGCTTCAGAGAGCCAGTGCCGTGCTCAGAGCACTGTCAGCATTCAGGAAGAATAGATGAGCACTGGGAGTTTCATGCTTTTAAAAATAAACATTGTCAGCAGGATACATAAAATAATGTATTGAATTTGAAACACAACATCACAGAAGAATGAAGAAAACCAGATGCATCTGCTAAGAATTTCTGGACAGATCAATTTACATAATGATGTTCTTTATTTTAGAAGTCAGACAGGACAGTGCTTTAGATCTGAGGTAACCAACAGCGAACACCAGGCCTTTATTATGTCAAAAGAAAAGAGAAGCTCTATCCTTTATTTTAGCTTGGCTCAAATCTCACCAGGATGCTCATTCCCAGAACCCCTGAGCTTAGACTTGGCAGAAAGTTGGGTTCAGATAACTATATGAAGATTTGTTAGCTTGATTTCTGCTACTTCTTTAGAGCTCAGGTTTTGGTGCACAATACAAGGATTGTTGTAATGAAGGCACATGTTGTTATGCAGGGCTGAGGAACATCAAAGTCATAAACTTAGGCAGGGTCCAGGTATTTGTTGAGGGCTTTGACTGTCAGAAGCTCTTGAACATCCATTTGCTGAGCAATTCTACCTGTTGTTTGCGTTTCAAACAAGGTCTCAGATTTCATCAGCAACAGACTGGTATCACCCCAAGTGCTGGAGACTTGTTTGGTCACTGCGAGAAGCTGCTCCTCCTACACCTGCAAATAGCAGGGAGAAGGCTGTGACACCAGCTTTAGAAATGTCTGGCTTTATATTAGTCGTGTAACAAGTGTAAATGCTGATGCAATTGCTGGTCCTTTCTACACACCATGATGCACAGAAAAGCACTTTGAAATGCTTGTCTTCCTACTGGCAATTATTGTGGATAATTGTATTAAGATAATCATTTAACTGTACCCAGATAATTGACCAGGAAACTAGAATCCTCATATCAGGAGCCTAATGAGGAATTAATTTTTCATATATATATATATATATATATATATATATATATATATATATATATATATAAAAAATCTTTTTTTTTTTGAGGAAGAGGAAACATTGGCAGACTAAAAAAAGGGCAGTAAAAGGAAAGGAAGAATTAGGTGAAAGCCTTGAATGATCAGAGAGGACACTATTATGATATAAAAAAATTTCTAGCATTCAAGGCATACAATGAACTGTTTAAATTTTTCAACAAAAATGCAAGTTGTGCAGGCACTCATAAAAGCTTAAAAGCTCTTTTTAAAATAATAGCGTGCATTTTGCATGTGCTATGTGTACTTACTCTCTCAGTGTGCAAGTTATTTATCATTCTTGTCTAAGCTGATAGTGCATCGCTGTCTGGATTGCAAAGTTTCATTAACTTCTGTAGGTGTTACAAGGAAAATGATGCCTAGCTGCGTCTAAAATCCACATTCTTGAATGCAAGGTATTTTCAAATTAACATGTCTGATACACTTTTTGAATGACAGCTTCATGTTTTTCTGCTTCATACAGGGCAATAGTACTCCAAGTTTAGACCATGTAGAATCCACACAAATAACACACCTTTCTCTCTCTTTCTCTCATCAAGATGCTATCATGAGGACTATAGATAACTCTAACAACTGTAACTTTTACTCTGCTACTTAAGCCTGATGAGTTTGAGATGCTGGCCATAAAAAAGATGGGGAAAATTTAGTAGCCTGGTGGGCATTGTGCATGATGGAGAGTTACAAGATTAGAGAGCATTTTGGCTCTCTACAAGAGCAAGAGCATTTTATCTTGCTACTGCCACTAAAGCACAGTTTGTACAAGTGATGAAGCACAAGAAGGGGTAAATCTCCAAAGCAAAAGGACAAAAAAATGCTATAATTTGTCAATAATGGTACTGTCCCACACCATCAAGCTTATTTTGGTATCTTACTTAATGCGTAGCATCAGGAAACCTAAAAATACCAGTAGTAATCTAGTTCATCCTTCTGCTCTGAGCTGTATGATCAAAATTCAGGCAGAGCCACATATGCTTAAAGGACTCTTAGATACAGCCAGAAATTTGGGCGATGACAGAAAAGATGAGATTCCTTCTCCTCTGGTGAAGTCCAGCATCATTTCTCTTCTTGGTGGAAGAGAAATGTGAATTGTGAGGGCTTATACTAAGGTGGAGTGTTTTTAATATCATATCACCAGCCAGAGTGCATTTTTCACCTGTCAAAATGACAATATTTTTTTACCTGTGTGTTCATGCCAAGACATTAAATGCAAGACAGCAGGATTTGGCACTTTCACTGCATTGGCTATGGATTGCAATTACACCTATTGTACTTTTGCTGCAGGTGCACTCATCCTACATCTCAGAAAATTTGCCTTCCTATTTTAATATGAGCTAAAATGTAAGATGACTTCTCAAACACATCTGCTAAGTATGTCAGTGACCCACAACTGCACATCTGGAGAGCAGGTAAATCTTAACTCAGGCAATACTCATGACTGATACTGATTTGACTATTTTTCAAGTGACATTAAAAACATAAAAAGTTTTGCTATATGGATATTTTAGTGTGTTAGTGACCATTTATGAATAGCATTTCCTGTTTTAGTAATCAACTTTCCTGTTTTAGTAATCAACTTACATAGGAAAGGAAAATGAGTTTGTGAAAGATCCGCATCTTATTTACATATTTAATATTACATAATTCTGAAGGTATCGGTAGAAGCATTTAAATGAAAGTATTGACAACAATCCTGTACAAAATGCAGTGACAATCCTTTTGATGTTTAACTGAAGGAGATTGCAAGGACATAATTTGAGAGGTGGAGGGTGAAGTTAAAGAACATATCTCACCCACTGCAAAAATGCCTGGGCTGTTCCTTGCCTGTGTTTGAAAGTGCATACTAATAGATCTCCAATACAGGTATTTCTTGTTCTGCAACTAGTAAGTTGTCTTGTCATGTAGTACTTTATCATCAGGTATAAGAAAAAATCCATTGGCTTTTTGCATAGATGAATGCATTGATTCCAAAAGTCACGGTACTTCACCCTTGGGATATAAATGTGGTACTGCTTGAGACAGCCAGCACCTTGCATAATTGCACATAAATTTTGCATTGCTAATTAATGGCCTGTTTTTAGAGCTGTGATTCGGTGCTTCACTGTCGTGATACACAGAACACACATGCAGTGTGTGCTTAGTTCAGTAAATGCTCGATGTTATTTTTCAGCAGCCACCAGTTGCATATCCACTGCTCCACAGCATTGGCTTGTCTTTTTAAGCACCTCCTGGAGCTGTTAGTGTCTTTGCAAACTGCTTATGTAATTCTGGTAATGACCATGGCAGACTGCAGGCTGCAGCTTAAAGCAGAAAAATACAATTTAGTTCCTTAACTTTTGCTGATCTCCAATAAGCTTTAAGGTGGAATTTTTATTGTGTTTTTTAGATCTTTTGTCTTTCCTGATCTTAGTTTGATTAAGCACTTTGTATTCACATTTGGCTTAGAAAAATAAAAAGTATGTGATTCTTCTGAATGGCAGCATCAAACTTGGAAATGAGAAAGCTGGTAATTTCATGCTTAAAACAATTGGGGGTGAAATCTTGGCTCTGTTTAAATCTGGATTCATTCCAGTAATTTCAAGTGAAGCTATTCACCTCTACTAAATACTTTACATCCAAAGGGCTCTGTAAGTTGTTGCATAAACATTATGTAGTTAGACAATGAAAAAACCACTCCCATTTTCCTTTAGACAAGGGAAAATCTTCACCTAAGGTAAAATCTTTGCCGCCAGGTTTCTGAGGTAGAAGCTGACGGAGGTAATCCAGCAGTGATGGAATATTCTGGGATTAATTAGACGTGGCCTAGATACACACCAGAGAGTATCAGAGCTGACCTAAATGTTGGGAGGAACAGGGCCTCTATCTCTGCTTTCTTCTAATCAGCCCTGACACCAAAGACTTAGCAGGGCACGTTTGGAGAGACTGTTTGGATATAAACCTGAAAGAGAGGCAAATTGTTACACTCATTTTCAGTCATATTATAAGTCTGCTCATTTAAATCTAAAATGTTTGGAAGACATGTATGCTTCCTGTATCTTGGAGGTTAGTAAGAAGCCATCCAGGTTTTTCAAGCAGTTAGCCAAAACTCTATAAAATTCCTGTGCTAAATCACCATGCTTTAATTGAATATGAAGTTTTCCTGTCATTTCTGCTTTCTCCCAAAGCACCATTTGCAGGCAAGAAGAAAAAACAATTAATTACACAGAGGCTGGGTTCATTTTGGGGTATATAAAAGTGTCAGAGTTTTTGACAGTAAATCAGGAATGAAATAAACTCCACTTCCACCTAAGGTTTACAGGAGCGGCTTTCATTTCTTAAAGGATCAGTAAATGGGAATAAGAGTAAATCAGTGATTCTTCAGTTTAATTTGAAATAATGTTAATTGGATTAGTCTTCTGCTCTATAAATATGCTTTTCAAGTTGAAGCAAGTGTGTTTTTTTTTTAAGGACAAAACTGTAAATCAACCTTTTCCCACTTATTATGTAAACTCTAACATCTAAACCTAAGGGATGTCCCTGATTTGATCAAACTACTCAGAACAAAGATTTAGTTAAGCCAAAGTAAAAATAGGAGTACAGTCTAGAGATTTGTTTCCTGCTAATTGCACACACCTGGGAATTTAGAAAAGTTTTTAATTCAACTACTCAGCCAACTAGTTTTTAAATCATTGCACTTTGTCATGGATTTACCCCAGCCAGCAGCCAAGCCTTACACAGCTGCTCACTCACTTCCCCACCAGTGGGTTCAGGGAGAGAATCAGAATAGTAAAAGCCAGAGAACTCATGGACAAAATAATAAAAAGATAAAAACTGTTTAAGTTGGGGAAAAAAGCCAAGTACACAAGCAAAGCAAAACGAGGAATGAATTCACTGCTTCCCATGGCAGGCAGGTGTTCAGCCATCTCCAGGAGCCCCATCAGCAGGTGATGGTGATTTGAGAAGACAAACTCCATCACTCCAAATGTGCCTCCCTTCCTCCCTCTTCCCCCACTTTGTACACTGAGCATGATGTCATATGGTGTGGAGGTCAGTCTGGGTCCCTGTCCTGGCTGTGTCTCCCCCCAAGCCTGGCCATAAGAAAAGCACAAAAGGCCTTGGCTCTGTGCAACCCCTGCTCAGCAATAACAAAAACGTCTCCCCATTATCAACCCTGTGTTCAGCACAAATCCAAAACACAGCCCCATACCAGCCACTGGGAAGAAAATTAACTCCACCCCAGTTAAAACCAGCATACTGTTATATATTAGAAAAAGAGGGGAGTGAGTGGCAGTGAGCTGAGAGATCTGGAAACCTGCAGTATTTGAAGATAGATGAAATCCTGCCATTATCACTCTTACTTGTCACAGGTGACTGAAAAGCAGTGGAGTTTGCTTGCCAAGATGATGACTTTATTACACTTTGTCACTTTCATTTCAATGTCTTCCTTACATGTCTCATAATTTTTACTCTTAAGTTGGTTAGGTTTGGGCTTTTTTGGAGAGATGTGTTTGCTTGGTTTGGTTTTCTTGGGGGTTTTTTGGTGATTTTTTTTGGTTTGGTTTTTTTGTTTGTTTTGTTGTGGTTTATTGTTGAGCTATCAGTTTGTGAAAAAGATGGAAAACATACTAAAAAAATTGAAAGATCTATATTGATACCTGAGCTAAAGCTATAAAAGTTAGAAATAATTTAATTCATACCAAGTAGGGACATCTGTCTGCAGCTTTGGACCTGAGAAAAGGGAAAAAAATCCATGAGATTCTGCATCTACATGGTGTACTAAAGCCCTTATGAAATCTATTTCATTATGGTTATATTTAGTAGAAGACTTGAATGTGTGCAATGTTATGATACAACAGCTGCTACTGCCTGCAATTCCCACAAAACATGCCTCTTATAAGGGAATCATTTCATTGAATTACTAATCAATACAGCTTGGTGTCAGACGATACATAATAGAAATAATCTCCTGTTTGAGAATTTCTCTCCAAATGGCAGCTTACTAAGAAATGAGCATTGTGGTGTTTGTTTCCAACCACCAATAACATTGATCTTACAGTTTTTGAAACCTGCAAATTAAGAAAGCTCAGAGCTGCCTAGCAATGCTTTTGTGATTCACTGCTACTAAGAGCCCTAACTTCCAGTTAACAATTTGTGGTATATTTGTGGTAAACTTTATATGGCTAACAATTGTAGTCTTGCTGTTATTCTGTGTTTCAGACAGCATTCCCTAAGACCCCAGTTTGAAAATCAGAGTCTGGCAGAATTCTGCAGTCTATCAATCTATCTACTGGACTGACTGGTCTTTTCCAGTAATTATTCATGGACCTTTTATGCATTTATGTAAGATGAGACAGGTCACTCTTTTTGAAATGGTGACTAAGCTAAGGAACAAAAAACGTATCCTGGTTTTAGCATCTAGTAACTGCACACTTTCCCATGTAACCAATTTTTGAGTGTCTTCTTTTATTTGTTTGTGAAACTTCATAAGGCTTTATCTTGTGTAGATTTGACATGTTGGCTTTATTTAACTTTTCTAATGCTTTACAAAAGCTTCATATCTTCAGCAGTTAGGTTTTGTATAATTTTGAACAACATGGCAGAATATATCCTGAAAAGAATTGTGTCAAACATATGGAAGGTTTATAGCTGATAAATAATACTGAATTGATAATACTCAAGTTGCCATTTATATGCTAAGATGTCAACTGTTTCTCACTAAATAACAAAATTCCTAAGAAATACAAAAATCTAATAAATTTATAGTTGTAAAATTTTCCATTTTTTCTCTTAAAGGCATTATGGTTCTTGTTCAGACTGGCAATTTCATCAAACTAACTCCACTAATTTACCATACTTGAAAAGTGTTTTAGAAAAATAACTCAGCATCTGGAATTGTGGGTGTTTACAACATTCATTTTTTTCAGTATAACAGAAATTGCAGCAACCTATTTCAATTTTCTCTGCCCTAGATTCAGGAAATGATGCAAAGTTAATTTCTGTTTGAAATGCTCAGAAATATGGCACATTGGAAAAGGAAATTTTCCAAACCTGAGACTGGTCTGAGTATATGACTACTTATACTTTTGTCTGGCTCAAAATAAAGGTAAGAGTTTCTTTGAAAAGTAATTTAAAATATATATTTTACTTTTTAAATAGCAAAACCATGCTCAGAATTATTCCAATTCTTCTCATGCTTAAATGAAACACCCACGCAACAGACTATCCCATCCACTATTTTAATGAGATCTAAATCTGTCAAGGATTGTCAACACTCATCAGCATGAATATTCTGAGGACTTGTAGGTGCAAAAAAAGTTAATTTTTTTAGACAAAAGAAGTATTAATAATCAGACAAAGTTCATAAACATTGACTGGTACTCATTATTAGAAAGGGCAGCTGGAAAAAAAATAATTTTACATTCCAATATTCAGGACATTGGTAGAATCCAGACCAGTAAAAAATAATGGGCTTGCTTACTGTTGCTGTGTGGGAAAAGAGAAGAGGAGCTAGAGGTGATACTGCAGGAATAAAACAGACTAAGTAGGCATGACAGGAGTATGGGGGCTAAATGTAATGACAGGAACTTCATAACACATTCTTCATAAGAGTGACAGGAAAAGCAAAGGAGGTGAACAGCACTCTGCCAAAAGCATCCATTCAAATGCTGAAATACTGACGGATAATTTTTGGTAGGACATGCATGGCTAAACTGCTGGCTTAAAAAAAAAAAGAATAATTGAGAATTACAGGAAGGATGGTACTAAAGACTGGAGATCATGAACACAAAACAGTGAAGATTAAGCAATCATTGTCTAAGTTGCAACAGCATATATTAGGTACTCCCTAGAAGCACTTATTTGATTAAAGTACTTGTAAAACAATCTCAGAAATTAAGAAGAATTTTAAATCCTGTGTTTCAGTTCCTTTCTCTCAACTCTGAACATAAATATACACACATTGTAAATATTTAGGGCATAACTTTGTATTCATCATAATGTATGCCAAACTGTGCCCTTTGGATTATTCCTAGAAGTGACCACCTCATTAATCCAGAATCTTTCTTCAAATCCTTCAATGCTGGAGGTGGTGTCAGAAGGGAATATGAGCTTAACACAAAGTAAGGGAGACCTGGCCAGGTATCTTCAGCCACTCATTGAGTTCCCACCTTCTCACATGAAAACTAGGGAAGGTGTGTCTTGGATTCTACCAGGACACCCCAGGACTCTGATATGTGGTACAAATAAATCTGCTGTAGAGCTAAGACACTGCATGAGCTTTCTGTAAGAGTCAATGGCCAGCTCACCTTAGATCCAGAGTAACAGCACAGAAAACAGCAAAGGCTTTGTTCAGAGATGGCTATCTAAATGCAAGGTTAGGATGGGAAAAGAGATTACATGGAGCTGGAAGGTTTCAGTGGAGCAAAGGTGTTGAGAGTATTCAGTTTAGGAAGGCAAGTTACTTTCTGCCAGCTGGCATTTTCCAGCACTTTGTTTAATCAAAGCATGACCAAGTTTGCTGTTACATGAAGCCTAGAGTATATTGTGTAGGGAAATGCTGCACTTAATGAAGTGCTGGTAGTTATATCTGGAAACGTCTAAGGAAAGTGTAACTGTTTGAGGTCTAGAATCTATTTGTCATGGTTTAACCCTATCTGGCAACTAAGCACCATGCCACCTCTCACACACTCACCTCCAGCAGGATGTGGGTGAGAACTGGAAGGGTAAAAGTGAGAAAACTTTTGGGTTGAGACAAAGACATTTAAATAAGTAAAGGAAAAGCCATACACACAAGTAAAACTGCAAAAAAATGAACTCATTCACCCCTTCATATGGGCAGACAGATGTTCAGCCATGTCCAGGAAAGCTGGGCTCCATCATGCCTAATGATGACTTGGGAAGACAAACAACACCATTCCAAATGTCATCCCCTTCCTCCTTCTTCCCCCAGCTTTACATACTGAGCATGGTGCCATATGGTCTGGAATATCCCTTTGGTCAGTGGGGGACACCTGTCCCAACTGGGTCCTCTCCCCATTCATTGTGTATCCCCACCCTCCTGTCTGGTGGGATAGGGTGAAGAGCACAAAGGACCTTGACTCTGGGCAAGCTCTGTGCAGCAACAACCAAAACATCCTAGTGTTATCCTTTCCAGCACAAACCCAAAACGTAGCCCCATACCAGCTACTGTGAATATAAACTCCACCCCAACCAAAACCAGAACACCATTGCAAATTTCAATATTTAATTTCAAAAATGACAAAAAAACCACTGCTGTGTTTTGTGCTCTCTGCACTAACAAGAAAGAAAATTTGGTTTCTGAACTGCAGATTTTACAGAGATTGTGTGTTGACAGAAGAAAACCCTCAAATGAGCAAAATGTGAGGTTTTATGTAGAGTGAAGCCTTTACAGCAGCTTGTTGGCTTATGGAACTTCGTAACATGACTTTCATCTTGAGAGGTACAAAAGTCTGTAGGAATTTCTTTTCAGACATCGTGTTCTGAACAAGCAGAGTGGCTTCTTGTGGCCAGATATTCAGGACAAGAGTTAAGGGGTAGATCCACATCCAGACGCTTCTCCCATGCAAGGAAATGCGTGAGGTTTTGACATTGGTTAGTGACCCTGCTCCAGACACCATCCCCCAAATCCCCAGCAATAAGGCAACTGCATGGCTTAGGGGATTGGTAATCGGATACCTCACCTCCAGGTCATCATAGGTCTCTGGTTCAAGAGCAGCAAGGCTTTGTAATGACTTAAATGCCATAGTGTATTTATTTGGAGTCATACATGGAGAAGTGAACATATGATTTCTGTGTGACAAGCAGATGTCCACATACATATAAACATTGTGACAGTTGCCAGCCTGTTTGAAAGATCGGAATGACTGAATATCAGCCTAACAGAGATTGATTCCCTAATAACAGAACTGTGTTTTAATACTGCCTGTATAGTAAAAGCCTCATGGTTTATATATATTTATACATTTGTATATTATGTATTTCTTTTATCTATATTTGTATTTTATATATAATTGTATATTGTATTGTATACATTTGTATTTTGTAACTGAGTGAGACTAAAGCCTGTGTTTAACCCTCTCTTCTTCTCTCCAGGTTGTAAAAGACTTTGAAAAGTGGTTTTGAATAGTACTGGAAACAATCCAAAGCCAAATTTAATTTGAATTTTCTGTCTTAGCTGATACAAATTCAAAAAGAATGAAAATATGTTCTGTAGGTCTTTTAGGCACTTTAATTCATAGGAGGAACTGTAAGTGCAGAATTTGAAACTTGAGCACATCTTTAATGAGGATACAACTGAAATAAGACTACTTCCAAGGTCAGTATTAACCTAATACTTGTGGAGTCAGACTGAATGGCCTGCGTGTAAGAAGAAAAAAGGTAGATGATGCTCGCTGTTGAGGAATCAGGGCAGGCAGGTATAATGGTCAAACACAAACATGACACGTGTCCCATCTGCTTTCCTTGGTTCCGGCAGAGAGAGGGGCTGGCTGGCATGCACATCCCTGTCCATTGGCCCGTACTGCCTCCCAGTGGGCGTCAGCTACTTCTCTTTCGGGATAAAACACAGGGGGCTTACAACTCCTGCTACAGAAGCCAGTGTCCTCGGATAGCTAATGGGGAATTCACGCAAAACAAGACTTCGGGTATCTAAAACCAAAACGACAAAGCTCTTGATCATCTTCCAAGGGTGTAACTGTATAAAATCACGGATGGATCCATGGTTTACCTTTGCCTATGGCTTCGTGCAGAACATACACCTCCACGTGAAAAAAATCCACAAATCTGGTTTTGGCAAGGCAGCCTTACAAATATGAGCTCTCATCATACCAACTTGCACGCAGAGGGCTCTGTCCCCAGCACTCTCAGCTCTGAAGAGTAGCAGCAGAGCAGTATCACATCCCATGGCTGTACCTTTTTTTTGTAACTTTTTTTCTTCTCCCTTTTCTTGAGTGTGCTGAGACCAACAGCACAGGACATTGAAAAGGAATGCCAAAAATGAAGAACGAAATAACATAAGAAAAGGGCACTATTTGCTGCAGTGAGGGCTCCGCTAAGGAGTGAAGGAAGAGTTGAGGAGATGCTTCTTTGACAGCCTACTGACCTTTACAGTTTACAGCCTCAAGCTGCCTTTTCCTTCTGGGCTCAGCTGGCCAGGGGATCTGTTCAGAGCTAGGCACCTCAACTCTGTGTTCCCCATCCAAAAAACCCCTAACAGTGCTTCCCAGCCCTGTGCAGATGTTATCTACCTCAAAAACATCGCCTAAATCCGTGTTGGGATATTTGTGTGGTTGCTGCAACTGCAGCCAGGGAGGGGGCTTTGGGAAAAACATTTCTGTGCTCTCGTGGAAGTCACAGGGCTGTGCAAACACTCGTAAGGATTAGAGCTGTTGCTCATGCCTTAAACTCTGCATTTGTCTACATCTCCTACTGTGATCTTAGAGAATGAGGAAGAAAAAAAAAAAGACATCACACAGTTCTATAGCATAAGTTATACAAATAACCAAAGACTTTTGTGTCTAGGTGTGTCCAGCTACAAAGGTCACTTAGGTGTGGGTGGTTTTTTCCTCCAAAGTTATCCTGTTCAAGGTGTAATATCCTGTTTCGTTTCTGCATTCCTTATCATTGAAAGTTAATATTCAAGGTCCATGGACCTGAAACCCTCCCAGTGCACATAAGAAATAGAATTAAAAACATTTGAGCAAGGGGATAGTACTGAATACACAGAAAAGACAAAAGTACTATTACTTTGGAAAGTTATGCAAGAACAGCACTGATTTTTTTGAGAGCTTACAATATCAATTTCTTTGTGTGTGTATGTGTGTGTGCATGCAACATTCCTTCAAAGAAGGAAATAGGATGCCTAACTTTTAGCGCAGAAAATTAGTAACAACACACAAACTGTGGGATTGATAGCATCTCTGTAATCCTGTACTTAATGTGCTATCCCCAAGAAAAATCTGTTGACTTTCCAGTTCTACTCTGTGCAGGCAGAACACAACAATTAATGGGCCTGCGTTACCCTATGCCTATACGACACCCCCTGAAGTTAAAGGTCTGCACCTTAATTTTTACAAGACGGTGCCAAAGCAGCGCTGCCCACCGGGCTGGGAAAGCGCAGCCCCCAGCGGAGGTGTCCTCTTGCTCGCCGCGCTCCCGGAGGAGCTGGCGGCAGGCGCGGTGCGGGCGGAGCAGGTGCACAGAGCGCCCGCCCGGCGCGGTGCCGGGGCGGGGGCAGGGGCGAGCGGCGGCCCGGGGCGAGGCGCTCCCGCCCTGGTGCGGGGCGGCCACGTGGAACCGCGCGGCTCCCGCAGCGGCCACTTCCTGCTTCGCATCGCCCCGGCCGCTGCGCTCGGCGGGGAGGCAGGGGCGCAGCCCGCAGCTACCGGGGCGGCGCGGGGGAGAGAGGAAAAAAAGAGGGGGGAGGAAGAGGAAAAAAAAGAAAAGAAGAAAGTTTGTACGTGCGGCAGCGGCGAGAGGACAGCCTCCGCAGGCGGGCGGCTGCCGGAGAGCAGCGGCGGCCGGGGGAGGCGGGGGAGCGGCGGCGGGGCCGCGCCGTGCGGTGCCGCGGGGGGCGGAAGGCGGCCGGTGCGCGGGGCCGGGCGCTGCGCGCGCGGCGGCGGGAGGCAGAGGGCGGGCGGGAGGATGCGGCTGAAGCTGGGCTTCCTGCTGCGCGCCGTGCTGCTGGCGGGCAGCTTCTTGGGGCTGCTGCTGCTCTGGTCCTCGCTGTCGACTCGCGCCGAGGAGCCGGATCTCCCGGGACGGACGCGGGTGAGTGCGCGGCCGCGCCGGGGAGGGCGCGACGGAGCGGGTTTGGGGGCCGCCGCCCGGGATGTGACCGGCGGCGGCGGCTGCGGGCGGGCGGGGGGCGGCTGCCCGGGCTGCGGCCTGCGGAGCCTTGCAGGCCTGAGAGGGGAGCGCGGAGCGGCGGGGCCGGCCCCATCCGGCCCCCGTGCCCGGGCGGCGGGGCCCGGGGGCGCCGCGTTCCGAGGGGGCCCGGGCAGCCGAGCCCGGCCGAGGTCCGGTCCGGTCCGCGCCGCCCCGCCCGGCTCGGAGCCGCCGCAGCCCCCCCGCCCGCCGGTGTCCGCCGCCGGCGCGGTGCTGCGGGCAGCGTCCCGCCGGGGCCCTTCCCGCCCCGGGACCTCCCAGCCGCCCTGCCCTGGGCACCCCAAACGCGTGGCATCGTCTTCCCTTCGGGGCTTTTCCATCCCTGAATAACCGCGCCAGTGTCCCCTGCCTGAGTGTCCTGCAAAGGTCCCCCAGAGATTCAACAAAGGGTGCAGGTGTTCCCTCGCCAACTCACCTAGCTGCCGCGGATCGGCTTCCCGAGTCTTTGCTAGCCCAAGGGCAGGTTTAGCCAAGGAGAAGCGGCAGATCAGGTAATTTAAGAGCAGCGCGCAGAGCGCCAAAAGGCGCTGGATTCACCCAGCTGGTGGTGCAGGTCTCCCATGCCGAAATGGTGGGAGCACAGGTGACACGCCAGGTGGGCAGCGCTTCAGCTAACTTCCAGAAATGCTTCAGGAGGTCAGACGGACAAATCTGCGGTATGAGTCTTGCCGTGGCCTTGTATTAGTCAGGTTAAAATAATCTGACTCTTTGACAGCAGGGTCTTAGAAGGAGTCAAAGTAATTCTTCCGTTTTCCCCAGATGTTTTAGAGCTCAGGGACATAACTGGACTTAAGGAGATCTGCTTGAAGTAAGATTAGCCAAGATTAAAATAATCTTGGTAAAGTCATAAAATTTTCCAGTGATTATCTTAAAAAGGGATCTTTTCTTATGTGTTCACTAATGATTTTGGACCTCTCTAGTGAGCTGCTTTGGATAATTGTGTAAGGCAAGTGAGTTGACAGAACTCTTGTTTTTGAAAACTGGAAATTACTCTGGACTCCTTCAGCAGATGCTCTGTCTTCTGAAGCTGTTACAGTTCGCTGTATCTTGGCAGTTACTGCTGAGATAATAGGCCATAGTGTTTTGGTTTTTTTTTAAGATAAGCAGTTTATTAAGTAGTGAAGTTTCTGTAATGTGTTCTTTTAGACACAATGTGGATTTTCTGTGTGTGGAAAAATCTTAAGGAATTTATTTGTATACCTCTGAACAAAATGTCAGGCAGTAGACATTTTGCATCAAACTGGTCAAATTACTTTTCCTGCTTAGGAGAGGACTGTGAACAGACATTCAAAGTAACAATCTCAGGGTTGCATTGCTGTGTAGGGCAGTGACCATCTTCAGATCCTTATTCTGGGGTGACCACTGAAGTATGGTAGCCCTGGCGTGCGTGTGCTGTATCAATTTACTCAAATGCTTAGTGCATTTTGCTATCCTTTCTCATGAGCCTAAAGGCTTTTGCTCAGAGAGTTTTGAGCTGAACCCTTGTGTCCATTTCCATTCACATGTGAGGTCTAATTCAGAAGTCTTTTATAGCTTGTTTGTGTACCAGCAAAGGAATTGCAAGAGTTTTTACAGTCCTGCCTCTGATAAAGCAGCATTCTGTCTTGGTTACCTGGTCTTGATCTGAGGAGGAAATATCTATGACAGCCATCTCAGGAAATAATTCAGTCTTTGTTGAGAACAAATACAATTATATTAAGTAAACACTGTCAAAGATGAAATCTAAACAGTGTCTGATTCATTAGCTACATCAGCTGTTTACTTGCCTTTGTGATATATGTGAGAGTAATACATGCTGCTTCATCATTCTCTGAGAAACATTATTGTTATTACTAAATTCATGTTTTGAATGAAGCTGCCCAGGTAAGGGATATGAACTATGAAACAGTAATGACTGTGTTTCCTACTAGCATTGCTCTGGCATATTACTGGGGAGCTGTCAGAGACCAGGAATATGTCCAGAGGTTAGGACCTGCATACCCTGCATTGTGTTGGGAGAGGCAGAGCTGACCTCCTGAGCTGAGCTTGTGTCTTGGAGTGTGCTCCCTGCAACACCTGGGAGCAGTGTGTGCCTTGGTACAGCTTCAGCATAAGGGAGGTAGGAGTTTAATCTCAGCTGCTTCTCAGAAATGCAGTGGTGTTCACTTTCTTCACCCATAGAAATGTGTGTGTTATTTCTGTTGTCAGTTGCCCAAAAGTTTTTTAAGCTAAAGATGACAGATAAATAAATCTTCCTGTACAACACTCTCCTCCCTTTTCTCGCACTAAAAGCTCTAACCAGCGAATATGAAATTCCTTGTCAAACAGTACCAGCTTAAAATAGAATTTAGCTTTTTTAGCTAGCTTCAGGCAGTACCCTTTTCCTCCCTGAATTGTAACCCTGGGCACTTTTTAATAATACCAAAGCATTAAGAATGCAAAGATGAAAAGATTTGCTGTGTTGTTCTTTTTTATGTTTATAACCTTCAATGTTTTCCTGCTCACAGCAGCAGACAATAGGTAATACAGAAGACCTTTTAGTGTTATAAAAATGCGCCTTTTAAAAAATAACCTTTCAAATATTGTGTTAGCCTTTTTTTTTTCTGATTTAAAATATTTCAGAGGTCTTTAGGAAAGTAAAAATGATTAATGTACAGAGAGTTTTCAAAACAAAAATGAAAGTGGAGAACTGGCTGTTTAGGAAGGAAATGAGAACAAAGTTGTAATAACAGTAATACAGATAGTTGGAGATTGCGCCTTTCTTTCCAATAGAAAACTCTGACTGATGCATATGCAGAAGTTGGGAGGACAGAGCAGTTCTCTGGGTAACTTCACTTGGAACTTCCTGCATTTGAGGAAGAAGTGCTTGTGGGATTTGGAGTGAGAGATTAAGTATTCATTTGCATTGTCAGGAATATCTAAAGACAGTAACTCTGATCTTTAAGAACTTTCAGTTTCCAATCTAAATCAAATCACAACAAGGAAAATATATTAAGGTCTGCTCTCCGTCTTAAGTGCACATCTTTTGTGTATCTTCTGTGTGGTAGTAAGGATTGCAAGGCTGCCATATATGTAGGCAGGGACTCTGTTTATGGCTGTGAGAAAAAAATAGGTAGAATCATTGATTTGATTACCATGTTGTGTCTTTTGGAGGTTTTCTGATACCTTCTGGTCTTCTGGATCAAAGGGTCACGGTTCTGGAGCCAGCAGGAAATGAGTGAGAATCATGGAATCACAGAATATGCTGAGTTGTAAGGGACCCATCAGGATCATGGATTCCAGCTCCCGGCCCTGCGCAGGACACCTCAGGAGTCATGCCATGTGCCAATCACACCACTGAGGCCATTCATGGTAACAAGATTGCTGTAGGGATCCCAGCTACAGTATTTGTTGTTCTCCAGCGAGATGTGTTGCTAATGATCAGCCTCAGAGGTACAGCCTTAAAGCTGCTGTTGTCAAGGAGTAGGTAGTACAGCAGGGAGAACCAATGGGCTGAAACAGTAAAGAAAGATTTGTTACTGAAAAGTTGAAAGCTTATTTAAAGGAGTAAATGTACTGTAGGTCAACTTTAACTCTCCAAATCTGACTAATTACAAATTACCCCATTTGTTTGTATTTGTGAAGAACCTTAAGAGTGTCCAGTGTGGTCCTAGGGTCCAGAGGGAGTTTAGTAAGGTAGTAAAAGATTTGCTAGAAGTGTATGTGCCTGACCTTGCTCAAGGCAGAAATGTAGTGACGAGATTGCTAAACCCACAAAATAAATTCCCTAGTCTATCCTGTTCACAGATATAATGAGGAGGGCTTCCTGAAAATTTGGCACGGGCTGCTTGGCCTTTTATCTGGGAACCTCATGCTTCAGATTTGAAGCGTTATTGTAAATTCAGCATTTTCCATAGCCACTACACCTGAGCCACCGATGGACTTGACATATATTGAAGGCTTTTAATTTTCTGCGTCTGTAAGTGACATGATTTTACTGGGATATTGTTGAGGTGTTATTTGTTTATCAGTAGTTCTCAGACTTCTGGACTGTGTTGCAAGGGTTTTTTCAAAGTGTACATGAGTAGTTGGACATCAACTGTCCCTTCCTCCTACCACCCCCGAAAGTGTGCATGTCTTGGGTACCAGATGTGCTTAACAGGAGCTTGTGAGGTCAGTCTCCCAGCCTTAGACATTTATACTCCCATCTCCCTGCCATGACAGCTAACTGTCCTTGCTGCCAGATGCCATGGCAGCTGTGCTAGAGTGAGGGAAGAGTGGTTGTCCTTGGATAGGGAGAGGAGGCTTTGCTGAGTGCCCTGGTCAAGTGGCAATTCTAGCACATCCCTTTGGTTCAGGAAACCAGATGATGATCTTGCAGCTGGGGCTGTGGGCCTCCACCAGCTGCCAAGTTTAAATATTATAATTCCCACATGGCCAATAGAAGGTGGAGAGTTTATGATGTGGAGGCAGAAGCCTTCGGAAAAAAAGAAGAAATAAAAGCTGAATGGACATTTTCGGAGCTTTCTGGTGACACCCCTTCTCCCTCACTTTAGGAACTGCTAATATCCTGTATACCTTGGCTTGATTGTCCATGAGATCTTAATGAAAAGTTGCAGACTGAACTTGAAGTGTTATTGTGGTTTAAATTAGATTCTTTGTGTGGAAATCCCAGAGGAAATTGTTCACTTTCCCTTAAAGAGCAAGTGTGCTTGGAACAAAAACTGAGGCATGGGAATTTGCAGTTGATGTCGTTACTGGAAGAAAGGCGGGAATTGAAATAAGAGAAAAAATCTGATGTAAAAGGGACAGTGGTGTTCAGTAGTGGAGGGATTCAAGTTTTCTGAACTTGGTAAAAACGTGATGCATGGTGGTAGATAAGTGATTAAATGACAAAATAATCTCTCTCCAATTGCTTTGTATGGTTGTGTATACATTGGTCACTTTTTAAATTGATTTGCCTTTCTGTAATTGAGTGACACCAACACAAAGGGCGCTGCTACTCTGGTGCTATCTGAAAGCTGAACACAATCATTTATCACCTGGGTTTGAAAAGGTCTGTACAGGTGCTGGGCTAAACATAGCCACACTGCCTTCTGCAATCAGAGCTGTAATAAGTGCTACTTCTCGTGTGATATTCACCAGAAATTAACACCTTGCCAAACGTTTCATGCTCAACAAGTTTGAAGACTGTGTGAAGTGAGGTTATGAGCTTGCTGTAGCCAAAGTATTGCTGTTGTAGAAAGTAACAATCACTTCTCACAGTAATCTTTTGTGTTGCTAGCAACAAAAATAGACAAAATGTTTTGAGATGTTAAATGATAATTTTTTAATATGTTCTTTTATCTTAATTTGCTTTGAAAGTTTGTAAAAATCTGTCATCCTTGGGAGAGTATAAAAACCCCAATCCCTACCATATTAAAAAGGAAATCGTTTGACAAGTGCTTCCAGTTGTATTGCAGAATCAATGATCTCAGAGCAGATAACGTGAAGAAAAGGGGGAAAAAAAGAAAGTCTATATGATACATGCAATTTAGTATACATGTATACATTATATTAAAAATTTCTTGAACTCTCTTATCATTCAAAAACCTTTGTATTAAGTTAGGTAAAGAACTCATTATCTCAAGACTGTTAATTATGTATATATCTACTCTTCTTTAAGGGGCAGTTTAGTACCATTTTTATCTATGTGACAAGATTCCTTTTGTCCTATTTTAGCCACAGGTGTTACCATTTGTGAATAATGTAAGAGAACTGAACAGCTGAAAAATCAAAGATCTTAAGCTAAGACTGGCATTTGCTTTTCAAGAATCCCATTGCAGGAGAAGAGGGATCTAGAGTACCAAGGGAACATTTGGCAGGATCCTCAGCATAGGATGAAAGATTACTCTGCACACTTAGGTAAGATAATGCAACAAAAAACATAGCAATTGTGTCTGCTTTGGGGATCACACAGGTAAAACTAATAATCTGTTGCAGTACCTAATGAATAAACTCGTGAGTAACACCACAGAAATTGGGACCAACACCAGGGACTGGGTAGGCTGTAATTTGTGATTTTGGGGGGAAAAAACAAAACAGAAGTGGTAATTTGTGCTGCTTGGGGGCCAAATAGTGGGCATTGAAAATAGTGTGTAATAAATTCCTCTTTTAAATAAAATTCTAGGTGATAGTTAACTCTCAGTTTTAAAGCTGGTGACTATGGATGGCTAAGCTGAAGTAGTAGAAATTCTTATGCTAGTAAATTTTGTTCTTGCAAAAGACACACTGTGTCATCTTGAGGTACATTAGTAGGTTTTTCTCCACATGGCCAAGCAGCATTCACCTTCCCTAACCCAAGCTCAGCAGAGTTAAAATTGGTTGTATTGAGCTGACGTTCTCTAATGAAAAATGACAGCGTCTTTGTCCTATTTTTGTCAGATATTAAATCAGCGTTACGGGAGACTGCCAAGTGGAAATAGGGCAGGATAAGCTGTAACATTAATAGGTTTGACTTCTACCTTGGGGGGGCTGGGAGGATGCTTTTTACAGTAACTAGGCCATATCATCTGAGAGGGCTTTAAGTCTGGCAACACTTTCATTTAATTACTAGATTTACTCTGTAAGTATGGAAAACAAATGTCTGCTCTGGATGATTAGTTTAAAATTAGCAACACAGAATCACAGAGTATTCTGAGTTGCAAGGGACACAAGGATGATCAAGTCCAACTCCCAGTGCTGCACAGCACCATCCCTGAGAGTCACACCGTGTTCCTGAGAGCATTGTCCAGACTCTTCTTGAACTCTGTCAGGCTGGTGCTGTGACCTCTTCCCTGGGGAGCCTGTTGCAGTGCTTAAACACCCTCTGGGTGAAGAACCTTTTCCTCATATCCTACCAAACCTCCCCTGAGACAGCATCAGGCCATCCCCTTAGTTCCTGTCACTGTCACCACAGAGCAGAAATCAGTACCTGCTCCTCCTCCTTCCCCTCCCAAGGAAGCTGTAGCTGCAATGAGGTCTCCCCTCAGTCTCCAGGCTGAACAGACCAAGTGACCTCATCTGCTCCTTTTGTGGCTTCCCCTCAAGACCCTTTATGGGTGTCCTTTGGATCTTCTCTAGTAGTTTAATATCTTTCTTGTGTTTCAATGCCCAAAACTGGACACCATATTCAAGATGAGGCCACCCCAGTGCAGAGCAGAGCAGGACAATCCCCTCCCTAGCCCTTGGTGTGCCTGATGTTCCCTAGGACAGTGTTATGGAATAAACACGGTGCAGGGAGCTCTGTGTTGTTGCAGTTGGAGCTGCAGGTTGGGCTCTGGGTGGCAGAGGTACCCCAGGCAAGAGGCTGTAAGCTTGGATCCTATGTATAACAAAGAGCCCAAGGACCAGGTGACTGGACACTGCGAGGCACATCAAGGTGTGCCCCATCCAGGTGCTTTTCCAGCTGCGTGGTGGATGTTCCGTCCAGATGGACACTGAGAGATCATATCAAAAGCTTTAGTGAAATCCTAAAAGATTAGATTGAGTGGCTTCCCTTGATCAACTTGGGTTACCTTGTCATAAAAGGAAGTCAGATTCGGCAAGCAGGGTTTGCCCTCATGAAGTTGTGTTGACTGTGACCGATGACTGTGTTGTCTTTCACGCATTTTCAATGCTCCCAGAATAATCTCCACAACTTTACCCATCGCTGAAATGGAACTGACAGGGTCAGTTTGTAGGGTCCTTCTGCCTGCCTGCCCTTTTTGAAAATTGGAACTTTGTTAACCAACTTTCAGTCAACTGGGATATCTACAGATTCCCAACACCTTTCAAAAAGCATCCAGAGGTGACATAGCCAGGTCTTTAGTTATTCTTGGATGAATCCCATCAGGCCCCATAAATTTATATGGATCCAGCTGGAGCAGCAGATTCCTCAGAACTTCAGGGTCCACTGGGAGTTTAGCATTTTCACAGCCAGGGTAGTCCATCATCAGTGTTGAAGACAGAGGCAAAAAAAGCATTCATCATCTCCACCTTGTCAGTATCCCTGACTGTGAGGTGACCATCCTATAACAGGCTGATGTCATTTCTGCACTGCCTTTTGGCAGTGCATTTTAAAAAGGTCGATTTTTTGTCCCCCACAGTTCTGATCAGCTTCAACTCCAATTGAGCTCATGCTGATCAAAAGGCCACCTTGCCCATCAGTTTTCTTTAACATTTTTGTGAATCAGAGGGAATTTATATTGCTGGAATCTGTCTTTAGCAGTCCACCTCTGCTTCACAGTGCATTAGGGTAGCCGCAGCTTTGATGAGTGAGGTTCCCCCCATTACTGAGTGCAATGCTCAGGTGTAGTGTTGAGGAAGGAGGATGTCCCCAACAAAGTGGAGTAGGTAGCAGCCAGCAGCATGCATGTCCTCACAACCTGTGCTGCTGTTTAGGTTTGGATTTAGGGATTTTCTGGTTTTTCACTTAATACAGGTTGTAGAAGAAAAAATTAAGCTCAGTGGGTTTCTATCAACTTAAACGGTTTAAGTTTGCTTTATGGCAGCTTAGGATTCATCAGTTTAATTGTAGCCTCCTCTGTGAAGGAGATTGTGGGGAAGATACGGGCTTTTATGGAAAAAGAGTATTTTGTTGTTAATAGCTGTACAAAGATATGGAGGAGAAAGCTGAGACTTGTATTCTACCTTTGGTTTTCAAATAAGCATCCTTGCTTATTGTGTTCCCCTTGCTTGGGATCAAATAATTCTGAAATATTTGCTTAGTTATTGGAATATCATTTGAATTGGCAGGTCTGAAATTTGAAAAAACCCAAAACAGTGTGAGCTGGTTTTGAAATAGGTTGGTGCTTTCCTTCCAGGTGCATTTTTTAGCACAAAATTCCTATTTTCTGAAAACCGATGGATTTTCCATGTGAGAATAAAATATTTTTCTTACCAGGCTGCATACAGATATTATTCCTGAAACAAAAATGACTGCTTTTGTAAATGAGAGATGATGCTTTTAAAAGAATTGTATTAATCAGGAATTAAGCATGCTTCTCCCTGTTCTCTTTGCAAGAGAACAAATTGCTCTTTTATTTTTTCTCTCTATTATAATGAACTAATTTCTTGCTACTCTATGGTAGCATATACTTCTTTTCTTACCTGTCTTCTTGAATCCCTCATTCTAATCCTTGAATGTGGTAACATTTTTTAGTATTGCTGTTGCTTTCCTAGGCTACAATGTATTTTCCTTTGATTTCCTTCTGGAACCTTCAGCTGCAGACAGCAGCAGTCAGACCTGATGTGTGAACCTCTGAGCAGCAGGAGAGAATTGAAGGAAGGTAGAAGGTAAAAACAGTATACTGGTTTACATGCTGTTTACATGTGGAAAACTTGCTTTACAGGTGACAGTCTCAAAATATAATTGTTAGTGAAATTACAGCATGAGCAGATGGTGCTCAGCCCACAAAGTTTGGTACTTATTTTTGTTGTCTTTTAAGAAATTGGCAATGAAAATGGCTCAGCAAAAAACTGTTCTGACTTGAATTATCTTTTTAATAAGGCAAAAAGGTATTACTTTAAATACTGTGTTTAAGGGGAAAAAAAGTACCATATTTTAAATGAAATCAAATATAGTCTTTTTCAAGCATTTTTGCCACAGTTTAATATTAAAATTTGCTTTGGTTTTAACCTACAGTAAATATTATCTTTTTAAGCATTAATAAATGAACAAAGGGCCAAAGCATAACATCCCATTTTATTTCTCAGTCTCTGCCTTTATGGTTTTGAGGTGTTGAGGCATTGTCTTTCTTTTGGGTTATTTAATAAAAGCAACGGCAGAGGAAGTATTTACCATTTTAAATTTGCTGTAGAAAATGTCTCATCTGTAATAATGTTTTGAAGTAAACCTTAGAAAAGTAACCAAGCTACCTCTTTTAAAAAGTTTCCTTTTTTCCTATTGAGGAAAGAGGATCGAGAAAGTCCATATTAAGATAATGGGTTTTTCAGAGATAATTAATTGTTCTCTGCATGCTTTAGTCTTGAAACAAGTTTTGCTACACTCTCAGTTAAATGAGGCCTTGAAGTCAGCTCTTCAAGGCTTGTAATATATTGCTTTTATTGGACTGCTTCCCCTGCTCTGGCTCTGCTATTCCATCTCCCACAGTGTTATTCTAACATTTCAAAGTCTATGAGAAGCCTTAAACCACAGCTATGAAATATATTGGGGTTTTTATCACCTCTTCCATGTTTTCCACCTTTATTTCCCTCCTCCCTATGAAGATGTTCTGCTTGCACAGAGACATGACCTTCAGTAATGATGGCATGAGAAGAGTATCTCAGTAAACATCAGAGATAGAAATGTGCAGTAGGTGGGGTTTTGTTGTTTGCTGTTTTGATAGAATATGAGATTCTAGCCATGGTATATGTATCACCCACTTCTAATCACAGAGTTCTTAGCCAAGAGCCCTCAAATACAGAAGGATGCTTCATGGGTTTCCTGTGGCTCAGTTCTTGTTGGTGAGTGGTAAGAATCTTGTGCTGCCTTTTGGATAGCTTTTTTGAGATCTTCAGCTCCAAATTCTGATGTTTGAGTAAGGTACTCCTACAGCATGAGATTTACCAAGTTAGTGAAGAGGTCTCGAGTATTCTCTGTCAAGCTATTCCAGCCCTGGGTGTATGAAGCAAGACTGTGATTTAGTTCCTTGGATGCATATGTGTGCTCTTGGTGAGTCTTCTGTCTCTCATTGTGTTTACTTAAATAATTGCTTATTTTTTTGTTTGTATAAACACTGCTGGAAAGTTTGGGCCAAGAAAGGCTGAGAAGTGTTAACCTGACAGTAAGGGTGAAGCTCTTTGAGCAGGTCCAGATATAATGTTATCCTTCAAGGTCACCTGAAAACCATCCTCAAGGGGAGCAGCTGTTCATGATGCTGGAATCAAGTCTGGGACAAAACTTTGATGCCAAACTTGGGGTGAGTGATTACTCTGGCCCAGCTTTGGCAGTGGATGATGAGACCCTTGAGTGCTCGTTGACAGAGCAGTGAGTAGGTGTCCAAAGTGTCTAAGTCATCACCATTATTTTGTGTAGAGAAACAGTGGAGGAGAAATCTCTGCAAGATGCAGAGTTTCTGTCTTAGAGAGCAGGCTTACCTTTTACATGAATAGGCACATCAGTCACCTCTCAGGGAGTTAACAAGTTTTGCTCCCATTATTATCTTCTACCATGACTGGTGATGACAGGGGAGTTGTCAAGCTGTTGTGATAAAAGGGAGCAGACTGCCAGGATAGTTCATGTAGCTTTTAATCTTTGTGTATGCCTGAGGGGCCTTGGGAAAAGAGGATGGCAGGGAGCAGGCTGGATTAATTTTTCTGGATGAAATGGATATGTCCTGGGGGTTGGCCTACTTTAAAAATAATTAGAATTCTTTGAAATCTGTTGTCCTTGAGCACACTTCATCTGTCCTATATCCCCTTTTCTCTGATTCTCATATGCCTAGATCTTGTGGTTGAGAGATGCCCTGTGCCTCTTTGGGAGGCATTTGTTTTGATAATATTTCCCAGGGGTTCATAATTTCTAAATCAAAACTGACTTGCATGTATGTGTGTGGTGAAATGCACACAGGGACTGCAGGTAATCGGAGGTACCCAGTTATGCTTTTGCTCTTAAGCCGAGAACAGAGAGGCTGCTCGACTTGCAGTGAGGTGTGTGAGACACTAATTCTCAGTTCTTAACATTTATATTTACTGAAAACAATGATGTGGTTTTCTTCTTTAAAATAAACTTTAAAAATAATCCTGCATCAGGTGACAAAGGTATGGTTGGATCCTTGCAAGGAGCCTTGATGGTGATCATTGATTGGCTGCAGCCAGCACAAGCCCATAGTGTAGCAAGATGCATTGATCCTGCATCTTGGTTGTTTCATGTTTTTATTCCAATCTCATCCTCAGCTAAAGGATGAATACCTCATTTACTCTATTTCTTTTCTTCCTGCTCTTTTGGTTTTTATCATCATTCATTCTTTGTGGGAATTTGGGGAGTCAATAGGCTTATTCTCATTAACCCCCTGTTCAACAGCTTAAGAATTTTCTTGTTTGCAGTAAGGTATTAAGTGATGAATATCTGGAAGTAAGGAAGAAAGAGAAATGGTCAGACTTCTCCTCTTGACTTTATACTAGTTTGGGCAATATATCTTCCAACAGGCTTGTCACTGAATATAGCATGCTAAGGGTTTTGTATGAAAAGTAAGTTTTCATTTTAAACTCTACAATTCATGTCTTTGATTATAGAAGACTTCACAGCCTCAAACATTAAGCACCAAAATTTTTATGGTAGACTTGGCCAGTTAGCATTGTTGCAAAGGAGGGGCAGATTGAACAGGTTTTTGAACAGGTGTTATCTTGTATGATATTTGCAAGAATTTCTTCTGTACTGATAGCTTGTCAAAATACTGTTTGCAGTCTAATCCCAGCAATCATAATTTTCCAGGAATGGCTTCACAGCTGTTAATTTTTATGAAACAGACAGAACTTTTATCTATAATTTGGTTTATCTACTATTTAATGTCACCAAAGGCATGGTGTTGCAAGCAGAATTCATTATAATTTTTAGATTGATGCTTTAAAGATATATTTTATTAGCATAACAAAATAATCTTGATGCTGATGCCTTAAAATGTTCATTGATAAGAATGCTTTTGCATTTCAGAAATAATTATTTGGTTTTTTCCTTGTTTTACTCTCCAAGCTGAGTTTTTATTGCAGAGCATCATATTTTTTTATATATTTACTAAAATGCATGGGCATTTATTTTAAAGCCGAGTATTACTGATGAGGAAGTTAAGATTTCTCATACTCTATTAGTCACTTTGGCTTTACATGTGGAAACTTTTCAGCAGTGTATATTTAGTAGATCTATTCATAGCATAAACCAAACCCCAATGATTTTCCTGCAGGAAGTCCATTTTCTGCCCTACATGCATTTATTAATTCTGTCACGCCTCAATGTTCCTTAACTGATTTTATACTGTATGGTCTATAGCATTCAAAGGAACTTTAAACTGGAAACTCAAATGTTTTATAACTGGTGCTGATTTTATCCCAATGCGTGTTAACCTCCATGATGTTCCTTTACCTTAATACGTTCACTTTAAAGTTTTGGTTTCTTAACTTATTTTGTCTGCAGACTGAAGTCATGCCAGCAATAGGCTGACAAATTCCCTAATACCCTTTCTTATCCAGCTGCAGTGGCATAAAAGACTGGGTACAAGAGTGAGAAAGTACAAGAAAGGGAGTTCTGCCTAATATTTTGGTGCACTTTCTAAGGAAGGGTTAACTTTGGACACCTAGAAATATGTATTCAAATCATCATGCTGTGAAAAGTCACCAGTTGTATGTGTGTGTGTGTATATATATATATATGTATGTATATATATGTTTTAATGAAAATTATTTGTTTCTGTTGAGACTAAGAACTTCCCAGAAAAGCAAGAAGGGCCCTCTCCTAGTGCAGGGCAACTGCTGGTTATGCACATCTTCCCTCTCCTCCATGAATACAAGAACATGCAGCTCTCTCCTTAGTACTGTAGTAAGAAAGCTTTCTTTTTAGATTTGATTTGAAAGAAGAAAGAGGAATTCATATTGCTAAGAATATTTAACAGGAGCATACTTTATGTAGAGCATAATGGTGTTCCTGCATTACCATAATACCACAGGAATCCCTGGGAGAGCAGTTGTGGGCTCATGGGGAAGCTCCTCACCCAGACCACTTAAAATAATCTTTTTTACTGTTTTAGGCTTCTCCTAATTGGATTATTTCCACTTGGGTTATTTCTGATACAGGATCTGGGTGTGGTGGCTCAGTAAACCATGCAACTGGGCAAGTCTGCTTTTTTTTTTTCTGATGCTCATGATACACCATGAGTATCTGACCCTAAATGCATTAGGGACATTTTGTGCCTCTGCTTTCTCAGCACAGCAAGTGGGTATCCTTCAAATGAGAAGACGTGTTTAAGAAGAATTTGGTGGGGAAGGTTTATTGGTGTTTGTTTTGTTCACAAGAACCATAGAATGGTTTGGATTGGAAGTGACTTTAAAAATCATCTGGTACCAACCTCCCTGCCGTGGGAAGGGGCTCCTTCCACGGGACCAGTTTGGTTAAAGCCCTGTCCAGCCCAGCCTTCAGCTCTTCCAGGAGATGGGTATCCACAGGTTCCCTGGGCAACCTGTTCCAGTGCCTCACCATCCTCACAGTAAAGAATTAATTCCCCATATCTAATTTAAACTGACCCTCCTTCAGTTTGAACCCATTCCCTTGTCCTTAGAAGTCCCTCTCCCGGTCTCCTGTAGGCCCCTTTAGGTACTGGAAGGCTGCTCCAAGGCCGTCCCAGGGCTTTCTCTTTTCCAAGCTGAGCAATCCCAATGTCTCAGCTTGCCTTCATAGGAGAGATGCTCCATCCCTCTGGCCCTCCTCTGGGCTCAGTGTAGTGCTGTAGTTGAGTTGTGTAGTCTTGTTTTGAAGGAACAAAAGAAGCCAATCCTCTGAAGCCAGGCAGCTGCTGTCCTGCCATTCAGCATGTCCTTATTCTCCCTGGTGTCCCTCAGAGGTGCTGAGAGCGCTGAGGATGGGCAGCCCTTTAGCCCTCTGTGTGCCTGGGCACAAGTGATGGTTGTAGACAGCTGGAGAGGCAGCGGTGTTGTCTGAGTTTTGCTCCTCCTAGGCACTGTTTTTCAGCTACCCCTCGCTTCCAGCAGCTTCCCCCCTGCCCTTCTCATGTTTTGAGCTAGCTCAGCACTGGTGTTTACCTTATGTTAACCCGTAAGCAGTTTCCATCCTGCTTATGGATGCCAAATTCATTTGGCTTGCTCATGCAGCTGTCTGTGGGGAGTCCTTGATCCAGCTCAGTGTGCGGCTGTAAAGGTGCTCATACAGGCAGGCAGACAGGACAAAATGCATGGTGCAGAAGTAAACTGACTGCAAAAATGTAGCCATCCCACTTGATAACATCAGCCTGAAATATCCAGCATCTATCAGACAGGGGTTTAAATCCAAAACAAGTTAGCAAAAACAAAAATTTAAAGGCAGCTCATGTGCAGCAGCTAAAAAATACAGTTTTCATAAATCTTCTGCAAGAACTAGGTGCATCTTGTAAGTCATATTTCTGCTTATCCACAGTTCTCATTGCAGAAGAGATGGAAAATATCCCCTTCAGGTTTTGCAGTATATCTGCAGTGATGAGAAGATAAACATCCCTGTAATGCAGCAGTGTTGACATTCAGAAGCCTTCCAAACTTTGCTTTTTAAATCAAGTGGGAAAGTTAGCTTTGAGCCTCTTCATTCTGTAGGGAAAAGGGGCAGATTTTTTTTTTCCTTTGTTATATCTTACATAAATCTGACATCCTTTACAAATCTGCAGTTGCCATACTGTCAGGAATTATAGAACTGGAAGTGCTATACTAAACAAAAGAAAAATATGCTATTTCCAGGTGAAACACTATGTCTGAAGCAACAGCAAATGCATAGAATTATGCTGTTCAGATTCTGTTTAAATTATTCAAAGTGGAAAGCAGCCTAGTAGCTTATTTTAAGCTGTTATTTTTAAAATTGAAATGAAATGAAAAGTCAGAAGTTCCAGGTTTTGGTGGAATTTTTGCACTGTTTGTTTGTTTTTCTTTATTTTTATCATTTACTGGAAATGTTTAGTGCAATAGTGGATCAGTCTAGTTTTTTCCATCTTAGCTTACAATATTTGTCCAAGTCTATATCAGATAATAATGTATTGAGAAAACGTTGGTTTGGGTAATTTGCATATGACAGTTTTAAACAAGGCGTATAGCTCTTATGTTGTGCTGTTGTCATTTGTGTATAAGAACTTCTCAAAAGAAAGAACGTCCTTCCAAAAGGCAGCAATAATATTGGCATGGTTGACAGCTATGGGAATGCAGGGTCTCTTAGAGAAGAAGCTATTTTATATTGCTTTTCCTTATCATTTTCAATATAAGAGTTTTGCAGGTTGTTGAACAGCAGCAAAACACAGCGGATTTTTGTGTGTATTGTGTATTTTGATTAGAGTATCATCTTTGTGGATCTTGGTTTCTTTTGCTGATTCTGTTTTGATGTACAGTAAAGAATTCTGTACTGTTTACTGTCATGTCCCGGTACATTTGCCAGTTCATCTTTCTGTGGTATTTGATGCCTGATGTATGTAGCTTCTCTCTTATACTGGAGATTGAAATGCTGACAATTTTCTTCTTTTGCAGTTCTTCCTCCTGGGAGGCACTGTTAGACTAAAGTATGAACTGCCTTATTGACTCTTCATTTTCCAGCTGCAGCCCAGATTTTGCTGTGTTAGAGACAACAGGCTCTCTTTCCCAGGGACTGCAGAGGCCTTTTGAATTGAGTTTTCTGACAGGCTTTAACAAAATTGTCTTTGTTAGAAGTTAAATTGCAAGGCTAGCACATAAAGGTCTTGATTCAGTGAACTGTGTTTCAATTTAAACACCCATTTAATGAATAGATAGACCATAAGTGGACTTTGTAATATCTCTTCTATGTTAGATGCAATAAGTGAAGTTTTCATAAATGCAGTTATTAGCAGCCCTGTTTGAAGCCCACAAGTAGTGCACATGCCTAGGGCTTGTGGAAGTAACTCCAGATGGAAACAGCATTACTGGGGTGATTATACCCTGAGGAAAGGTTTGCTGTCATTTTGAGATCAAATTTTAGCCAATCTTCCATTCTCAGTGTTTACATGGAGAGTCTAAATTGCCAGAACTCCAGATTTCATAACAAAAGTGCTAACAAGAAGTGAACATTTGTTGAAAAGATTGTGTTGCGTCAGAGAAATGCCTGTTGCTATGCTGGCTGGATGGTGAGAGCATCCTGCAGACAGAGGCACTGTGCTGAGAAAACTGGCTTCCATTTTTCCAAGCGAGAAGGATCCTCATGTGTCTTTTGTGTGTGTATTGTACACTCATTAATTTGAACAGTGGAATGCTACAGTCCCATTGCTGAGGAGTCAGTGCAGATGGGAGAATGCTGTTTTCACTTGCATCTTCCCCCATGTGGAGTCAGAAATGCTAGCCATAGTGTACCTGAGCTAGAAGCACAAGGGTCATTTTAAAAGTCTCTTCAGGATCTGCCAGATGCAAGGAGGTCCCTCAAAAGATGTTCAGGGCTGGAAGTTAATCCTTGGTGCCATGTTACAAGATGGCAGTGGGACGTCAGTTTCCAGTGTTGACTTGGAGAGTAATGTTTTAATTATTAGTCTCATACAGCTTCAAGTTTATATTGTGGCACCACCATGGATCATCTGCCCTAACAAAGTAAATGTCAGGGCAGTCCATTACTTAAAGTGCAGGCAGAGCATGTCTGCCTGTCTGATTGGCCCCGTAGTCTCAAGGTGCCCACACTGACTTCCATGCTCCAGGTAAAAGATACTGCATGGCAAGTGCAGAGAAGTGTGCAAAGCTGCAAGCACAGTGGAGAACTTTAGTGGAGCCAGGAAGTTTGTGGATTATATCATAGCATTCTTGCTGGCTATCTAAAAGATGCAGATACCCCGGCTCTGCTAACACACTATGTAGCTTCTAAAGTAAAGCTACAAGATAGATTTTTATGTTCATGATGTACAGCAAAACAAACACTATCACTAGCTGTAGGTGTCACAGAAAGAGTAGTCTATTTACCAGGATTGATTTATCTGTTCAATAAATTGGTTTTTATTAGTTTAGTGTTGCTGCAGATTATGCTTTTCCTTTTTATGCTCCAAATGCATGTACTGTGTTGATTTTTTGGGCTTTTTTAAGTGTTTGGTGCAGATAAGAACTTATCTGACCTCAGTAGTTCACTAGACTGTAATTAATTCATTGGCAAATACCACACACATTCTCCTGTGTAGGAAAGACCAGGAATGAAGGACCAAGGAAAGATGAGATCAAATCACAGAGAACACAGTTAATCACAAGTTATTTCCCTTCTCTTGTCTAGTCAAGCAGTACACGAGGTAACTATATAAATACTCTTGAGTTTTTGAAATCTTTTGAGAGTTCAAATGAAACTTTGAGAAGTGGGTTTTAGACTGTATGTATAATTTGCATAAAATGCAGTTTTTGGCTTTAGCTGGCTGTTCCATTGAAGAAGCTTTCAAAATGGTAGGTTTGATCAAATTCTATAATGGAATTTAAAAAGGAAGACAGAAATAGACTGTGGTAAAGCTTGAGAATAGTGACAATATTTCATGATAAATCAAAATCTAATCATGTGCTTTGCTCCTTAATAGCAAGAAATATGAAATGAGATTGACGTATCTTTCTTTAAATATTGAGGCAGACAAGATATAGCACAGAAAACTGCATCCCTTGATCAAGCATGTCCATTAGTTATGGATTTATTGTATTGTAAATGTCATTTGCTTGCTGCATTGTATAAAAGAAATGCATGGTTCTTAAACCTCCATCTGTCCTAGATGATTGAGAAACAAGAATGAAGTTCCTCTGCAGGTTTGAACCAGTGCAGTGTTCATAACTGGTGCCTGGAGAGCCAGAAAAGCTGGCCCCAGCCACTTAGAACATGATGATTGATGATAGTTTTTGTTTCTTTCTGAGCCTTTTTCTGAAAAATAACAGAAGTTGGATTTTATCTATAGTAAAGTTATGGATTATAATTGTAACTCTTTCAATTCAAAGTGAATGCTTGTGTTGTGGTTTAAGCCCAGCCAGCTGCCAAGCCCCACACAGCTGCTCACCCACTCCCTCACCAGTGGGATCAGGGAGAGGATCAAATCAGTAAAAGTCAGAAAACTTGCTTATCTCTACAGTTTAAAACTGAATTATCTAAATTTTGGTAGTTTCAGTCTAAAAGAAACAGTTTTTATCTATTTCTTTCTTCAATTTATAGAGAACATTCCTAAAATGGACTTGATCTTGGTGAAATTAAAGCCTTGCTCCTTCCTAGTCTCTTGTGTAATAATACCATGCAGGAAAATGAGAATAATTTTTCCTTTTGGAAGGAAATTAAGCTGGACAGAGGACATCTTAAAACTTCTTAAAAATTCCTGACATCCATATGAATAAACATGAGTTCTATTTTTAAGATCTCATTGAAACATATGCATAAAATGAAGGATATTCCTAGAGTGAAACAGAACGTGGAAGGAACAATGACTCAACTAGAAAGGTCACAAGCTTCTTTTAATGTTGAAATGTAGTGATGAGAACAGATCTTGTATTGAAGCTCTTGAATGATGCTGTGTTTTAAGCCTTTTCACCTTGGAGGGCACAGCTTCCCAGGAAAAAAAGGATGAAGGAGGTTTTCGGGATGGGAAGGAGATGTTTGTTATTGTTGAACTATTAGGGGCTGTGGAATAAAGTTCTTAGAAATTGTAGCAAGGTCTAAGTGTAACTCAGTAACACTGAGCGTAAGGTAAGCACTAAGATCAGCTGCTGAGCACAGAAGACAAAGGTGGTGGAGCTGAAGATCACAGAACAGGAGTGCAGTAATTTCACAACTGAAAGGCACACCCTTTTGACTAAAATTTTGATCGAAACCCAGAAATGCGCCTTATAATCCGGTGCGCCTTATATATGGACAAAGTTGGGAAAGTGCGAGCCGTGGCAGCTGCGAGCTGAGCTGTGGCAGCCAGGGGCCGGAGGGAGTGCCTGGGGCTGCGTTTAAAGGCTACGCTGATCTGTGAAAAATGTTGGAAAATTGAGCACCTGCCAATAAACCCCCAGATCGTGCAATTCCGTTACTAAATTGTTACTTTGTTGCACCCGGATCCTCACTGGGGGGCAGGAGGAAAGTGTGCCTTACAGTCCGGTGCACCTTATACATGGACAAAGTTCAGAAATTTGCCGACAACCTGGAAGCGTGCCTTATAATCCGGTGTGCCTTACAGTTGTGAAATTACTGTATTGAGAAATGAGAAATTACTAGAGAAAACGTCCCAGTGATAGAGGTGGTACTGTTCTGGATTGTGGCAATATTGCAGCAAACTATTTTGTTCTCATGTCTACTTTGTCTTCCCTCCATTTGATTCCAAAATCTTCAAGAACTGTTTGCCAGCAATTGACAGTGTATACATGTGGCTTCAGTAGAATAATACTGTAGAAAGAGTTAGAATACATAGATTCACATATACTACAATGCTAAGACATCAATACAACACCATTTTCAGGTATTAAGGCCATTTTTCCTCCTAATTTTTATTAATCAATAAAGTTGCATATCTACATTACTAAAAAAAGTCCTCTTCTGCTAGCCTAGTATTACAGTGCAAAGACAGTAAAAATTTTCATTGCATTTTTTTAATGAAGAAGGTAAGAAATACTCCACGAGTCATGAAGACCTGAAATCTGGAGGCCCTTTTATATCTTACAGTTAGCTCAGCATAGAGATAATGTCTCTCCATTTTGTTCTTAATACTCATAACTTTTCTAGTTAAATGTTCATAAAATCCCTCTAAAAAAACAAACTTGTGGACAGTGCTCTAATTGTGGTATGTTTCCCTTTATTTTCTTGCATCATAGGGCAGAAAGGTGTTAGTTATTCAAAGTATTGTGAAGCAATTTGCCATAGCTCAAGATTAAACATTGTTTTCAAAATCTGATTGTATTGCTCCAAGCCACATAGCCCTGTGCAAATGTGGTACTCTCAATCATTTGGAGGAGGGAGACAGGATAAAAACATCCTGCATTTTGTGCCATCATTTCTGCAGTCCATTTTGCAGAAGAGATTTCCTGATATTTATCTTCTACCTGAAAGAAAGAGTTGGAAAAATTTCTTGCCTTCACCTTCTGCCCTTCTCAAATAGGGTAAGTAATGTCATCATCTTCATCAAAACATTGTAAACAAAACTGGAAATGTGAGAGAAATTAAAAGGAGAACGGAAGGTGGCATTTGGACTAAGTACATAGCAGTAAATGTTTACAGAAATGAGTGATGATGTTATTGGTTAAGGCCACCAAAATTCCGTGTATTTGGAGATTTCCCTTAGCCTTCATCTATTTAAACATTGTTCTGGAGTTGGCTGTGTCCCTAGAAGCCAGTTTCATGCACCCTTTTTTTTTTTTTTTTTTTTTTTTTTTTTTTTTTTTTTTTTTTTTTTTTTTTTTTTTTTTTTGAAATGGATTGTTCATCTGCTGCTTTACTCCCCCCATAATACCTACAGCAGCTGGAACATCAACTTCAGGAACAAGCAACCTTGCTGATCCTTTTGTGCAACAAGGCACTCTCCAGGCTGAGAAGCTGAAAAACCGTTGTTTGCATTATGTTTTTAAGTGAAAAAAGCGTTTAACTTTTTAGGCAATAAGTGTTGGCCTTTCTGTGCATAGATGCAACTTGACATCTCCCAAGACTTGATGTGGAGAGTGGCTTCAGGAAAAGAAGGAAAACTGAAATTGATTGGGTCCGTAGTGTCTCTGCTGTCAAGACTAGACAAGAAACTAGACTTTATCTTGGAAAGATGGGTCAGTTTGATGGGCTTTGCTTGCCTGGGACAGATTTTCTCTCTGGTGCTGCAGTAGAAGAACTCTATCCCAGGGCCTGGTGCTCTCCGTCTCTTCAGCCTCTTCATGGGGCTTGGCTGTTAACATAACAGCATTCTGAACAACTAAAATACAATAAAATGCCAAATGGCTGGATTTAGCATGAAATAAGTCAACTGGCATATGAGTTAGTTAGGGTTTTTTTTTTTAATTTGTGTGGAGTCTCATCTATGGTGTAGTAACCCATATGGTATATTTACCATATGGTAAATATAACTAACAGGTGCTTTTTTGTTGGCTTGGAGCTCTGAGTCACTGCAGTCTCTGTTTAAGAATGAATTAATGTGGGTGATACTCTACAGAAGTTCGAAGTTGAAATACCATGCTAAATACATGCTAATGACTTAGTGGGCTGCAGTATGCAGAAATGCATTTATCTGTTGGGCAGAGAAAGAAGGAAGGCTATGGATGTTTGAAAAGCTGTTGGTGGAAGACTGTTCTACTGTCACTGGGTCAGCTGGTGGTTTATTAGATCAGTCTTAAGTGCTTAACCTGGACTGACTTGCCTTGTGTGATTACAGTATTTGTCTTTCCTCACTTTGTGTCAGGAGGAGGGCCAGGATCACTGCAGGTAGGTCCCTTGTGGTCTCTGGTTGCTTGAGGACCACACAAATTGCACTTGTGTGCAACAAAGAAAGCCATTTAATTAGCAAGGAGCAAAAACACACCTGAAAAGATGCAGTGTGTAGGGAGATACTGCTTTTATGCTTCTTTATGTTCTGTCCTACTTGGTCAAGCTAGGCTGGATGGGACTTTGAGCAACCTGGTCTAATAGAAGGTGCCTATGGCAGGGGGGTTGGAAATGAGAGATCTTTAAGGTTCCTTCTCAACCTAAGCCATTCTGTTTTTCTATGATTAATTCAGCTTTCTTCTACTGAAAATGTTTATTAGTCTAGTTGTAATAAACTTGCAATAAATTCTTGCTATTCTGAGTTTAAAGTTTTTCTGTCATCTTTAGTGTGCTGTTTGTAAGGAGAGGATTTAAGAAGCTTTGGATCATACTTCTGTCATATCAAGGGTCCTCTAACAACTTTTTTGTTGCTCTGCAGCAAACTACTGCATATACAGTTTTGTGTTCTTTTATTGCACAGGTTACTAGTGCCAACATGTTTTCATTTCTAGAGCATGGGAGAGACTAAAATAGATCCCCTCCGGTAGTGCAGCAGCTTCATTTATGATTCAGTTTAAGAATATTGCTGCTGCTTGGATGTGATTGTAATCTTAATGATAAGAGACTGTTTTGCTTCCTTCAAAACTAGCCTTAAGTTACAAAATCAAGGACAGATTTATTTGGTATCAGTTTATTCAGGTATTTATCTAGACTTTCTATTTTATATCTCATTAATTACTATCCAGATTACATGGTACTCTCCATAGCCACAAGGAGAGGTACTTCGAGAGGTACAAAGAGAGTAGGTTTAGATCAGATATTAGGAAAAAATCTTTCCTGTGAAGATGGTGAGACACTGGAACAGGTTGTCCAGGGAAGTTGTGGACATCCCATCCCTAGAGGTATTCAAGGCCAGGTTGGATGTAGTTCCAGGAAACCTGGTCTAGTGGAAAGTGCCCCTACCCATGGCAGGGGGATTGGAGCTAGGTGGTCTTCAAGGTCCTCTTTCAATGCAAACAATTCTGTAAGTCTATGAGTGCTTGTGGTTAACTCTGCAAAGTTCTTGGGCATAAGTGGGGGCTTTGAGTGAAATGGATCTCTGTGAAAGCTTCTTTAACACACTGCAACTGTTGAACTACGGGTGGGACCAGGGGTAGTGTGACAGGACCAGGAATGGCAGGATGGGATGTGTAAAAGCTGAATAAGAGGTGGATCTCAAGCAAGGAGGAAGGAAATTGGTAGGTTTAAGAGTGAGTGGTTCAGTATTCCCCAAGCGCTAAGTGCTAGTGAAAAGGAGGACATTAAGACTGCTGCTTTTTACAGTAATTTGTTCTAAAGCACTTAGTGTCTTTATTTTTACTTGCTTTCAGTCAGGCAGAGTCTAATTGTGAAACTGCTTGTCGCACAGGAATTTGAGGAGTGTACTGCACCTCTCCTAAGGCAGCATCATGTAAAATAGGTAAGGTACAGGCCGTAATTCTATCTGTCGTGTTTTGTACTCTTAAATCTCCCTGAAGGTGAGAGAGTGAAGTTTGCAAGTTTTGAGTGACCAATGGCATCCCTTGTAAGAGACTGGATCTGGCACTCTGGCCAGGTCTCTGGGTAGTCTCTGCTTTCAGTGAAGTTATCTGAACTTCCCAAAGTAAAGGAACTTGTCAGTCTGGACCAGAAGCGTATGAATGTGACAATTGTAAAAAATCCAGACTCCAGGAGAGACGTATCAAGCAGTAAGTTCTGGGACAGTAGTGTCATTGGAAGAGGGAGTGAGGAGCAGGGATGGGGGTAAAGTGGTGCAAGTTGATGGCTTTACTTTGCATGAGTTTAAATTATATGTACACAGCAAGAACCAGAGGGGATGACAGAAATATTACTAGCTCCCTTTGCAAGTGAGAGATAATATCACAACAGAACAATTTCATTTCAATGGGATGCTTAGATGGGTATCATACTGACATCCAAGTTTGGATATGTCTTTAAACAAGATGTTTTGAAGTAAACAGGTGAAACTCAGGACTGAATATGTTCCCTTCTGTTAGGCAAATAACCAGGGTATCAGGTTGTTTCCACTGAAAGTAAGTATTCTTCCTTCTTCCATAGTATTTCTTATCTGAGGGCTGCCATAGCTTAATGCCAGTTTCTGTGCCTTTGGAGTGACCTTGTGAAATGCTGGCTGCAGAGCGTGGCAGTGTGCAGCATTAGCCTGAAGTCACTGTCCTAGATGAATGCTTCTGCCATGACAAAGTAGATGGTATTCAAGAAGACAGGGAGAGCTAGTTTGTCTTTTTGCCCAGGGAACTCTTGGAGCAACCATTAAAAAAATGAAATAAAGTTGCTGAAGTAAGCCTTATCTTCCTCAGTGTCTTTCTTGATCTCACAGGTTCAAGCAGCAGCAGAGGTGACCTCAGATGTTAGTGAATATTGTTAGTTTTTAGACTCATTACTGGGTAACAAGAGGTTGGTTTTATCCATTAATTGGTATTATTGATACAGTGGTTCATGTACATTAATGCAAATCACTCAGAACTTGAATGCTAAATTCTGTCAAATTCTTTCATTATAGCAGAACATTGAGATGTTAGCAAATTCACATCTCTACAAACAGTTCCTCTCCTTTACTATGTGCCCTTGTTATTTTTGGACATGACACTTTTCCACAAGCAGTGATCTCCTATCTCAGAAATGTCAGTTAAAACAGAATAAATTATTGATCTAACTCCTCACTAAAATGTTTTGCCTTGGCTAGCAGAGGTAATCTGGGGTCTCAAAAGTACTGCTGCTTTATTATTCTGTCAGTGGGCTGAGTCAATATTAATGACTGTGGTCTGCTGATGTCTAGTGAAAACTGGGTAACTTCTGTACTGTAGAAGTATATGTGCCAGTGATTGTCCTGTTCTGCCTTATCACATGGTACATAAGGAATGAGTGGGAAAGGGATTTTACTCAATGCTGATGACTAGCAGTTTTATTTCAGGTATCTATTCCTGGCAAAACTGTTTCCTCTCAAAGAGCTACTTGGGATCTAAAAGAAAAATAATAAGTTGGGTAAAAGATGGTGCAGGGCAATGAGTAGTATATCACCTGTCAATCAGCTTGATAGATGCTGTGAAATCTAGGAAACAGGTGAAGGAGGAAGTTACCCTGCTTTTTTTAAAATTAAGTTTAAAAAAAAGAAGAAATGAAAACCAATCCACAAGGTTTTATTTGCCATTCCTCAGATATAGGTGGGAGTACAAGATGCATCAATATAAAAGTACTGCTCAACACTCATTTCTCCAAAGCTGCTTGTGGTCCTTGCCCTTCATTTACACTTCAGTGTTACGTATTTTTTAGTGAGTAGAACATTTATATATACATGTGTATATATATATATATATATATATGCATATAGTGTAATGCTTGCTTGTTTATATCATCAAAATTTTTTAGTTGTTTGGACTTTGTGATTCATAAGTGGTATCTGACCAAGTTTCTTGCTGAAGACTCCAAAAAATTACATATATGGTTGTTGTCTTGTAGGATTAGATTACTTGCTGTTTGGAGATGCCATCACAGCAATGTGTTTGTGGTACAGAGCTGTACAGTTGTAGTAGTTCTGTGTGCCAAAATTTATTCCAGGACGGTAGATGGTCTTGTTTAAAATTGTTCTGTTTCCCCTAGGATATCTAAGGGGGCAGAAATCTATAACGGAGAGGTAGCACTTACTGCATAATAAACTTTCACGTTGTCAGTATATGTCCAAATTGAGGGCAACTGTGAACATGAAAATATTAATTATAGATTTATATTTTCCTGAACTGCTGATGGAACACCACCAAAAGCATGGTTTCTCACTTGGGTTGCACAAAGCATGCAATAGAGGGATTTAGCAATCTGATAGTTTTACAAACAATGTAAACTTCAAGAAGTTTTCTCTAACTTAGTGTCAAATTGTTTTTATCTCTGTGTTTCTGCAGTTCTCATAAATGATTTGTTCTAATTTTCCACAAGTTTTAAAAGTCACTGTAGGAGCTACTCAGCGTGTAAGTATGCATTCCATCACCTTTGGAGTGTCTCTGAAATACACTGAGGAGTCAGAGCAGGATAGAGGCTGTTTTGCCCAGCCACTGTGACAGCAAATGGCCCTTTCAATCCAGATAGCTTGAATGTCATTGCTCATATCTGTCACAGAACTCTTATGGTCCAACTTCAGTCTTCATTTGAGTCAACAGGGTCGTTTTGTGACAAAATTGTTTGATGGAAGGTTTAGCAAAATATGAGTTAGAAGCAGTGCTGCACATGGAGCTTAAAAAAGGCTTTTTGTGCAAAAAGTTGTAGTTTTTGAAAAGGCTTTATTTTTTTTAAGTGATAGCAGAAGTTCTGTAGATTTTATCCTTGTTTGAGAAGCTGTGTGTTCTTCCATTTGTGTGTGCTCTTGGTCTGCAGCTAGTCCTGCAGTAGGTATCATTTCTAATTGCTCAAATGGAGGATTCCATGCTGGGGCTGGGAGGTGTGAGGTCTTATGGGATGGAACCCTTTGAGAGTCAGACAGCTGTGTTGAGGGAACCATTGCTTATTTTATTTGTTCTGAAGTTCTCAAATGAAAATTCTGAAGGAAGTCTACTTTTCTAAAATCATTTTTTTCAGACATTATTTCACAGAGGGTTTTAGGGAGCTGCCAGTTTTGAACTAGTTACTGAAGAAAAGCAGATTATGCAACTTTCACATTGGCAGTTTTATTGCCAGTTACAGCTCCAGCCCTCCTACCAGATGACTGATCTTGCAACCTTATTAAGACCTCTCACAGTCTTTCCTTATACTTTGTGTAATTTATAGGCATGTTTTCAAAGGGAAACAGTTATATTTTCTATACCTTCAACTGCATTCCTGTCTTCTGCAATAAGGCACCTAATTTGTGAAGTAAAATGATAGTGAATAACCCCCTTTTTTTATTTACAAATCAGGTAGTGACTGTATTTATATCACGTCACTGTTTTGGAAACACCCATTGCAGTTACTCATGCATACTTCCCTAAGGACTGAAAAAAACCATTAAAAATTTAAAGAAGCATGCACCAAAGTGGATCTAGAAAGCTGGCAGGAAATCCTAGGTCCAACCTTATGGTAAAAAACAATGTGGAAAAAACGTTTTTCTGTGTTGTGTCCTTTTTATAAAGATGTCATGAGATTTTGTTGGTTTTTTATTTGTCTTCAGATGTGAAAGAATTTGCAGTTTTTGCTTCTCTCCCCTCATTTTTGGACAACCTAGAAGTGCTGTATTCAGATGTATGTTGTGCTCACTTCTTCTGAGCCCTCTCTTCACTTTGCTGTTACCATCTCTTTCAAAGCTTTTAAAATAATTTTCAGACCATCTTGTTTTGCCACTTTAGAAAGGTTGTTGTGGTTTATCTTTTTTATACACATGCCTTCCAGTTTAACTGTTATTGTGACTACTTTTACCTGAGCCAAACTTGTAATCAGTGAAGAACAATAATTAAAAATTCTTTCAGATTTTTAGTATGTCTTTTTTTTTTCCTTTAAAATTGAGTGTGGGCTGTAAGTAATAAAAGAGAGAGGAAGCCATAGAGGTTCCTGACTAAGGCATTGTATTTTTTATAGAAGCAGTTATTTGATTGTGGTCTGACTTTGCTTTTTTTCCAGACAGTATCTGGAAAATCCTTGTCTCATTTATCTGTGGAGAAGTGACCATGCACTTAAACACTGCTGGTTCCTCTTCTATTTTTATTTTTAATGCACACAAAATGCTGAGATTAAGTTAATGTTCTTCATAGGATCCCATATGATTGCTGTGTTTTAGATTTTTTGGCCAGGGGTAGAGGGGAAGCATTGAGCAGCTGTGTCATGCTGAGCTGCTTGCAGGGGCTAACCAACAAAAAATGCTTTCTATCTTATTTGTCCTCTGTGCATAGATATGGGAGGAGTGAGGTCAATGAGTATCTGTGTGTTTGTGTATAATTTCCTTGTTTTAGGAAATATTTTTCCAGGCCAGCAAATATGGAATATATTTAGTACATAGAAGGGAACTACAAATAAATGCATTATCATGCAAATTGTGCATAACAGTTATAATGAGGCAAAATGCAATGAAGGATAAGTCATAGTTCTGACAGCAGCAAAATAAACAGATTTCTTTCAGAGGAGTTTTGCTTTAGTCAAAGAACTGGCAAAGTGGAAGCTCATAACTTTTATAGGTAATAGAAGTGGAATGAAAGGTTGTTTAATTCCACACAAACCAGGGGAATAAGAAATTCCTGTCTGATTGAGACTGATGATCCAGAGTGGTGCTGCATGTGGCAGTGTGTAAACCAGGCTACTTTCTATGCTGCCTTCCCTTTGGACTCTTCCAGCATCTACAGCTGTTTAATTCAAATTTTCAGAAGGTTTCTCAGCCCTTTTGCAGTCCCCCTCTGGGCCTGTCATCCATCACAGTAAACAGTGGATTCCCATTGGGTTTATCCATGACTTTCATGATTTTTTAAACCTCAGTTGCATACCCCTCAGCCATCGCATTTCTAAACTGCAGAGTCTTGGAGATGAAAGATGAATGGCCTTTCTGGTCTTTCATCTCAAGATACCTCTTTACCTTCTCCTTGATCTTGGTTACCCTACTCTGCACTTTCTCTGACTCCTTTTGAGATGTGGAGACCAGAAATAATATTACTGAATACATGAATGCATCAAATTTTCTGTAGTCAAAATTATGCTCTCTTTAAGCATCCTTCCTGATGATGCTGACTGTTTTGTTGGCTTTTATAGCTGCCTCCGCACTCAGAGCAGGAATTAGATGTGAACTGAGAACTCAGCAGTGTTCTGACAGTCTAGTGGCAAAGCCTTTCTTTGGATTTCTAGGGTAAATGTAAGATGATGCTCTCTTCAAAAGTCCTCTCAGGGCTTTATTTAGATCCATGACAGCCTTCAACTTTCTTGCAAAATATGCCTTTTCACATGCCCTTAAACTTCCCTTTTCTAACACTGACTTTTGAAAAAAGTCCTGAAAAAATGATGATGGCAGAACAGAGTAGTGTAACACTTCTGCATGTTGTATGTCCTCCCTGTTCAAACTATAACAAACAAAGAACTCAGTTTCTTGAACAAACTCCTTATTTGGAATTAGAGCCAATTCCATTATTACCATGTTATAGATGTATACTTATTATATACTGTATTTTTCTTAATTTCTGAAGGTTTTTTATGCAGAATGATGTGAGGAAAATAGTATGATGTAGTAGGAAGTATGGATGTGGTTTAATTGAACATATGCATGAGTTAGCATTGTACCCTTGTTTCAGTAAAGGCAGAGTGCATAATGGGTGGATGCCCTAGAAAGAACTTAGCTGTCTGGAGCTCTGTGTGATTTCTCCTCCCACACAGCCCCAGCACAGGAGAGATGTTCCCACATGCAGAGGACCTAGCAAAGACCTGCTAGGGAGGCTGGGTTTGGCTGGAAAAAGTCTAATGGGGAATCTAATTGCATGTTTTCACCCTGAAAAGTGAAGTTGCAGAGCAAATGGAAATAAAATCTGAGGCTTGCAGACTGAAAGGACAAGATGCAATGTGAGAAACTTCTACTGAGATGTGAGGGGAAAAAACCTTCCCTGGGTCAAGCAACTGGAGCAGGTTGTCCCAAGAAACTGGATGGACAAACGGGTGTGACTGGACAAGCCTCTGAGAAATCCCCCTGTGAACCTGCCTTCAGCAGGTTTGAATGCATGACATCCTCCTAATCTCAAAATTTTGTTTGATTCTGAGACATTGCTAAAATTCCTGCAGATCTGTGAATGATCTAACATTTGTCCTGCTTACAAATAAACAATTTTAGCAGGATATCTGAACCTTCAGCAACATTTCCCTGTCATACTGTTGGAGAGTAGTGTTGGAAAAAGTTGTGACTGTGTGTTTCGGAGTGTTTTCATGGGAGGTGCTGTTGTATTCTGTAGACTTCACACTCAGACACTTCAAAGCCTTTCTGCCTAGTGTCTTCCAAAATCACCCACCCTCATCACCAACCTCACTGATTACTGAAAATGCTGAGCAGTTTTCAAAATGCCAGCCTTTATTCTCAGTGAGGACTTCAAATCTCTTGGTGTGGAGAGAGGGAGAAGCACAGTAAAATTGTTTTGAATAAGGCTGCAGGATGTTCCAGTTCTCTTCAGCCCCAGCACTGCCTCCCTGGGCAGGTCTGCCTGTGTCCAGCTGATCTCATTTCTGCCTGCTGTCCGCAGTGCCATCAGCATCACCCCCAGCTGTAAATAAGTGTTGCAGCAGAGGGAGGAGCGTGGTGGGAGCAAGTTGGGGAGACTGGGAAGTGTGTGGAGGGCAGGGATTATATGTGGCTTGCAGCTGCCACAGGTGAGTGTGCCATTACTCACAGATACAGCACTCTTTCCCAGCTGAAACTGTTTTTAGCCACCACTGAGATTCTGCAGAGGTCTGAGCCATAGGACAGGAACACCCTCTGTCTGACAGTGGGACCAAGGATGCCATGATGTGGACTGTGGCACTGTTTGCTTCCATGTCACCTTCTCCTTCGTAAAACACTCTGTCAGTGCCCCTGCACATCAGCTTGAACTACAGCTCAAACTATATTCAGGTGAACATGTCCTACATCGGTATTTGGTCTTTGGGAATGCTTTGGGCATTCAGTCATTTCCAGGACCATCTCACCAAGGTAAGTGTGGACAACAGCTGGTGAAGTTTTTCAGCAGTCAGTAGCTTTAGTAAAATGTATTCATTGAGCCCCTCAACAGAGACTTCTCTATAGTTGCTCAACATATATTTAGTACCAACTCTTAGTGCATTATGCTACTGGATGTAAATAAATAAAGGATTATCAATTTATATGATCTGCTGTCTCTCTGTGTGTGTATATAGGATGACAAAGAAGCCAACAGACCGCTGCCAAACAAAGGAGACCATGGACTAGGAAATGAGAAGTTCAAACCTGTGGTACCTTGGCCTCATGTTGAAGGTGTGGAAGTGGACTTGGAATCCATTCGAAGGAAAAATAAGGCCAAAAATGAACTCAATCATCATGGTGTTGATAACAAGCAGCAAAACATCATCCAGAGGCAGTATCTCACATTTAAACCTCAGACATTTGTATACCCAGATCCTGTGTTACGACCTGGAGTCCTTGGCAATTTTGAACCCAAAGAGCCTGAGCCTCATGGAGTTGTTGGTGGCCCTGGAGAGGAAGCAAAGCCATATGTTTTGGGACCAGATTACAAAGAATCTGTTCAAGCCAGCATTAAAGAGTTTGGGTTTAATATGGTGGCAAGTGATATGATCTCACTAGATCGGAGCGTTAATGACTTGCGTCAAGAAGAGTAAGCAAATTTTCTGTTTCTTTTAGTTCTGTTTTTATGGGATTCAGTTATTTGCATTCCATATATCTGAATTGATGCTTAAAGTAATATTTATTAGGCTACTTAAGGCTTCTTATACTGAAGGCATGAGTGCTGCATTGTACCATGTTTCTTTATATTCTTCTTAATGCTGTTGCAGTGATTCCTTCCATGAATACTTAAGCTGTAGTGATTTATCTCTGAAGTCATGTGTTTTAGTGTCTAACTGCATGTATTTGCATGTTCTGAGTCTAGCCATAGTCTTCATTGTCCTATCTTTTCTTGATCCATAACTTCTTAATATTTGTCTTCAAGAAGGAGGGATTATCTTTACTAGACATCCCTATGCTAGTTAGTTTACTCAGTTTTGATTTACCCTGGTGCTTTTAAAATGGAGCATAAATAGAGAACAGAAACAAAGAAATACTGTTGTCTTTAAATGACATTAATAACACTAAATGACACTAATTACCATCAGTAACAGAAGTATGGATCTGCCATAGTGATGGTTGGAATAGTCTTCCAACAGTTTCTCACTGCATTTGCCCTAAAGAGGAAAGCAGTCTTAGAAAAAACATTTATTTTCTTGCTGAAAGGATGTCTAGTTTGTTTTGGGAGAATTCTGGAAGGTTACTAATAGTTGCTCAAGAATTACTAGCAGGTTTACACAGTCTATTCTGACTTCTGATATATGTTGAAGCCAATTTTGCTCTCAGGTTAACCTGCATTTGATAAAATTTTGCTTATTAAATGTCAGCTAGGAACAGGTTTCTGCGCAAAGCTGATTTAACTGTAGAGTATTTTTTAGTCAGTGTTTTGGGGTTTTGTGGGCAGTATGAAGTTAGATATGATGTTAAGTACTTCATAGATTTCACTTCCTCCTCATCCCCAGCAGTGGAGCTATGCTGATCCCTGGACTAGGTGCCGGTCTCTGAGCTCTATGTTTCCAGCTGTGGTAAATAATCTGTTGGTGGTTCATTGACTGGTTACTGGGGCTCTGCTCTGGGCTTTTACGGTGGGTGTTTTTTTCATTTTGCAAGGTAGAAGAGAACTGGCCAGTTGTGGGTCCGACTCATATCCATGCATATGCAGCTGCTTGAATTTGCTGTGTGGTGTGCATTCATTGACAGCACAGAGTGCAGCATTTCACTTCCTTCGTGCTGTGTTCCTCAGGTGACTTAATAAAGGTTTCCACTTGCTGGCAGTCAGAGGAGAGGACCATGCCTGTCTGCTGTTGGTGTCAAGGAAATGCCAGCTGTCCTGGGGGTTCACTTTATTTTTCTTTCTTTGCTGTGTTCATAAGTCAGTCCTTCATACAAAAGAGATTTTTCTGAAAGGGAAAAAATGTTCTGGGTAACCTGTCTAGGTCAGCATTTTCTCCTTAGGAGGTTATTCCCAAGACACTGCTGCTTCTGCTGAAGCATTTCTTCAGTCTGTAAGGACAGCAAAGCAGAGGTGGCAACGTGTCATGTGCACGTGGGTCTAGGCTGCCTCTGCTCAGGTGAGTTGCCGTATCTTTGGCAGCAGAACTCAAGTACTCCCTCCCCTTCATTTTTACTCAAGCTGAAGGGCATCAGAGAGCATATGGTATCTCTCAAATAGCTCCACACCTGTAACTTTCTGAAGTATTTTTGGCATAATCTCAGAATTTGTCTTCTGTTCTGAAGGACATTAATAAACAGATATTCCCAAAAATTATAAAATACTTTGAGTAGGAGGAGGGACAGCTATGAGAAGATGAATTTTAGAAACTGTTTCCTTTGTGGACATCAAAGCCAGCAGCTCAAATCAGTTAGGTTTTAGTATTTAATGATTTAATGTTCTAAGCAACAAAACAAAACAGCATGGATAAACAATATGAACAAAAGGTATCTTTCAGACAACATTATATCTCTGATTTTATGTATTGTATACTTGGTATGCTTGCAGTTGCCTAAGTAGGTTAAAGGTTTATAGCTTCTGCCTGTCTCCTGGAAACGGAAGAGAGGGGAAGCAGTGTGAGATTGGCTGATATTGCTATATGCTTTCAGGCTTCCACTTGCTCACTTCCCTGCTCACTCCCCAACACCAGAGAGAAATGCAGCACAAGATAGCGGATTATCTATTGGATGTACCATTTATTTCCCTCCCACTGATCTGTTTAAAAATATATTTATGGCTGGTAAGGCCACTCAACTTTCATTTTAATCCTACCATAGAGCAATATAGTATTTCGTTGTTGTTGTTAATGGTATCTTGGCATTGCTAATTGAGGAAGATCTTTCTGGTAAAGTCTGAATTATTTGTTCATAGATAGGTGACCTCCCTTCAGCCCTCTCTTTCTTCAAGCATCAGAATTTTGAAGTGTTACCCTGTGCAGTGAGGTTTGTTCAGTGAAGTATGCCAAATGCTTTCCTAGGCTGTGCTAGCAGGAGTGAAATAGTGCTGCAAGAACTGTCTCTCTCAGCTTAAAAGCCGTGTAGCCTCAGGGCTTGTCCCTGCTGGAGAGAGAAGAGGAAAGAAATGCCAATAAAGGGAGATTCAATTCTGCTGTGTTTGGGTTTGACTTTGTAGTCTGACATGTTGCCAGGATGATTTGCCAGCTGCCTTTATTGATTCAGTAGGAACTTTGCTGGTGATTCTGTGCAGTCTCAGCTGCTGTAAAAAGCCTTAATTCTTGCTGTATTCCGTAGAGAGGAATGACTCTGGATGGTGTGTTGAAGTTTTTTGTCAGGTACATTAGAATATTTCTGTTTTGTCAGTACCACATACTCCTGGCTTATGGATTTTAACCAATATATGTCAGTGTTGATGCCCAGCACTTGTGTTGACATACAAGTCATAAGTTTGGTTTAAAAATCAAGAACGTGTGGGGATGAGTAAAAGTAGCGTACAAAATTTAGAAGATGGCTCATCTCACTGCAGTCTTTCAGGAGGGAAAGTTTCTGCAAGAGGGCCAGGGGGAGCATAAAGTAGAATATGGTAGAGAAATACCTGTTTGCCTCCTTATTTCTAGCAGCAAAGAAGTGGAGCAGGCCCTGTCTAAACCTCTGTACAGTAGCTGGAAAAAAAATTTTTCTTTAAACTTGGTGATTTTTACCTTTTTTGGATCTATTTTTATCATCCTGATAGATGGCAGCCCCTTAAGAGCAGTCATTTATATTTTAGGCATTATCCCTGCTTCCTAGCAGACCTGCAATAAAATTAATCTTAGCTTTTGGGAAGAATTATATTAATTTAATTGCTCCCTGAATTCTAATTTTTTTGTATTCAGGAGTCTACACAGAGGTACAGCTGAAGTAAAAATAGACGGATAAATTTTCTGGATTAGTTTGGATCCAAGGTAAATACACCATACTAAGGAAATAAAAAAGGGACCTAGGTGGGAGAGTGAGTGCTGTCAGGTACCAAGGAGGTGTCCTCTCAAAAAAAAAAAAAAAAGTCAAGAGATAACTGTGGAGAATTGCTGCTAGAAATAACAAGAATTTAATTGTTTACTAGTATAATGATCCAATTGCCCAGAATATTTTAAAATAAAATTTAATCTTTAAAAATGCATCTATACTGGGTCTAATCAGTGATTGTTTCTCTTCACAACTTTGGCTCTGGCCAAAAACATATGCTGATGAGAAAACATGCAAGAATGGATAAGCGTCATTTCTGGCAACCAGTGCACTGGGACACTGGAGCCAAAAATTGCAACAGGGTTGTCATGCTTCAGAGACCTCTTTTTGTGCAGACTTGTCTTTTGAATGTGTTTATAGTCTTGAAATTAATGACATCCTGAGTCAGTGACTGCAGAATGTGGTGCTTGTTTAACCTCTTCTCCCAGATACAGATACTGTTATGTGTCTCTGTGACTCTGCTGCCGTGATACAGGAATATCAGAGGTAGCTCCATGAAGTCTCTATATATGTTCCATCCTTATTATTCCTCTGTTTTATTACCCTCCTGATTAGCTGTGAACGAAAATTCTGAAAGACCTATCCACATTCGACTCCAAGATGTTTTTACCTTTTTATTTTTTTTTCCCCAGCAGCAATGCAGATTTTAGGATAAGCGCTGAGTATAAGCACTGAGTGATCTAATGCTCCATGTACAATCATTTGCACTTGCACTGAGCTCTCCTGCTGGCTCATTTCCTTGATAGTGTTCTTGAATTATTCTGCAGCTGCATTTTATTCTGCATTTTAATTGCAGCTACCAAGAACTTTCCTATTGTTCAGGAATGACCTGGAAGAGGAGGTGGACTGCTTAGCTCCCAGCACAGTCATTTATGTTGCTAAAGTCACTAACATGCTTACAATTTGGAATTAATAGACTTTAGCAGTTATTAGCCTAAGAGATCTGCCATACTTTGATGAAGAACTGTGCCTGTAAAGAAACCAAAGAACCTCATCAAATGCTTTGGAAATCTAGCCTCTCTCATGCCCATTTTTGATTTCTTCAAAAGATGATAATATTTTTTTGGGGCATGACTTCATTTCCACAAAAGTTGTGTCTATGGTTACTAATTTTGTTATTTATTACTAGCTTCTGTTCAACACAGGAATCAGACTTAGTGGTCTGCAATTCTTTAGAACCCCAGACCCTCTGATAGAAAATGGTGTTGTGTGTTCCTCTATTTGAGAAGTCAGCAGTACACTACATTGTTCGTCAATGTTGTGTTGTTTAGGAAATATTGGGTTTGTTTTTTTAAAAAGGCAATGAGGCTATTCATGGCAGAAAATTCTAGTAGAAGCTATCATGAAGATTATCTGAAGAATAAGAAGTATCACTGTGTACTTGCCCTTATTGTTATTCTCTTCTCAGGGTATTGGCATTGGGCACTGCTAAGAGTTCAACGGAAATACTTAATTTAGCTTCTGAAGTGATCTCTTTTCATTTTGATCATGTATCAGCCCAACAGACTTTCTGGCAGGCATCCTACTTCTGGTGTTTGAAAAAAATATTTCAATAGCAGCTTTCATACTTCAGCAAGATATTTCTCAAACTTGGGGTTTGAGGGGGTTTTTTGTTTTTTTGGTTTTTTTACTACTTACATGCACTTAGCTTCAATTAATGCTCATTTCTGTTTTCCCTGTTTCCCTTCCACCCTGTGCATTTAAAAAATGTGCTAACATCTTACTGCTAACAGCATCTGTTTTTTAATCATGCTGTTTTTTCCCTTCTTCACAGTTCCTCTTTTCAAAAGCAGGTGTCTCCTGCCAGTGTCTTCTGTCCTGTCAGGTGTTTTGATTCTTCCCTACGTGTCACAATTCTTCCATACAGAGGTGCTGTCCAAGGCTTTCTTGAACATCCAGTACTTCTGTGTGGTTCTACTGATGGCTTCCCCTTGACCTTATTCAAAAATCCCTGACACATTTAAACTTTAGTAAACTGGCTCTGAGTTATTCTAGCAGAAGGCAGTCCTTCATGGACTAAAGTTAACTAAAGTTAATCAGTTCAAAAAATTTCTCTCAGTGTTGATGAATTCAAGGTCATTGTTTCTCGGATCCTGCTTCTTGAAGGTGGGTTAGATTATGTTTTACTCAGTCCTCAGGCACCACTGTCAAGCACCAAGACATTGTAAATATGGGGGAGCATGTTCTCACGATGACATCATAAACTTCTTCTGTGCCCTCTGGTGCCATGCACCCACTCCCATGGACTTATGCTGTGTGTATCCCATTTGCTGTGGTGTGTCCAGGGAAGTGGTCCCTGACTCACCTCTGTGATGGATATTCTTTCTCTTCTGCAAACTGCCCTTAGACTCAGGGACTACGGAGGTATGACAGCAAACTTTGCAAGTAAACAGTCTAGCAAACCAGATGTTGAGTGTCTTGGTCTTTTATGTGTTCTTTTACACAAAATTTTATCTCTTTTATCAGTAAACTCCTGTTTTCTTTAGTCTTCTTTAGCCTACAAGTTCTTCTCATTGCCTTTTCCATCTTATGGATTTAAACTCTTCAAAGCTTTGCCTTTAGTGCTCTCTTCATGGCTCAGGCAATATTTCTGTACTCCTCCTAGGTAGCCAGTCCATGCCTCTACCTTTCCAACTGTACCTTCTGGAGTTCTAAGTGCAGCCAGGTGGGTTTTCTGCCATGCCTGTTTGACCTACTGCATGTAGGAATGGATGTCTCCTGTGTGTTTTGGGGAGCTTGTCTTCAAAGATGCCATTCCTGGGCCCTTTTTGATAAAGTTTTAGCACCCAAAATCATTAACTTCTTATGGCAGACATAAGGAGACATGTAAATAATGCATGAAAGAGTCAAAAAGGGAGAGAAGGCTGCCTGATGGACAAAACCACAGGTGTAGAGCTCTGGGGCTGGTTAGTGTATGGCTCACAGGAGCTACACCTGGTTACACAAGATCAGAGCAAGTGCAAGATGTTCCAAGGAATCTGTATTCAGTATTTCTAAAATATACTTATCTATGATGAATTAGTTGCAGTACCCTCTTTTTATACTGTAGCTCAGAAGCACTAAGAATCAATGTGGGTTTTCCTTTTTGAAGTATACTTTCACAGTAGAACACTCCAGTCCACACCTGCCATTTTCATTGTTGTATCTTGCTGGGTTTGAGACATGCTTATTGCCCTTTTGAAGTCAAGAAGCATTCTCTTACAGTATATTTTGAGTGATGCAGTGTGAAACTCCCTGTTTCTCCTATTAACAAACTTGCATTCCTGTAGAGCCCTTAAGCCAGGGATGTTCATAGTGCTGATCAGATTTCATGCCAGGGTAATTAACTGTGTTGGCTGAAAGGAAGGATTAGAGCTCAACATGCTTTGCTCGAGCTTGATGTGCTGTTGTTATCCAACCCATGGAAGACTTGCTTACAAATTATCCTTACTGACCCAGAAGGTTTTAGTCTTATGACTTTATTTAAGCTAGATTTTTTTGACAGCTTCTTTTGACAAGTTTTGAAGGAATTTTATCCAGAATAGTTTGACTGGGAAAGGAAGCATCATTACTGTTCATGGCATGAGACAAATTAATCCGTTTCTGATTTTATTTTTCAGCATGACAATAAATAGCTGCTGCCTACTCACCAGAGTGAGCCAGAATTTCAGCTGCATCACCCACACACATCTGTCAGTATGATTGCGGCAGAATAAATATTTTTAAGTGTTTTTTTCCTTCTATGGATTATCCAGTTTGAGTTTTCCTTTATAAAGACATTATTGCTATTACAGGGCATAGCCCCTGGGCCATACAAATTTGTACTTGAATAATTGGATCTGTTGCCACAGGTCACCTTTGACTTCAAACAGAGCAACTGGCAATGAGCTTTTGTTGAAAAACCTGAAAAGGTAACTCTTCCTTGCTTGAGTACGATGTTGTGTGCATACAGAAATGTATTTTTGGACAATTGGTTTTGTAGCTCATTTATAGAACAAAAGGGAATGAGAATTGGCTAGGTTTTAAAAATTGCACATGCGGTTTTGAAGGGTGTTTATTTTTTCAATTATTTTTGGTATAAAAAAAGGAGGGAATTCTTGCCAAGAATAGACTTCTAACTTTACTAAGAATACATACACGCAGAGCTGTGTGATAGTAAGGCAGAGCTGTTAGAATTTTTCCTATCATAGTTTGATGGTACCAGCTTTGACGCTTTTTATGGTCCAAATGCTATTAAAAATACTGAATTGTATAGAAAATGGTTAGTGCTAGACCAGAGTAAAAAAAATACCAAAAACTTTAGCTTTAACTCATTACTCTGGGTATGAAATAAGGCTTATGAGTCTTGGCTCCTCATTAGAAATGGACAGTCTTATTACTCTGGGCAAATAACATGAATTTAATATGTTCTGTTACAGTGAGTAGTTACTTGTGCAGTCAATCTTGTTGTAGCTAAGAAGATTGAATACAAAGGTTCTGGAGTGGAGCCTGCTTTCTTCAGGAATGTGATTAGTTCCGTAATTATAGCACTTTACAAATTACATATTTGATACTGCTACAAGAAAAAGGATTTCAGTAATTACTATTGGTATCTATATCATTGGAAACTCAACATTAGGGACTTGGTTTCATTTCACATGTTACCTTGGGAAAATCTTTTATTCCAATGCCACATAATACACTGGAACTGTTCTGTAACAAAGAAAACTAGTTTTATAATGTGCACATAAATTTTTGTGCATCTCAAGTGAGTGCTAAAGTTGAGAATCAGGTGAATTATAGTGGTCACACTAAATCAGGAAGGCTAGCTTTCCACTGCAGATTTTCAGCTGCTTTACTGCTGGCAAGACTCCTGGAGGGGAAAAAAATAGTGTTTAAATTGTAATTAGGCATGTATTGTGAGAGCATCTCATGTGGTCAGGAAAGATTTAAATTCCGGCATTTGCCTTAAGGCAGAACTCAGCATTTTCTGTTAACATTTCAGGTCCCGGTAATGAAAACTACAGAAAAAATGGATCCTATGTCTCTTTAGTGTTGGCTACTAGCATTGCAAATGTTAAGTTCTGAGGGAAAAATAATTCACTCGAAGAGTACAGAGGTTGACACAGGCACCAGGTGTGTTACCTGTAGCTGGATTTACTTACCTCTCTGTGTGTGCATCTGAAATGAGATGACCAAGCTCTGAACATGACCTCTTACTCAACAAAAACATATATATAGAACAGCACCTGGAGTATATTTAAATTCTGACTTAAACATTACTTCAGTGGAAGGGCAGAGAAGAGTGTGAACGATTTCCTGCAGCTATTCGTGTAACCTGGTGCCAACCTGGCAGCCTAGAAATTCTGGGGCACATGGAGGAATCACTTTGTCAAATGAGTCGTAATCTGAATGTGAAACTAAAAAATGAAATGCATTTTTTATGCTCTGTCTTGTTCCTGTTAGCCAGACTGTACTGTGCTAAAGCATTCAAATAAATGTGCATGATAAAAAGTTATAATGCAGTCCAGATGAGCATAGGTAGGAACTTCAAGGTTCAATATCTGATGAGCAAGGCATGGTGGAAATACAGTATTTCTGTGGGACTGAGCTCATTGCCTCAAGCTTCTTTCTAGTTGTTTATTACATTAGGTAAAGCCTGTAAAACTTTGATAAATCCAAAATTAGGTACAGCCTCCCTGTGATACCCACAGTGTGTCACCGAACACTGAGCTGTGAGGTCTTCTTCCCTTTAAACCAAAACAGGAAAGCAGAGGGCTTTTACTCCATCTCCCTGTATGGGAGATTTTATTTTAGCCACTAGGTACCTCAGCTTTCCTGCTCTGTGGTGTTTATTGCTTCCAGTTTTTCAGTGTTGGATAAGTGATAGTATGGGCAGAAATTGTGTGATTAGAAAAATTGCAAAGGTTACTCCTTTCATTCTCTTGTTATTCCTAATGTTGAGTTTCTATGCAAACCTTGCCCTGGATTTGGATTTTGATGCTTTCAGAGGTATAGTAGATATAGCTTTTCCTTCCAGGGGCACTAATAATAAAATGTAATCACATAGCTTGGCATGTTACTTCAGGAATGGAAATGGGCAAGGCTTGTAGTTATTTTTAAAATAGCATTTCTGCATAGGTTTAAGCTGTTTGGTAATGTGTAATAGAGGTTTTGCTGTCTGCTGAAGGGAAAAACAATTATTCAGCTGATCAGTCTGTCCTTGGGTTGTCTGTTTTGCTTCTCTTCCAGAAACCCCTGTTTTGTAAATCCCCTACTATAATTTCATTTTGATGTTGCTGGTGCACAAAAATGCCCTGCAAGACTTCACAGGTAACAAATCCGGTACTAGCATTAGATTTACCTAGTTGTATCCTAACAATGAAATTCCCAGTACTGTGATCCATTTCTGTCTATCTGTCTACTCTAGACTTAGGCAGTGATCCCTCTGACTTGCAGGTGTTAAGCAGCTTTGTCTCAGCTATGACCTTGGTAATGTCAACCTTACAGATGAGCAAACAGTTGAAGGTGTTTTGTGAAAAAATTGCCATCTATCTTCCTAGGGGTTAGATTCAGTTCACTGCAGTAGTTGTAATAAAATGATGATCTAAAATAACAAAGAGCCCTAAATTCAGTATTAAAAGTATGTACACAGCATGCTGTCAGCTGGATGCCTGTCTCCTTGTAAGATAAGAACAGGACTTAATAGAAAAGGAAACTAGAAATGAAAACAGATCTCCTAACTTGTTTTTGGGATTTGCTTGTGCTGGACTCTTCCAAAGAGTTGAGAAAAATGCTTGCACTATGAAGCAATTATACTAGGTGATAATACAACTATGAATTTCATACCACTTTAAAAATGAAATAAAATTTAAAATACAATTTAAATTTGTGATCGGTTCTATGTTAATGGAGAATTTTTTAATGTTGTTTAGGATTTCAGGATAGATAATAAATTGAGACCTTCAGCTTTGTACTGATTCAGGTCCCTCATCCTGCAATAGCTAATCAGCTTTTTAGGAGCTGCTTTGGCTACTGGAGTGATTACAGGAGTGGGATGGCAGATGCCTGCCCTCTTGGCGGAATCTGTGCTGGTACATTTTGGTCTTAGCACACAAGTACAGTGCTTTAAAATCCACTGATGTGTACTGATGTGTCTTTAGTACGTGCAGGTGCAATTCAGAGAGCTGACAGGAGGAAAATAGTATCAGGATGGAGAGCCATGATACACAGTCATGATACCTCTTACTTCTTCTGAAGCTTAGGCGCTGATATGCTGGCAAAGTCAGGGGTTCAACATGACAGGAGAAACACGTTGACTCAAGATCTTAAATTGCCCTCTAAGTATCTCTCTGGTGGGGCTCACCCTTAAATTGCTGTTGAGGTGCTCTCCTTTTTCAGCTGTTGCATTTTGTTTGGTGGTTAGTTTCCTCTTCCAGGAAAAGGCAGACTCCGCTTCTGGCTTTTTTTAAGTCTGAGGAAATGTGAGTCTATAACTGCATCTTTGGTGGTGGCTAACAGGGAGTCTGTATGGGCATCCCAGCCTTGGACCATGCACCCACAATCATGACTGTGGGGCACCAGGACATCCTAAGAGCAAGCCAGTGAATAGAGTACAGAGCTGTAAGAGCACAAGTTTCCCCAAGCCAAGGAGCACTCCAGACCAGATACTCAGCTTCTTGTGCAGTCTCCTGTAAAAGCACTCTTCTCTGCTGTGGCTGGTGCACAGCTTTGTGATTGAGGGGTAAGGGACCTTGGTGTGGCACAGCCTCCAGCAGAGCTGTTCCCTCCAGGGGTGGAGAGGGAGTAGAGCTAATTCACATCCTAAGTATGCAAGCTAATAGACAAAAAAAAACATTACTCACTCAATTAGATCACAACTGTGCCTTCTGAAGGGTTTCGTCTTGCTTCAGTGATGAGTCAGTCCTGTTTTTCCCCAGTAGTGCCAGTGCTGATTGCGGAATGGAAAGTTTTTATTCACGGACTGATCTGAAGGTGTTGTTTCCTTTCACCCATGAGTTCCCCAGGGAAAGGGAACACAAACAGAGCAGCTCTTCCCTGCAGCACTGCCCTGGGAAGGTGTTGCCAGCCCTTCATAAATCTGTGCATGCTTGTTCCTCTTTCCCCACACAATAACTCTTTACAGGGCTGGAGAAAAGTGATGTGAAATGTCTACAGGCAAGCCTGGCTTGAGGATGCTACCTTGTCATTCCTGCATATCTGCTGCAATGTGCCATCCTCTCAGCTCTATCAATAAGAATTCAAAATACCTTTTTAAGGTGATTTAGTTCACCAATTTGGTGCATTAGTGTATTGTCACAACTGGCCTGCAGACTACACTGAAATGGCACTAGCATGTGGGCAGGGGCTGAGGCACGCAGGGGATGAAGGTAGATGTTGAAAGATTTAAATCCTCTTTGTCACAGACCCTTCTGTAATGTGACTCTGTGCCAGTGCCAGTTTTCAACAGCTTGCAGCTTTTGCCTAAGCATTCATACCTTACCCTCTCTTTTAAAAATGTAGAGCGTTCCTGGAAATTCAGGCATATTTTTAGACTTTTTTTGGTGCCTAAATTCTGCAGGGAAATCTGTACTGTAAAATTCAGCTTCAAACACAAGGAAAGTGCATTTATCTTTTCTTGGTATGTGGTTTGCCAGCCACTGGATGTCAGTGCTGCTCCACTGAGGAAAGCTTTCCCTGCTTCCTTCCTTGTAGATGTGAAGCAAATGAGAGCTGAGGCTACTGGCTTCTGTCACTCAAATACGTGAGCAACATTCACATTTATTGAAAAAAAAAAAAAAACCAAAAAAAAACCACCTGCCACAGAGATTATATCTAAAACAACTACTATATTTCAAACCTCTAATTCTCAATTCAAGATGAGAAAAAAGACTGCACAGAAGTTACTGCGGCCTGTCAGAGTTTATGGGCTTAATGAGTCGGTCTGTGGACTGTCTAATAAGTGAAATAAAGTGTCTGGAAAAAGCTGGAAGCGTGATCTTACTGGAGATATAAATATAGTGCAACACTGCTTGCAAATGGCACATTTAGCAACACCCTGTTTGAGGAAATTTAAGTTGGCTATGTAGCAGGTCTATCTAGACCTCTGAGTTTATGTTTCAAAAATATATTAAACACAGATCAAAAAATGCGTATAAGTTGTTCGTACATGTATTGTTCAATTCAGGCTTTTGTAATAAGTTTGACTTTTTGAAATTATGCAAAGTTACTTACTTTCCTTCATTCTTATGCTCTTCACCATTTTGTTCCTAAACATGACTAACCTGTACTGCAGGAAGTGGGAGAAATAAGCAACCAAAAGATTGGAGTTCTTTTTCAAGGTTTTCTTTGTTTTTGTCCTTGAAGGCAGTCTGAAACATCGTATATTTCCATTTCTTTTTATTCAGAATTAAGCAAAAAGATTTCCTAGCTAAACTGCTGCAGTGCGGGTCAGTAGCACAGCGCAAGCTGCATCAGCTCCTGCCTTCTCCTTTGAGACAAAAATGCTGTTCTGCTGCCTTGTACGCAGAGCTCTTGAATGGCATTGAGCTGGTGTGCTGGTTTTTTTGAAAGTGTAATGCTCTATTTCCACATTTAACATAACCATATCACCAAAATTAGTACTGGGAATATATGGGTGAAGCAATACCGTTGTGTTATAAATCTGTTATTAAACATATTAAATGTTCCTTCTGCACAGCCTACTTGACACACCTAGGTAAGGTATCCATTTTATCTCTGCAGATGGCTAAGTATGTTGTTGACAGCTTGAACGCTTGTGCTACAAATGGAAGTACTGCAATCTGTAATCGGTGGGAATCTTTGAGAGGGATCTGTGGAAGGAAGGTACCCATGGCCTGAACATTTTAAACAGCCAGTCTAGTATTTTTATTGGTTACTATGATTAGCTGCAGCTACTTCAGGTATAAAAACTATCGAGCTGAGGAATTTTAGTCAGTAATTTGTAGTTTTGGAGATTATGCTGTTTCAGAGATTATTTACAGCATGCCTAAGAAACTAAATGCCATATTAGGAAAAAATCTTGCTATCATCTGTTTTGATTCTGTAGTTTTCTTCTCCCACGGGAACAAACTTGATGGTGTATTTCTAGCAATGTCTTTTCCATGAAGTGAGAAATGTGTGTTGATGCATTGAGAAGTGAGATGCATCCTTCACTAGAGAAACTCTTTAAATACCTATGGATCTCTTAGGCGAGTTCTTTCCATGTTTAACTGAATGTAGTTTCAGGAACTGGGTTGATCTCTGGTGATTAAGGTAATTCTTTTCAAAAGCAGCAATGTTTCTGTGCACTGAAGCTTTTTGTTGTATAAAGATGACTATAACTAGGGAAGTTGGTGCATCTGTATGTTTAGAAATTTTTGTCACTAATAATTTCTTCATATGAGAGCTGTCTTTGAAAAGGCAGAATCTCCCTAGTAGAGATTTCATTTGCTGAAAAATGAAAAACAGAAGGATTTTTCCCATTGAAATCAAAAGTGCTATGTCTCTATGTTTGGTGGTAGGAGCTATATTATTATAGTTGGAAAAGGGGCTGGTGATCAGGTGGGGAAACTTCCAGTTAAGTAAATACTTGGACTGGTTGTAGGGAGAGTGTGAATAGTCTCACTTAGGGATGCAGTTGGGGAAATTGACATTACAATTGCAAATTAAATTCATTGTTGATAAATGTGATTTAGAGATATTGGAAAGTGTGGAAGGTATTGGAAGTATTCACATTGCTTGTTTCTAATTCATCTCTAGCTGCTCAGGAAAAAAGACCTGAGTTGGTATTGGAAGTATTCACATTGCTTGTTTCTAATTTGTCTCTAGCTGCTCAGGAAAAAAGACCTGAGTTGTCTGCACTATTTTTGTTTGGTTTTTTATCTCTTTCTTTTCTTGTATTTATTTTTTTTCTCCGTGTGCCATGTCTTTCAAGGAAGGAGCCCGCTGAAATTGGACCAGGTCTGAAACTTGTGCTTGACAGTCTACTTTTCTTATTTTTATTTGTATCTGTGATGCACTTAAGCTCTATTACCTTCTGTATCCTGTCTCTCTTAAATCTGAAGGGTAGCTGTCAGCAAAGATTTCATTTGCACAAGGATGCTGTTAAGCAGTTCTGTAAATCACAGTGTGAAAACTAACAAAACCAACTCTTTTCACAGATGCAAATACTGGCATTATGATGATAACCTGCTCACCTCCAGCGTTGTCATCGTCTTCCATAATGAAGGGTGGTCCACACTCATGAGGACAGTCCATAGCGTCATCAAGAGAACACCAAGAAAATACTTGGCAGAAATTGTTCTGATTGATGATTTTAGCAACAAAGGTACATTTGGAATATAACACACTCCTTGTAGAAAAGAAAATATTTTATTTTCCTGAAATAATTTTCTTTTGATTTATTGTCTGCCGTGGTTTGAATTGACTATGGTAGAAAATATTGCTTCTTCCTTTGAGTTCTCTACCACAGATTTTGGATAGTATGCCAAAGAAAGTTGGGATAGCTAGTATCTCTCTTAGCTCTTGTGGAAACAAGTAGGTTGAAGAGTATCAAGGGGTTAAGCCTGTTAGGAATAACAAGCTTTCTTTATTGCATATAGGAATACAGAGTTCTATTTTTTTTAACTACAATAAAAATCTACCTAGGCTATCAAATTATTCTAATTAATTTTCAATATCCTTTTAATTTCTAATATCCTTTTTTAATTAAACATCACATTAAGTTGGCTATTATTTCTTATTAAAGGGGGAAGCTTTTAAGAATTTAAATATGTTTTAATTTCTGCCTTTCTTTGAGTCCTGCGTACCAGCATAAGTCCACAGATTTTCTTCTTCCTTTGTAATTTACCTTCTAATCTTGGTTTATAGTCAGAATGTATGTACTTGTACTTGTCTTATAAATGTAAGCATACACTGTATTTTTCTTTCCTTTTGTGGTGGTAAAAAAGTTGATTAAAGTTGATAAAAGTTGATTGAGACAGGAAAACACACTGTTTTTAAACTTTAAACAAATTTCAAGGTAGTGCATCAAAGCTGCACGTTCTGTAAGATTTTATTGCAGTGTGATTCTTGAATAGATGTTGACAGAGAAAAAGACACAAATAAAAACATAGATTTGAATGTGTGGGATGACAGTCTCTTCTAGACAATGTTGATGATGGCTTTCAGCAAAGGGAACTTTGGTGAGCAGCACAGGATACCCTCATCTTTGTTTTCATAATAGCTGAATTGTGTAGTGGCATAGAAAAGAGATGACTGCTCTGAAACTCTCCTTTCTATTAAGTGATCTGTGCTTCTCCCAGTTCCAGTCGTATGGTGGTTGTTTTCTATGGCTGTATTCACTACAAATTTTAAAAATTAACTCATCTTATAATTAAGGTAGCGTCTTTTGAATATAAGCCAGTATTAAAAATAGTTGTTGCATGTTATTTTTTGCATCATACCTGTAGATATCATTTTCTGTTTGGTGTAACAGGAGAGGGCAAGTTACCTATATTATAAACTTGACTACATTTGGCTAAGTCCAATAAAGATACTGAATGCTAAATTATAGTCTTCTGTGTTCTTTAACAGCTGTTGAGAATTTGGCTTAGATATACACACATGCTATAAAACAAAAATATCTTCTCTCCTAAGGGATATACTTTTAATAATTTGGTCAGCAGATGCATGCTGTGTTTTTGCTTTTCAGCTAGGATCATAGCTTTCCTTCAGAGCTGTTCAAGGGCTGACTTAGCTGTATAAAGTAACTGTGACACTGATTGTGTCTAGAATACTTACCAGACTTTTTACTAATGATAGGTCTCAATACTTGGGTTTCACATGACTTGTAGCTGACTCTGTGCCATGTATATGTAGTTCATGGAATGAGTTTGTCTGGCATAACAACCTGTGCTATTTTTCCATTACGTGACATTTGTTAAACAAAAGCAGTATTTTTAAAGATTTTTTTTAAATGCAGAATTTTTTTTTGCTTTCTGCTCATGAATGAATGGTTAGCAGACACAGCTAGCCTGAGATCCAGCAGATCCTTGACTCTATATTTCTCACACTTCAATTTCCCAGATAACTTTCTTAAATCAGAAAATTCAATAAAAAAGATCAAGGTTCAGTTTTCTCAGGTATGGGTGACTGGTGAGACAAGCATGGACTGGAATTACTCTGTAAACACCTTGCTGCAATTGCACTACTTCACTATAAGAATTCTTCAAATTGCTTTAGGCTACTTTAGGTCACTTGGTAAATATAATTAATTTCATTAATTCAAATTATGTTCTAGATTAAAAATGGCCAAGAGAGCAGAGTCTTACTCTACTTCTTTCTCCCTAGAGAGAAGGATGAACTGGTATGGGCTGCAAAGTGTGCCAAGTTGTCTGAAGAGCTCTCCAGTTGTTAGGAGAGCTACAAAATACAAACACTCTTAATCACCAGCAGCAGAGCTGCTGGTAGCTTTTTTGCCTTTTCAGCCCAAAGAAAAGTCATCCTCACAGCACAGATACAGGATTTTCTTCTTCCCCACATGCTTTCAGGCTGCACAATTCATGTCTGCCTTTCCCAGCAGACCACCTTGGAGCTGATGCTGAGTGACACATGCTGGTCTGGGTAGATGTTTGCTTGTGTTCAGTGTGACTGTCCTTATTTCTTAGCTACCACCCTCTCGAGTGATATGAAATTAAAATGGAGCACAGCAGTTGCAAACAAGTCCAAAGGCTGGCTCCTAAAAACCCCTTATGTGAGAAATCTTCCATCAGAAGGGAGTTAAAGCTGTGTAAAAGCTTATATATGTTATGTCTTACAGGGAGGAACAGTTGCAGTGCTTGGAAAATGTCTTTTTATTATAATTCTTAGTATAAAGTCGATTGGGAGCAGTACTTTTGCTGAATGACACTCCTTAATCTCTCTGGCAAACAGCAGGCTTTTACTGTGGAGAACTGTGCAGAGATATGTGCTGATTTCTACTCTGGCATTTTTCTGTCAGAGCACAAAGAGAACAGTAACAAGAAGATTGCCAAGCTAATTGAATGATTCTATCTCCATTTTCTATGGAGACCTCTGTATTAATTCATGTTAGAGTCCAAGAAATGTTGCAGCAATTTCTACCCCAGTGTCAATGAGGCCAGGCTGTTACACATCGGGGTTCCCCCCTGCCAGTTTTTCTTCTGTTCTCAATAGAAGCAGTTTATTCTTCTGTGAATGCTAGCTGTGTGAAGGAAACAGCTGTTCTGGAAGGGCAATGAGAATTCATAAAACTGTGTTTTCTAAAGCTTCCTACAATTACAGTTGTGTGTTTAGGTCTCCAGCACTTGTTATGTATTTGGGCACCAGCTTGCTTGTTTTCTGAAGCATTCAGAAGTTCTGGAACTGCTTTTGTAGGCTGTGCAACTGTAAAGGGTGGCTGTAAGGTAAAAAAATGCCAGTGTTCCTAGCAGCATTTAAAGGCTTTGTCTACCTTTTATGTTTACTTATATGTTCTTTATTGTTACCTGTTCTTTATTGTTATCTGTATTTCCAACTGATGCAGCATCCCATGAGATAACCAAAGGGGAAGTAATGAGCACAGGCAGGCAGCATAGGTTATTTTTATGAACTGTGTCATAGTGCTTGCCATGGGGAAATTGAAGCAGTAATCAGTGCTTGTGTTAAAGCTGAGAGCCCACCTTCAACAGCACTACAGTGCAGGGTGCTTGCAGGCAGGAGGCAGCTGCTCTATGAAGCACTCCTGATACCATTTTTCTAGTTCTCAGACTTCTGTCCATGAGTTGAGGGGGGAAAAAAACTGCTTTCCTCCTCCTCAACCTTTGTAATCTGCAGTGCCCAAGATTCTTTGGAGAAAACATGCGTTTTTAAAAGACACTCATTCATGCTTTAATGCACTGAGGAGAGAGGAGCTCAAACAGGGAGGGGCCAGATTCGTGATTATAATATTTTGAAAGGTAAAATATACATTTTTGAACAAAACCCAGATTGCTGTAAGGCTGTTGAGAGATGTCATAAATACATATTCTAGGTGAACAAAATTTTATGCTGGCCAGACGATATGTTTGACTGTAAAAATACTAGGATTTTTTACACTACTGTCATGCAGGCTTTGTATTATGGGAAGGAGGAAAAATTTCACCTTTCCTGTGGGAAATAGCACTTGCTGCTAACCCTGGCATGGTTTCAGATAATAGACTGCAAAGTCCTGAGAGTTGTACTGTAGAAAAGCTTTACACAATCAATATGACAGGTTTTTTACAGCTCCCTGTGAGCCTTACATAGTTGAACATTTGATAAGCAAAACATTTGGCCTCATAGGCAGGAGAGCTGGAAATAACTTCAGGTTTTAAATCTTTAAAACATTCCTCACAGTCCTTCTGTAACACATACTTGGAATTTGCAGCATAAATAATGTTGTGGTATAAAGATTCTCTTAGTACCATTTCAGTATGACCTCAAAACTCTGTTGATTTTATCCTGTAAAAATTTATATCACAGCTATCAAATCATATATTCTCTATTTATTATAAGGCATGCTCTTCTATAGAGCATATGTGATAAATTTGTTTTTTCTCTAGTTTGACAATTGTCTATCCTTGAAGTTTTCCTAGTGCACAAGGATTTCCAAAGAAATTTTAAATGTGCGTGGGAAGGAGAATACATAAAACTTCCTTGAGAAAACCTTTTCCTTTGTAAAGGTGGAGAGGAAGGATAATAAGAGTATAAAAAGATAGTGAGTTCAAAAGATTGTTCTTTGGTAGAATCGCTGAATTTTCAATATTGGAAACTTGGTTTCCAAGAAGCACCATTTCCTTTTCAATTACATGTAGCTTCAGTTCAACCTTTTTTTTTTTTAACACTGCTGACAAGAATATAAAACATTCTGAAACATAAGTTGCAGAAGTCTCCAGACATCATTTTCATTCAGGTTGCAGAAAATGTTTCTGCTGCAGTAACCTGATGGCATGCTGCTGCTGAAAGGGACATCCTCCTGCTTCCACCTGTACGTCTCCCCTCCTGTTAGGTCAGTGCAGGCATCTATTAGCCCCTCGGAGCTGCTGCAAAGCAAACCAGTGCATGGATGCCTCAGCTGTACATTAGGTGGCTTATTTTGGTTCCTGACTGAGAGAAACTGAAGCTGTAGGCAATTCTTTTGAGCCTTTGAGTGCAAAAATTGATTTTTAACGAGCACCAATAGCTAAGTCAGCACAGCCACAAACAGCAGGTGCCTGATTACAAGTCTTTCTGCCCTTGTGAGTTTTCTCAACAGAATAATCTGGGCAAAAATGTTAAGCAACATTAGGATCCTTTTCTCAAATTGTGGAGTAGGAATGTGGTTTCCAGAGAAGTTTGGCCAAGACAAATATAAATCTGCTAATACACATCTAAAACCATTGAAGCCTAGCTCATCTTGATTCTTGTATGGTCACTTGTCCTTTTACTGATAGAAGTCCCTTTGGCTAAAGGTTGATTTTCTCCTCAGTGTGACCGCTTCTGGCCCTCCAATTATTCTCATTAATTTCATTAGAAGATTATAGTAAGCCCTCCACAAGAGGGAACAGGTCTTCATGAAGGAGGGCAATAATTTGAGCATGGTGAGATTCTGCCTCACATTTCCAGATTATTAATAGACTAACAGAAAATTTTGTGAGGCAGAAAGTGAGTGAAGGGTAATGTTTGACTGAAAAGGGGTGCCTTCAGCTGTACATGTGACATATCTGATGAGGAAAGACTGTGTGCTGAAGTGTAGAAACACCTCTGGCTGCTTGGAATACAGACAAAAACGTGAAAGCCACAGTGTGATAAGTTGAAGTGACTGTGACTTGTCCACCCAGCTCCCTGTGGTGTGGCATGTGCCAGACACAAACCTGTGCCATGAGGTCTGTAGTCTTCATCTCCTCGGTTTTAGTGTTTGTGAGTGGTTGAATTAAAAGTTCTTGTAAATGTCTGTAGATATTTTTGGCTTACATTAAGAGTACAAAATTCTTTATTATTAAACCTCACCAAGTTTTTCCTTTGTTGTCTGGTAGCACACTTACAGGAGAGGCTGGATGACTATATAAAGCAGTGGAATGGCCTTGTAAAGGTATTTCGGAATGAGAGGAGAGAAGGTTTGATCCAAGCTAGAAGCATTGGAGCCCAGAAGGCTAAACTTGGACAGGTAGGAGCCAGTTCACTCACAAGTCTGTCTTTTTGTCTTTTTTTGGGAGGAAAGCTTGTGGTGGCTTCAATAGACATGTGGAAATTATTGATAATGTTTTAAGAAGAGATTCATTTTACTAATTTAATCTTTATTTTCTTGTTTATAATATGAATGTATCTCAATGTAAATAAGCTTAATCAAGTAATGATTTTGTACACAGAAGTATAAGTTACTTTTCTTTTTTTTTTTCTTTCAAAGGTTTTGGTTTACCTTGATGCTCATTGTGAGGTGGGAATCAATTGGTATGCACCACTTATAGCTCCTATATCTAAGGACAGGTAATGTTCCCCTCTTATTTCCAGTGTCTGGCCTTTTAGAAAGTAAAAGTCACAGTAATAATCTTCACTTTTCAAACTACAGTCAGTATTTTTTATGTCTATATCAAACTATATCAATATTTCCCATATGATTATATTATCTGCAGCATAAAAGATACATAATGAGGAAGGAATATAGTCAAGGAAATTAATCTCCAGGTAGTTTATTTTAATAGGAATACTGAATTTTTTATCTAGAGTAGATTAGATATAACTCTTGCCTTCTGCAATGATTTGAAGCACTAATATAGAGATGTTCCATTCTAGCTGAACAAGGAACATAATTGAACAAAATAACTAAAAAACCTTTGGCTTTCGGTAGAGAAAAAGTAGCAATAAATGTTTTGATTTAATGGGAGTTTAAAGTCCCCATGATCTCAAGAGTTTATAACTTTCTCATCTTTGGTCTTGATGTATGGTGTTATTTGTTTCCTCTGAAGTGCTTTGAGTGTTGTCTGTAGCAAAGCAAGGCCAGGCTTGAGCCTGACTCTGACACAGCCCCAGACACTTGCTGGGCGTCTGTGGTGGAAGTGCCTGCACTGTGAGGGGGGATCTGTGAGCTCTGTGATCTGTGGCAGAGGAGAGAGATCCCCAGGGCTTTCATTTCTTACAGCTGTTGAAATGCTGTTGTTGCTGTGTGCTACCACACTGTTAGCTTGTGTGGTCAGTGGTATGTGTGTTTAGGAAACCATGTGCATGTTTAAACTCTTTAATCCCATAAAATAGCTGCTTAATCCTAAAAACTATTTGTTAACCTGCTGTGCTACCAGAATTTTCTTGAATAATTGGGTTCTGTGTGTTTTAAAGACTGTAACTCAGCCAAGACTCTATTTGAGCCAGGATACTAGAGAGAAGATGGAAATGCTTGTGTGCTCCCATTACTTTTTACACAAGAAAGACTGGTGAAAAGAGGGCTTTACAGGCATCCTCCAGCATTACCCACAGAGGTGAAGGCTGCAGGAGGACCAGAGATGCTGAGGCACATGGTGCCAGCAGACAGTGCTTGGCAGCCTCCTTCCATGCCCTGGTACCTGGTTGTTGCTGCTTCTGCCTCAAAGAACAGCATGGTGTTATCATGTCTCTTCCCCCCAGACTTTTCTGTCTCTTGGAGCTTCATTTAAAAAGGTGGAAGTGCTCCAGCCTGGGTCACTGGGAAACTCATTTGTAAAATGTGGGAGGGAAAACAAGATCATGTCTTTTCCTTGGTGAATACTGTGTGTGATAGATCACAGTGAGGAGTGTATTGTAAATCAAACAGGAAGAATTATACTGAAAGCTGCTTCTAGGAGAGCACTAGTAATGTTTTCTTGTCCTTAGAGCTTGGTGGATTTTCAGAGCATTGACTAGGACAGTATAATGAAAATCTGGGTTAGCTCAAGTAAAAGCTAAGTGTTTATCATACTTGTTGACAGCTAAGATCTGATATGAATAGAAATCACAGGAAATAATAATCCTGTGAGAATCCTCGTTCTCTTGAGGACTCCTCTGTTGCCTCCTGCAGTGCTTTATTAGAAGACCAGTATCAAGAAGTCCACATAAAAGAAAATGTATTGGTTAATCAAATATTAGATATATTAGCATCTCAGACCTACCTTTTCTGGTTTTAGAACATCTTAAAACAATGTAAAGAAAACACCATCTCTTTTCTCTTCTAATGAGGCTTATTTTTTTAATAGTATGTTTACAAGCAACTTTTTGTATACACTGCTCTATAAACTTAATTAATGGTGTAAATTGTATTTTGCTCTTTCTTTCCCTTCTATAAATGTTTCAGAACTACATGTACTGTACCTCTAATAGATTACATAGATGGGAATGATTATTCCATTGAGCCACAACAAGGTGGGGATGAAGATGGTTTTGCCAGAGGGGCCTGGGACTGGAGTTTGCTATGGAAACGAATTCCGTTAAGCCACAAGGAAAAGTCCAAACGAAAACATAAAACTGAGCCTTATCGGTAAAGAGAGCTGTTTACATCCTGTGAATTGCACCGAATGATTGTCTAAACCCTGTCGTTTTTCCCTCCATCCTCTCTCCCCCGTGCGCCCCGCGGGCCCGCAGAACCACATGCACTGTGCCGCTTATAGATGTCATAGATGGCAACACTTTTAAGATTGTGCCGCAAGGGGGTGGTGACGAAGATGGGTTTGCTAGAGGAGCGTGGGATTGGAGTATGCTATGGAAGAGGGTTCCCTTGACCAAGAGAGAGAAGGAAAGCAGAAAGACAAAAACTGAACCGTATCGGTAATCACTAAATCACTTACCCCTTTCTTTTTTTTTCTGAAGTCAATATTGATCCACTAAAACTTGCATGTACTTCTAGCCTGAACACCCTCACATTTCTAACCACACTAGCTGCTCTGTTTAGTCACAACTATTTGCTCAAAATACCTTTGCTACCTTGTGTTGCCTCTCCATTCCTGCTCACGTGGTTAATAAGGTGCACATTAGAATTTCTGGGTTCTGTTTGGCAAAATAAAGTATTGTACAACTTTGTTGCCAGGGAAAACTTTAATTAGCCGTGATATTTTTTTGAAGTACTGGAAGTTGGAAGCAACAGTGCTTGTTTAACCATTTGGTTTGAAATAATGAGCATGCTGTAAGCATTTCTAATAGAGGGTAATGCATAAAACCTGCCGCCTGCTGTCATGGCTTGATGCATGCATACAGCTGGAGGATTATGCATGTGTATCAAAAAAATTCCCTTTTGTCATATTTCTCCTACTTGCTTCACAATGGATCACATCTGACAAAGAAGCATACTGTTTAAGAGTCTTGGCAAGATATTTTCTAAGAATTTTAATACAATACACAAAACATTTAAAAAAAAAAAAAAAAGGAAAGAAAGATAAAAACAGCATTATTGTGGGAAAACTCCAGTAATTTTCACAGAATTTCTGCCTTTTTATTATGCTTTGTAGTGGAGCGTGTTTTCTTCCCGGAAAACAAAAACTGCCTGGAAACCCTAGCTTAGAAACTACCGTTTATGGATGGCTTTTCAATACTGGGAGACTGTGGTTCTGCTGGATTTTTATTACTTTCCCCTTCACACTTAACTAATCATGTAACTACATTTGAAAGCAATCTTCACATCTTCAGAATCTAATGTCTTCTATTGCTATGATTTAAACATTGTAAGAACTGATGTTAGTAATTCCCTATCCCCACCCATGATTGTTCTTTGCTAAAATGGCAACACATGCAAGCAAGTTATGAAGCTTTGATCTGTTATGTATATAGTTTAAATAATACTATTTTCTGATGAGGCTGTCCACATTGGAACTTTAATATTCACTTAGAGGGGGATAAACTATTTCAAACATCGCTGTAGTGTTCTGTGTTTACCATCCAAACAGGTCTTAAAATCGTTTAAACTGTTCCCAGAAACACAGAACACATGTTCTCAGAATGTTTCAAAAGATGACTTTATTTTTAATAATACCTTCAGATTTACAATGTTCCCTTTAAAAAGAGACATGCCTTGCATCTATTTGTGTCTGGGCTGCGTGCATTTTCTTGCAACAATACCAAGGCAAGTAAGACCAAGTAGAAGTCTTGCTGGAACCATAGCCAGGATTGCTTAGCTTAAAAAGAAAACAAAAAGTTCCTCAACAGCTTAAAGCGCGAGGCAACATTTTTGTAATGTGAGAATTGCCCCAGGATTGAATCCTTCTTTCAGTAACAGCTCTTACCTCTTTGTATCCTCTGAAGTAAACTGCTGAGCTTATGTGGGTTTTACTGTGTTCCTTAACACACTTGGCAGCATCTTGGAGGCCAAGCCTGAAATGGCAGTATCTAAGGCTTCTACATTTGCCAAGTCTTTATGGTACTGAGGAAAACCAAAGGTGCAGGCAAGCCACGGGGCTGTGCTGTGCAAAGTGCTTCTCCCCTGCTGTGTCTTCTGGCTTCTTAACTTTTGAGCCCGCAGGATGCAACAGCAGCATTGGAGGACAGTACAGTAGGCAGCAAGTACAAAGGGATATCTGGCAGTAACTTGGCATGTGATCACCTAATCTGCACAGTAACTAAACTGATAATAGTTATGCTTAGAGTCAGCACACTCACACAAGCAGAGCAAAACAAGGAAGTGAATTCACCATGGGCAGGCAGGTGTTCAGCCATCTCCGGGAGAGCAGAGCCCCATCACAGGTAATGGTTACTTAGGAAGACAAACACCATCACTTGAACATTCCCCCTTCTTCCTCCAATTTTCCTATGTTGAGCATGACGTCAGCTTGAGTCTGATACACATGTCCTGGCTCCCATGCACCCCCAGTCTCTTCCCCAGCCTGGCAGTAGGAGACGCAGAAAAGGCCTTGGCTCTGTGCAACCCCTGCTCAGCAATAACAAAAACATCTCCCCGTTATCAACCCTGTGTTCAGCACAAATCCAAATCACAGCCCCATACCAGCCACTGCGATGAAAATTAACTCCACACCAGCCAAAACCAGCTGTAATCCAGACCACAGCATCTTTTTGACACATTAAAACTTGCTAATTGAATCATGACATATGGGAAGGGGTTTACAAAGTCATTAAAAGAAAAAGGGTAACAAAAAAAAATACTAAACCAAAATGGAAACCTTGTACTACTTCATCTAGGCCCTCTTTAAAATTTTACTGAGTATAATGTAAAGTGTCTCCTAATAGGACAAAAAGAGCTAAAAGAATAGAAAGCTGGAAAAAACTCTGTTATTTGTTTAATAGACAATGTGTTTCAATGTGGCAGCTCCTCAGAACATAAGCCTGTTTGCAGTTTCATGTTATCTCAAAACTAGAAAAATTTTTAAGAGAGAAACATCACACTGATTCTCATCTTGTTTTTATTTTAATAGAAGGATATTGACTGACTGATTGGAAAATTCAGACCAAGATTTTTCTATCATCAAATTCATTAATTAAATGAATTATCTGTAGAAGAAAACCCACAACATAATAAAAAACTGTGACCTCACTAAAAATTATATAGATGCCTCTTCAGGAAATTGCTGCAAGCTGATGACAAAGCTTTATGATTTTTCAGTGTATTGCCATTTACCTGATCTTTACTCTATGTTAACTGAATTGCTTTCTTTGCTAAAGCTTTCTCTGACTGCTATTGTATCCTTTTGGCAGAAGGAGTTACACTGTCTTCGTCTTTCAGGTCCCCTGCAATGGCTGGTGGATTGTTTGCCATTGAACGTGATTTCTTCTTTGAACTGGGTCTCTATGATCCAGGGCTTCAAATCTGGGGCGGTGAAAATTTTGAAATTTCTTACAAGGTAACATCAGTATTTGAAAACTAATTCAGTTAGATTTTTTTTTTCTGTAAATACTCTGTTTGGAGTTTAGACAGACCTGCCTCTTCCTTGTGAAGCCCAGGTTTTATGTGAGGTGATGTGACAGAGATGTGTCTCTTCACACAAGTCCTCATGGACTTTGGGACCAAAGTGTTCAGGGAAGTGGCTTCATGCTGAAACCCAAATTATGCATAATCTAGGTTTTGTAAATGGTTTGGGATTGCACCCCTAAGTGCCCAAATATCCTATATGAAACAATTCCAGACAGGAAACTGAATGCTCTCATAGTGAGTATAGAAAAATGTTGTTTCTAGTGAAAGCACTGATAGAGACAAGTAGTCCTCATAGTCCTCAATTTATGTGTGTTTGCTTGGAAAGTATATAATGGTGCCACACAAAGTACAGTAATTTCATGACTATAAGGCACACCAGATTATAAGGCGCACTTCTGGGTTGTTGGCAATTTTCCATACTTTGTCCATATACAAGGCGCACCGGACTATAAAGCGCACTCTTTTTTTGCAGCGAGGATCCGTGCACAACAGAGTAACGAATTAGTAACGGAATCGCGCAATCGTGGAGTTTACTGCCACATGCTCAATTTGCAAACATTTTTCACGGATCAGTGTAGCCTTTAAACGCAGCCCCAGGCGCCCTCCCCGTGCCGTGGGCCCCGGCACTCCTGCCTGCCATTCTCCTGCACCCTGTGGCTGCCCCCAGGCTGCTCACACAGCTCTCACTGCTCATGGTCATTCGATTGCGAGCTTCATGTTTGTTGCTGCGCAATGCGAAACAGAAATTGTTTTGAGATCCCCTCAGCACTCAAACTTTTTCCATATATAAGGCGCACCGGATTATAAGGTGGACTTCTGAATTTCGATCAAAATTTTAGGCTTTAAGGTGTGCCTTATAGCTGTGAAATTACTGTAATCTGCTTCCTCCCTGCCATTTTTGTGAGTGAAAAATTACTTCATATACTTTTCAGAATTTCAATAACTTCTTTACAAGAGAAGTCTTCATAATTGAATACTAACTGCATCATTCGTCATCACTGAGGAGGATTTTGTTTTCAGTCCTAGAAGTATGCATGCTTTTCAGTTTGCAGGAAACAAAAGATGGTCATCATTAGCTTCTTGTAGCTTCAGTATCGGTAATGACACGAGTGTAGACAGCAGGAATCAGTCCCAATTAACAGACAAAAGTGAAGATGTCTTATATCCTCAGCAGTGATCTGTGAAATCGTAGCTGAATTCTATAAAAAGTGCATTCATGGTTTCCCTAGTTATTCTTGCTCTTCATGAATTAGAGGAAAGCTCTGAGTGCACTTGCACAGCTGTAAATCCATATGCAAAGGGTATTTATTGATGTTACACACACAGAGTCTTTATCCATATAATTCTCCATCGTGCTTAGATCAAAATCATGATTGAAATTACTTACAGTAGTTCTGTAATTGAAATGCTCATTATGTGGAGACCTCCAAACTGGTTTCATGTTGATCACAACCAATCTGTGAACTAAAAATTTATCAGCTTTGTATGCTGACTCCTAAACAGCTAATAAAATTAATGGCCTTGCATACGTGAGGAGGTTTTTTGATTAAACTTAGGAAAATCAGTATCATTATCCAATGAAGAAAGTAAGATATTCTGCCCATCTTTCCTAATACAGGTAAATAATATTTTTAACCTGGAATTTAGACTAATTTGAAACATTCACAAAATTAGCTTGAATTAGGGTTTGGTGCTACAATTAAACTTCTCCAAACTATAAGCAACTAAAATCTGATTTAAGTATGTTTTCTTTTCCCCATTAAGGGATTATCTAAAGATGTGTGGGAGTGAGGGAATTTCAGAATGTTTATAAATTCTACACATATTTTTATTTTCAGCTACTATAGTCAAATAAATATCTGTTTCTGCTTGGAGCTATGGGTTACCTAACACATCCTTATCTCCTACCAATCTTCATTATTTAAGAAAAAGCTAAATGTGAATGGACATCTAACCATAACCCATCTTAGTGATGGCATGTGAATTACTTTAATAAAATCAAAATATCATTAATTCTGTTGTAATGAAAATTACCCAGTTCCTGATTTTGTGCACTCGTTCATTACTGTTGTTCTAAAATTGTGATGGAATGAAATCCCCAACGTTTTTAAAAGCTTTTTAAAATATTGTTTTAGTTGAGTAACTTCCTGACTAAGTTGTAAGTGTACTCAGTGTACTTTTCATTTCAAAGTCCTATTTTATTTATGTTTACTTCTGAAGCAAAAAATATGTAAATATACAATAGTATGGTAAGAAATGTAGCTGACATTTCTTTCATAATGTATTATCTATTTGTTTTAAATTCCTGTGCATATATATTAATAATACCTTTGTTTTATCTTGTAGATCTGGCAGTGTGGTGGAAAACTGCTGTTTGTTCCCTGTTCTCGTGTTGGACACATCTATCGTCTCCAGGGCTGGCAAGGAAATCCACCCCCTGTGTATGTTGGGTCTTCTCCTACATTAAAGGTACCGTTTTGAAGCAACCCTGAAGGTGGTTTTTGATTTCAGATAAGAACAATTTTAGATAAATTTGTTTAAATTATTAGTAACAATTTAGAGAGCACTTCATCCAAAGCTATTTAGTAGCTAATCATGCCCACAGGAGACGAATCTTTGTGTAAATCCCATTGTTATTAAGAGTAGAGAATCCTGGAACCTATCTTATTGCTCAAAGCCTTCCCCACTATCTTTGAGGTACAAATGCACTTCCTATTACTTAATGCCAGCACCTCCAGCCTTTGCTGCACTTTGCCAAACTATGTATGAACAATTCTAGTAACTATAGCACACTCCTGGTGATGAAGATCATGGGTTTGAAATCCCCCTTTATGTTGATAAAGATGAGTATGATCCTAGGCCAAGTTAGAGAATTCTGGAGAGTAGCATCTCAGACTTTTGTGTCTGCATTTGTTGGTTAGCAAGCAGTAAAGAAGTAGTAAATGACACCTGGGAAGATGGCATGCTCTGCCCTATATCATAAGGATTGGCAAACCCTCAGGTACACTGCAGGTTCTAGAAGTGTTATTCAAGACCTGAGATTAAAATTAGATATCAATTCCAAGAAACAAAAGAGCCAGCTCTATATTTGAAGAGAGAATTTGAATTTTAAAAAAAATGTTTATGTCAGTTTTCTTCTACCAACAGGAAGAGAGACATCCCTCCTGCTAAGTTTTTCTATTGCCCAGTTTAAGCTTTCTCTTGTGCACTGTTCTGGCATCAGTAAGTCCCATTCCCAAAGACCCAGCTCTTTATAAATTCCAATCCCAGAACAATCTTCCTAGACAATGATTATAGAGTAGGATTATAGAGTATGGATTGAGCCAGCCTAACAGTTAGTTCCAAAGGCAATGTCCTGGCCTAGCTAAATGGTAAAAATCTAACCTGGCATACACACCCCTCCACCTCCAGTCCTCTCCCAAAAAAAGTCCTGTATTAGTAATGTGAATTGATTAACATTTTATGAAAAGGACTGGGGCAAATACAAGGGAGTCCAGGGGGACATATCTGGTCTTAGACACAGAGTAATGGGCAACAGGATGGTGAACGATAAGTCTATTGCTCAGTGCAGGCAAGATGCCTTGTCTGAAGTGATAAAAATCATTTCAGTCTTCTTAAAAGCTGATCAAAAATATTTACTGAACACCTTACGTGAGTCTGCTGGCCTGCTTACTGAATGCAAAAACCACTGCTGAATGTTCTTAAATATTAAGTTGCTTCTCTATACAAGGCAGGATGTAGAAATAGCTTATTCCCCTCTTCAGGCACCCTCCTATTCTCACAGTAAGTGTCCTTTTTTTATAGCTTTGTTCAGTTTATTTTAGATGTGGATTAAAGTAAATATCACAATAATTTGTGCCTTTAGTCAGATCTTTAAAGACTGTTTCTAACACCAGGTCATTAACATTAGAAGAATTGCGCAGGAGGTGTGCATCTAGAATGTGTACAGGCAATATAGAGACAGGAGCCATCAAAAGGAATGAGAAGAGAGATGTGAGGGAGAGGCTTGTTACAAAGTGAGCTATCCAATTTCCCCCTTCTCTAAGTAGCTGACCCGTTTAAGACTGTATTTTTTTTCCCTGTTAGTGGACCAATATGTATCATTCTCTTCATTAAAAAATTGTAGAAGGTGAATAGAAAACATGAATTGCAGTTCTGACAGCAGCAGATGAATGCAACATTTTATTGCACCCATAACTGAAAAGTCTTTATTTTCAAATAAACAGTCTCTAGTTTTAGAAAAAGACTTTGCACTCTTATTAAAACAGCCCAGCTTAATTTGCTGACTTTAGACCTAAACTGTCACTTGAAAATAATACTCACATGTCTTGTGTAGTTTACTGGTAGTGTCAATTTGTTACTGCTATATAATAATACTGTACTGTCACTTTTTAAGAGGATAAATCCTTAAATTTCTGTTAGTAACAGGGAGTTGCTTCTGGCCTATTTGTGTGTGCTTTGAGGTCACAGCAATGTCTTTATTCTTCACAGAACTATGTCAGAGTTGTAGAAGTGTGGTGGGACGAATACAAGGATTACTTCTATGCCAGCCGGCCAGAGACGAAAGCGCTGCCCTATGGGGATATATCTGAGCTGAAAAAATTCCGTGAAGATCACAATTGCAAAAGTTTTAAGTGGTTTATGGAAGAAATAGCTTATGATATAACTTCATATTATCCCTTACCACCCAAGAACTTGGACTGGGGAGAGGTAGGTACAGCACATAATGCCTGTGTATATTAGGAGCTTTTTTTTAAAAACCTGTGAATTCGAAAGGAAGCAATTGTTAGTTGACATGTGAACAGGCTATTTGATTGCTTCTATACTAAGTTATATGATACTCACCAAAGAGCTATAAAGATGTAACCCAGAAAAAAAATTATATTCACCTTTGCAGGTGTGATTTTTTTAATTCCTTCTATAATTTTTTCCATAATTGGAATTTAAATTTTCTCAAAAGAAAAAATGTGAATCCTGCATGTAGGAGTACTGGTGATGATGAATAGATGAAAATATCTTTTGTGTGAAGGCCAAGAGAAGAGATCATGAAATCCAGATGGAGTTTGTTCTGCCTGTGTTTGCTAGACTGGGATGTACTCATACATTTACAGCCTCAGCAAGTCCCTTACTTACATGTGATAATTTGATATGATTCTGTAATCATCATTTCCAGCATTAGTGTATACAATTATGACTCCACTAAATTAAGGATGTGGTTGCTCTCAAGTGGTTGACAGAGTTGGCTTGTCACAGGTGAGTGCAGGACTCCCCACTGAGCTCTGCCTGTCTCATTCTGGCATTTTGCTCACACCTTGGTGAGCACTTACTGCAGGTCTCCTGCCTGCTTTCAGATTTTTTTCCCCCTCTGCAATTGATTACATCTTTGCCCCGTCTCTCCTATTTATTTCACTTTTGCAGATTGTTCAGGGAAAATCAGAAAATCTTCTTGATAGCTGTGTCCCATCAAATTTGCAACCTTCTTTCCCAAGATATGATGGATACAATGCATGGTTTTGTGACTTCAAAAGCACATTAGAAAATACAGATCTGTGCTGTCTCTTGTCACCAAGTACCACCTCTAATTTCTTAACGTTAGAATTAGTGATACAGAGCACATGCTTGGTGAAAGGGGGTACAAATAATTTTTTATCTGAGGGACCAGATGAACAATGCCACTTTGATTTCTTACCCAAAAGCTAGCACAAAGCATCAGCTGCTGGATGAGCCTTAGACCTCCTCTGGAATCTACATAAAGGGTTTAGAAGGCACACTAAACATTACTGTTCACCAAGGTGAAAGCATCTGAAAAGCATAAAATAATACTGGCGACCGTGCAGGGAAATCATCCCCAATAAAAGCAAGTGCATCTGGTGGAGCAACAGGAAGATTCTAAGTTGAGACTTCTCTGAAGTTTTCTTCAAGTCTTCTTTGCAGGCTGTTATTTATCCTATGTCTGAGAAATCCTGTCCTCCCTCCCCCCATATGTTACATCACACTGATTACATTTCCAAACTCTAGGGTATGAAAATACGGGGTTCATCTTCCCTAACAGTCCCTATAAGAGTCTAAGCTAAGTCTTCCCAACTTTTTATACCATTACAAAGAGGAAAGAGACTCTGGCAGAGAAAATAGGTCTGGAAAAGTTGTTATTTGTGGCATAAAATCTTTGTAAGGCTGCTTATTGGCCCTTCTGAGAAGGGAGTGAGATAATCAGCAGTTGAGACGTGTTTTATGATAGGCCTTCTATTCTTTATCCCTGTGCCTGCCCCTCATCAATTTTTTCTTTTTTTTTTTTTTTGCCTGTGTAATTGCTGCTGCAGAAGGTCCATCTGAGCAGCTGGGTCAGTGGGCTGTGCCTGGCTCTGGGTAATTGCCGCTGTGCATAACTTCTCTGCATGGTGTTTCTCTTCATCCACAAGATGAGAGCAACTTACATGAGCTCCTGAACTTATTTATGAAGACCTGGGAGATGGAACATGCTCTGATAGGAGATTGAATAAATTAAATTACTTGAAAGTCCTATGTTTTGGTGTTATTAATTTGGAATTGAGCATTGCAACTCTGGCTTTATCAGCATACTCTGACTCATGGAAGAGCCTGCAAACTAGCATGGGCAGGTTGAAGCTCCATCTCCTGGAACAGTTAACATCAATATTTAAATTTCTTACACAGGTTTGTCTAATCTGTCAGGTACCTGTTTCTGGTTTGAGAGATAAGTGAGAATTTTCTGAACTCCTTAGCACTTTTTTTTCCCTTGAGACTAACTCGGAGTGCAAAACCTCTTTTGCAGATTAGAGGCTTTGAAACCTCTTACTGCATCGACAGCATGGGGCACACCAACGGTGGCTTTGTTGAGCTTGGGCCATGCCACAGAATGGGAGGAAATCAGGTAAGGAGCTTGGAGGCAAGTCTGGAAGAGAATTGCTTGCTGTGGATTGATAACAGGCAGGTTTTCTGTTAAATAGGTCCCAGCTACAAAGGTGGGAGTTAGGGTTTTCTGTAGTCATACTGACATCACTAAAATACAGAAGTCTGAAAATACAATTTCAAACATAAATGGTATGAAATTGAAGGCAAATTCCTAATCTGTTCTTCAGAGAAACAGAAATGAAGAAGCAACAGTATCACTGCTTCAGCATTGCTCCTGATTCACCACTTACCTTTGCTTAATAATTAATCCTTCAGGAAAAAGACCTTACTCACTGTGGCTCAATTATGTAACAAAGTTGTTTTGGTCTAAGTAATAAAACACTTTCGTGCAGTAACTCATCTTCTACCACATGGGAGCAGAAAATTAACAGAAATTTGTCTCTGCTTCATTTACAAATTAATTGACAGAACATAATTACTATTAGATGGTTGCAATCCAAGCTTTTATTGTGTTTGACCTATATCTTCACAAACCTACCAACACTACCACATAAACAGCTTGTTCTGTCTTTATATCTTCTTCTCTGGAAAATTTTTCAGAATTTTAAGTCCTTATTTAAGCCCATGTAAACTTAAACCAGGCAGTTTTGTCATGGCAAAAAATTGCATTTAGGATGATGTTTTTAGAAATCCTGTATGGATTAGCTCTTAGTAGCCCCTGGAAATGTCTCTTTTATTCTGATATTTGATGAAAAGGTTCCCTAAACTACTTTTTCTGCATATGCTACCCAAAATACCTTGTAGCAATTGCTCTGTAAGAAGTACCTAGCATAATCATTTTGTATCTGGATGAATTAGATTGATTTCCTCCGTGGGTAAAATGCCAAAGTTTTAATGTCGCCACATGAAATTACTGTCCAGGATCAAGGACTTGCTGCCAGGCTTTTAGAAAGATAATGGGTTGTTTGGTCATCAAATCATACGAGAGTTTTTAATCAAACACTTTCAGAAGTCTCCTAAATAGGAATCCTTATACTATTTTTGTCTTTCTGGTTGAGTTTCTTGGCCTTCTAAGCCCTACAGGAAAGTTAACTATGAAATTTAGTATTGTGATAGTAAAAGTGTGTTAAGCAAAATAAAGAACCCTCCTGAAACACAGGTATAATAAAAGCAGAAAATGTTTTGAATGTTGCAATTCCATTCTATTTTCAGTGTTTCTAAAGTGCTTATTGAGTCAACTGTTATACAAATGTCTTTTTCTTTTCTGTTAGCTTTTCCGAATCAACGAAGCCAATCAACTCATGCAGTATGATCAGTGCTTAACTAAAGGACCAGATGGATCCAAAGTTATGATTACACATTGTAATCAGAATGAGTTCAAGGAGTGGCAGTTCTTCAAGGTATGCAGCAGATACATGGAAGAAAAAAAATTTTTAGATTTCATACTGGGTTTTTTTCACCTTTAAAAACTGTTTTACATATATCTGAAATTTAAGATATATGGCAGGGTTAACTGAATCGAGTAAATTGTTAATGGCACATTCTCTGAAATACATTCTTGCTAGAACAACTTACTCTAATGAAAGATCTTTTTATTTAGTGGTTCTAGTTACTGTCTTCTGTAGCAAAGCCTTTAAGGAAAACTCCACGAGGCTACATTTGTTGCCACAGAGAAATTATGAGTTAGTCAGTAGGTGTCTCAGAGGAAGCAAAGAGCATGTCCACTACTAGTGACAAACTATAAAAACTTCTAGTGCCATCACCCTCTCTGCTTGTATGCTTTAAATCAAGTCTCTTTATCTTATATATGCTGTGAGAGGATAGCTTAACTGCTGGAGTGCATTTAGAAGCTTGAGTCAGTATTAGGTCTCATTTTGGGCAGTCTAAAATGAAATGTTTCTCTCTTTAAAGACTGAAGATATTTTTAAGTGTACACAGAAGCAGGTAAGATTACTCTGCCTTTTTGTGTTGTCTAAGAAGACATTAGCCATTCTCTAGTAACAATAACCTGCTCTGGTCTTAATCCTGGGTGTGGTGCTGTTATTATACTATTGCAAAATCTGTAAATTTTTAATAAGGACTTGGCTGATATACATGTGAGTACTGCTACAGTCTATTTAGTCTTTACATCTGTAAGTCCTCTATTCATATAAGTTTTGTTAGTGTTACTTTAAAAAGTCTAAGTTTCTATTTCTGTTCGTCACTTAAAAAAGTGAGACTTAATAGTCTAAGGGTGATGTTATCCTTGGCTATAGCCCTATATAACTTGGTTCTACATCTGATAAACTATCACACATCAATTTGTCTTCAGCTTATATAGCTAGCATATTGCGTATTTAATAATTCATTAGCTGGTTATCTGGATTCTTTATTGTTTTTCTGAAAGATGCAGGCACAGTTGAGTGCAGTGAAATCTATTTGTTATCCTTTAAGCCACTCCATATTTCCTGGTGTTTGCATAGAGCTAGGAAATATCAGACACCATAATGGCACTTCCATCCAGCTCAGCTTCTTTGTGCTGGACAGACAGACCAATTTCTTTAAACCTGAAATGTAAAAATCAATAAGCGGTGGCAGGTAGGTGCCAACTTCAGCCTTAATATTTCAGCAGGAAAATACATAGCCGTTTTTAACTCTCCAGACATTCTAGCATGTCCCAGCATGTTACTTGGCTCCTCTCTAAGAATTTCAGTTATGCAAGATTCATTTCCTCTACACTAGCACCAGTTGTATAATTGTTTGCTTATTACCACAAGTTATAAGGAAGCCCACTAAGCACAGTCTGGGCTGTAGAACAAAACACTGACTGGCTTCCAGAAGGAAAAAAAGACGGATGAGAAAATGAAAGGACCACCAAATACTAGAAATTGGGCTCACTGCTGTGCATTACTGAAGGTATAACTGTTTCTTCTAATGGCAAAGGCGTAAGGAATGAGACACTTACGGACTGCTGAAAAATGTTGTGGTCTTGTGTGAATTGAGGCTGCAAGGAGATTCCATCTGGTTGGCCAGCTGGCTGTCTCTGAAACAAGCAGTGTGCTAGTTTGCTGAGTGTAGCAGGTGCTGCTTGAGCACTGAGCAGTAGCAGGGCTTCAGTGCCTGCAAGGAGACATTAAGATCAGGGCTGGTGGTGGTCTGCCTGTTGCTTTTGTTCAGACATCCATTTTTCTCTCCAACTAGAGGATCTCCATATCTGGCCACACAGCAGGAGCCAAGTATTGATCTGAACCCACATTTGGCTGTGCACATGTATGGGGTGATGGAGAGGGTCCCATGCTGGGAGTATCTGTGTGCATGGGACAGGGCTGCAGAGCCCCAGCCCAGCTGCAGTGCCATGGGCTTGCTTCTGCTCCTTCCCCTCCACACTGGATGCAGCCAGGCGGGGTCAGGGCTGCCTCAGACACACGGGGTCAGCAAGCAGGACAGGAGCCACGGCAGGAGACTCGAGCCTGGGAGCATGGTGGGTGTGGAAGGAGACAGATGGGCAAGAGTCAGGCTGAATGTGCCTGGCACAATAGCTTTGCACTTCCTTAGGCAGCCTCCTGTTGCTCCAGAATCTTAACTCTCATTCTTTAACTCTCATTCTCTTTACTCACTCTTCTGCCACCCAAGTAGGGAGCCAAATTAGTACTTTTTTTTTGCCCCTCTGTGGTTAATGTTGGTGTTGTGCAGTTGCTTTCAGTGAGGGCTTACTGAAGGAGGACCTGCCCAGTGAAGTCCTCATAGAACTTCCTCAAATTTAATCTTTTAGTTTGGTTACAGGATGGATGAAAAGGCTAGAAGAATTTAAGATAAAGTTTTCTCATTTTGTTAACAGTTTGTTGCCTAAGAGAAATGGGAGGTATCTCAGGTGGGCCTGCAGGAACCAAAGCTTTAATATGAAGGCTGCAAAGTGCTAGATTTAACAAATAGGAAAACAAAAATAGAACTGATCTGTTTTGGGATGCTGAAACCTGGTTTTGTAAATAACTACATTGCAGATGTAAAGAAAATGTTTTTAGAAAGCCCAAACAAACAAAAATAAACCCAACACAAAAATCCAACACGTTTTCCTGGTGGTTTTGTCTTTCAGAATCTGCACAGATTTACTCACATTCCATCAGGGAAGTGCTTGGATCGCTCCGAAGTCCTCCATCAAGTTTTCATTTCAGAATGTGACTCCAGTAAAGCAACACAAAAATGGGAAATTAACAACATCCTTAGTGTGTAGACAGACAAAACCTACCTACTGATGCATTCATTTGTACAGGACTGAAAATAGCCTGAAAACTGCTGCAGTGATTAACTTTGTACAGCTGTGAGCCTCCTGGCTTGGATGAAGGACATAGAGGAACTGTGATTATTACAATAACATTATCATCCGCAGTTAATGTTTACAAAACTGCTTTACCTTAAACTCTGTAGATGTTTACATCTTTTTGTTTCAAGATGTTGGTAAATTAATGTGCTGTTAGCTATGGTTCACAGGAACATAGTTAAAAGCGTTGTCGTCTTCTTTGGGATTACACTCAGGGGTCTGAAGGCAGTTTTTTTACACACACTTGAAAAGGTTGGAGTAATCAGATTTTCATAGAACTTGGTGATTATCAACCTGTTGTATATTTTTATTTAATTTTACATCTTACTAAGCACTGCCACAGGTTATTAGCCAGGGTGGCCTTCTCTCACAGTCATGCTGCTTTTTTGGAAGATGAATTTCAACATATTTAGTGCCTCTTTCATTTCTCTCTTTCACAAGGAAAGCATTTGTTGGAAATTTACCGTGGGTTTTTCTGAAGTGTCACCAGGGGTAGGGACCAACCATACCACCCTAAGTAATTACTGTGCTAATGAAGACAAATTTCTATTGCCAGTTTGGCTGCTCTGCTTCGACTGAATGCTTGGTATGGTGGAAGGAAGACTGCCAAGTTTAGTGCTAATGTGGTACAATTTGATGGATGTAAGCACCCTCACGAATCCAGTTAAGAATTCATAAGCACTAATTTGCTTATTTAAACCATGCCTTACGTGAAAATAATTAAAATAAACAACAACAGCCAAGCTGCACAATTATGTAAAACTTGTAAAGAATCAAATACTTCATTTATACTGCTATTTTGAATGGAAATCACTTAGAGATGGACTAAAACTTTTAATTAGGAAAAAACATCCAGCTACTTAACACGTCCATATAATTTGTCACAACATCTGTCAGCCAGTTTGGATGCCAGATTTAGATTCAAAAAGAGAAATGAAAATCCTGAAATCACACTTGTTCGTACTAATTTTCTTGTTATTTCTGTCATTTGCAACTTCTCCAGAAGGATTACAAACACAAAAAAACAACTGCTTGGTTCTATAGTGTACAGAGTAGAATGTGAAGAAGTTGTTTCTAAAAATGTGCTGGGAAGGAGTTGATGCGAACTCCTTTAGGAGTATAAATATTTACCCTGAACAAATAGAGAGATGGAGGGGAAATGACTTATCCTCACTTCCTTTGTCCAGATTTTGTGACTTAAATGTTGACATCAGTGTATTGGTTCCATAACTGTTATCCCTCTGACACATCACACAATTAAGTATGACTAAATACTTCCCTGAAGTCCAGAATAGCATTGCATGCAGCTTCCATTGATGTTAACAAGGGTTATGCATCATATTTGTGACAGAATTGGATCTTTATAGGGCTGTCAGCACTGATCTGTTAGTTTGGGATCTTTCCTAGTTTCTTTAAACTTCTCGTCTATCCTTTCAGAGCTATGAAAAATAGAAAATAAAGGAGGGATAAACTGGAAAAGAAAAAAAACAGAAAACTAAGGTTTTGTGCTGGTACTTGTTCCTTGTGTGTGTGAAAACTGACTCCATTTGTGTGTTGGGTAGATTAATTTAATCATACAACTATGCATAAGAGAAAGAATGGTGGCACATAAATTGTGCAGGTGTGCATTTTAAATGGGTATTATGTGCAATTCATTGAAAGCTGATACTGTATGTGAATATGAATCTGTATGTGAGACTAAAACCTTACAAAACATGAGATCATAAGAAGCTGTTGCTGTAATTACTTTTTTCCTACTATAGCTGGCTTGGAAAAAAATAATTCCCATATTCTTGCTTTGTAAGTTGATGACAATATCACTATGCATTTCTACATATTTTATAAATTTGATTTATGCAGATTTTGATACACTGTATGTTTCTGTAGAAATTGTATAAATCTAAAAAAAAATTTATTAGGGATAAATCTGGGAAACCTATGTATATCTTACTCATGGGTTGCTTGTTTTTTAGGTGAAGTAAATAAAATATTTGAATTTTTTGTTTTACTATACTTTTACAGAGTAAAAATGGATTATTATCTTTATATATCTCAAAATCTAGACAACCTCAATGTTGCAAACTTACAAATATTAAATGTCATTTATTTTAAGTTTTATCTAGGTACTTTTGTTGCATTGGTGGAGACTCAGATTTTTTTCCATTGAAATGAAAACTTAAATTCCCACTGAGAGCTGCCACATGGATATATTTGGATTTTTGTATCACCTGCCGTGATATAATTAGGTAGATTTAATATGTTCATAGGAAATGAACTTGGAAGTAGAACCAAAGTTCAGGTTTAATTTGTAGTGTTTTTATTGTGGCGTATCTTACTTCATTTTCCACCAAGTTCAGTTTCCACCAAGAAACATGTTTCAATCAAACTTTATTTTTTCCTTAGGTTCCTTAGAAAAGGAGGATGCAATTAAATCAGGGCATGAAAGACACAAGCTCTAAGAGCGAACCTAGGTGCTGAAATCTACAGGGCTTTTTTTACAAATGGGATTCTTGCTTCCCAGCCCTATCTGTCAGTGCACTTTTGAGTATTCAGGTTTCAAAAGGCTCTTTTGATAAAACACTGGAATTATAGCAGAGACTATTCGTGTAGGCAACACCCTTTTATGTATAGAAACGGGGACCGATAGGAAGGAGGGGACATCTTGCTTTATTACCAGAGATGCTGGCACCAGGAGAACCTATAGCACACTTAGGACAGCACCAAAGACATTGTCCCCACTGATGGCATCCCAGAATCAGTGCATTCTCTTTCCCTAATGCTAGTGCATCTCCTCTACTACTGTCTGCTTCTTCCATACCATTTGCCTCCAAATTGCAGTCCCTAAAGCCAAAACTCATCAATTTACAGCTCTAAAATCATATCAAGAAACTTTTGATCTATTACACCATGCCAGAGATATTAAAATTTTATGCATAACTCTTGATCTGTGAGCCTTCTTGCAAGGAAGAGTTAAACATACCACTGCCTGTAAAAACACAAAAGGTGCTTTGGTAGATTTTGCTGTATATAAAGCACAATTTTCCTTTTACTTTAAAAAACATCAAATTGTTCTAGAATCTATGGAGGCACAGTAATAAAGGGAGTTTTAAAAGCATGAAGAAGAAATTATCTACTTTTGAACTTGAATTATCTACTATTGAACACAAGCTTCGTTTCTGTAAAAACATTTGTTGTTTGTTCCCTGCTGGTGAGCTTAGATCCATCAATTGTAATAGGTGAAAAGAAATAACTCAAGGGAAAAAACAAATTGGCAATGTTTCTGCTTCTGGTTGTTCTCACTGCTGTGAAAGGCATGAGAATACTGGATCTTGCTGTGTTCTGAAATCTTATCCCACTTACTTTTATGAGAATCTGAGAAGTGTCAGTGGTTTTCTTCCAGGGTAATATGTACTTTCAGGAAACATCAGAAGTGGTTGCCAGCATTTGGTTCTCTGGCTGTTGACTTTAGCTTAGCCTGCAAGCCTGCTCTGAACTCTTGCAGTGTTGGAATAGTAAATTGTGTCGACTGTCTATGTAGAATGAATCTAGTTAGAAAATGTGATAGGCTATCAAAAAATGTCAGTGATTTTGGCTCCCTTGGGTTTTGAATAAAACCTGAAACATAAACTATAATTGAGCCCTGAAGTATGAAACCACTTTGGCCCTCCTGTGATGGGGAGCCTCACTCATTGCTGCCTTAGGTGTGTGCACTGGTGTGAGCTTTCCCCCTCATCTCACCCTCAGCTGTGGAGCTCAGAAAAGTGGGAAGAAGTGTTCATGTGGATTTTGCATCCCAGTAACCCAGGTAATGGTTAGTAACCTTTGTTTTTTAAAATCCTATAAATCTAACTTGTTCTTTTATTTGGAGGAGCTAACGAAGTGTTCTCCATGACCACATAACATCGGACCTGGTTATATTAAAACTAAGGTGTCTGCACAACTCTTGGGCTTTTTACCTCATGGCACTGCTCTGTGGCTTCTTTGAACAACGTGGTTGGAGACTCTCCAGCGAAGTCATGATTTGTGGTGACTGATGCATCTGAACAAAATGATGAAAGCACCCAAGTCTGTAAGGAGTTCTTGCTGAAACACCAAGATGAAAAGGTTTGTTTGCCTGTTAGAGCCTTACTTTTTCTTACTAATCTGCTTCACAGAGAAGAAACAAAATTGTTTCAGGGAGTGCAGCTAAAGCAGTTTGAGGGCTGGTGGTGTACAGCAGCTCTCATGGATTCAGTTCAGTGTGAAAGTGGATCTGCCTGTAGTAATCCAACATTCAAACAGCTCCATGATGTTTCTTGGGCAAGAGTAATGACTCCTGCACAAAAAAAAAAAAATAAAAGAAATAGGTGATAGAAAAAGCACAGCTTTAACTCAACAAAAAACAAACAAAATAATGGCTGAGATGAGCATGATGGCAATAGCAGCCTTCTGGCTGAACATCCCTGGGAAAGGGAAAATGAATGGAGAGATGATATTTTACTTCCCTGGAAAGAGCTGCTGGTGGCAGTGTGTGTCAACAAGAGAAGGCAGCATGCCCAGACTGCTGTTAAACTACAGCTTTCAGATGAAGAAGCATGGCTTGGAACACGCTTTCTGAACCACGTGAAGGCACCGAGGTGGAAATAGGAATCACAATACAGTCTTTCCCCTTGAAATTTGTGGGACAATTTCCCCAGGAAAATAAGGTAGGACAGTATCTTTCTAGAAGCCCTGACATTCAACAGGAGTAGTTCTTTGGGTACAATGCCTTCTGAATCATCTGTGGAGGGGGGTGCACGTTCCCTGAGTCAAACCTGCTGCAGGAGACAGCATTAGCACTTTCGGGAAACAGCTGGGCCAGAGCCATGGGGTCTGAGACTGGCATTTCTGAGGGCTGGTGGTGAAAACACCCCACTGCAAGTGATGAAAATACCCCTCCATACTGCCAGGGACTGTGTCATTCTGCACAGGAGAGCCCAAGCCCTGCCTGGCAATGCAAGCTTTGCCAGCCTGAGCCTGTGGGATGGCTGCAGCACCTTGCCAGAGCCCTCAAGCCCATCACAATTGCCCAACAGACAGCTACAAATGCAGTTTTTGTGTTTTTCTTTCTGAGACAGCAGGAAGAAAGTAGAAGTGGATGGAAGTAGAAGCCTTCTGGAAGATTCTTGTGAGTTCATAAGAAGTGACGATTTGGGAAAAGCTGACCAGGAGAAAAAGCATGCCCAGCTCTGGAAGGGCTTCTAGCCATGCTGCTCCTTAAATTGCACTGAGGAATGCGCTGAAGTCCTACCTGTCCTGAAGATGCCAAGGAACCTCTAGAGATACAGCTAAGCAACCTGGCAATGGAAAGGAAAGCTGTCTGTCCTGCTGTCTGGGAGAGAAGGTAAGATGATGTGGGGTGTTGCTGAGGAAAATAATTCTGTAACCCTGTAGCAGAGTGGGGTCTGGTTATTATTTATAAAAAACTATTGAGGATAAACTGTTGTTGAATGGGCCATTTCCAGTTGTTTTCCCTGTAACATTATGCCATTATCTTCCAAGTCATTACAGAAAAATGATGTCCATGTTCCAGAATTATCATGGGCAAGCTGAAAAATATTTTGAATTAGGATAAGAACTGAATGTAACATTAAAACATTGAGCACATGCAAGATCAGATCAAAAGTCCAGGTAGCACAGCAGGCTATCACTCAGAGGTCAGAAGGATCAGTGTGGTCAAAGAGTGCAGGGCAGAGGGAAAGGATGCTGCAAGGATAGTTGTCTAACCTTGTCTCTGCTTCCAGCATTATATAACTCATGCACTTTCTGACTAGACATGGCATTTTTATTTAACAGTATAGAATTTCTCCAACTGCTGCTTCAATCTAGGCAGACTTTAGTCATGTGTCATCTGATTTTTTTTTTTCAAATTTTTAAGGTTTCTGAAGAGGCATGCTGGCTCTCCTGCAATGCACTCCTCTGTGACATATAGGTGAATTATGAAGGCTTGTTAAAGGTTTTAATTCCTGGAGTAGTCAGTACTAGGTCTGTGTGGAGTTCAGCCAGCCAGGAGCTGGTTTCAAGGTAGCAGCACTGACAACAACATCATCAACTGCTCATTTTCCAAAGGGCCTTTCAGAATCTTGGGGTCTTGACCATGCAAAAATCATCCCTCCAGTTCTGCTGAAAAATGATTTATGGGTACAAACCTTACCTTTAGATATTTGGGCCAGGAAATACTGACAGTAGCTTTTCCTACAACTTACAGGTGGAACACTGGATCTGCTAGGTATAAAGATATATCTGGTAGTTGACTTCATATTCAATCCTCGAACATCATGAGCCTCTCCAGCACTGAGGCTAAGGGAGATTTCAGGGTGTCAGGATAATCATCGCAACCTACAGGTTCACTTACTAATTAGTGCTGGCCTGTGACAACTAAGTAATTTGAGGAATTTGTGTAGAGAGTCATCTTTTTTATCAGGTAGATCTCAATCTTTGTTATTCCACAGTTAGGAGACTTAATGCATCCCTGAAGGGCTGTGTGCATTGGAGAACGCAGTAGTGAGCTCAACATCTGGGCTCTGTTCTGGGATTCTTGACACTGGATTCAAATAGGATCATGGAAAAGCAGATGGGTTGTGATGCAGCTCATACAAGAGGCCCAGCAATGTTTGGAAATGCGGAGTTTGCTGGCCAAACACTTAGATATTTCAGGATGTGTAAAGAAATAGAAGCCAAAATGGGAAAACAAATAGAAAAATAAATATATTCTAAGGCAAGTGAAGTGGGATCTGCAACCATCACCACCACAGCAAATAATCCATCACTGAACAATATGTACTAGATTATGTACCAATGTTATAGACCAGATGCTTATGATAGACTGTTTTGAAAAAGTTCAATACATCATTTGCTAATCAAAGGTAAAACTCCTATTTCATTTATTTTGTGATTTTCTCTCCACAATCATTTGCAACTTTATTAGTGTTTGAGGAGTTTTAAAGCCTGTCTATACGAAGTCAGTTCCCAGATCAATGGCTGTTATAATCAAGACACACACACACACACACACATAGGCATATTTACAGTTTTCCAGACCATAGGTTTAGCATTGGAAAAATAAGACCAGCTGTGTAAATAGGCAAAAGGAAACCCTACATCCCTCTAGGAAAATGGTAAGACAATACTGAATTGTGTATTTTGTGTGTAACTTTTACCTGATAATGCCTAACATGCTATTTGCTTTTCCAGCAAACATTCATTATGTCTTCACTGAATTGTCTGTTACAGCTCCAGTATCTCCTCTAGACTAATGCAATAGTACCCCATATTACCCATAACTTGAAGGTTAAGCCTTCTTTTTCCCCTTCACATGTGATAGGGCAGGCACATATTAACATGGAATACAATTTGTACTAACACCATATTTCACCTGCTGGTTTTACTGTTCCGTCACTTCAGGCTGCAGGCTGGCTTTGCACATTTTCACTGTTAGCTCTTCTTATTCATGCATGGTGACTTACTTCTTTTATGAGAAGTAGACCAGAAAAGCTCAAGTAGACCAAAACTACCTGATCTCCTTTACCTTAAGATTTCTTCAAAGAATATTTACAGCTCTGTGGAACAGGATATCCTCTTGTGAAATCACAAGTTCTATTTAGCTATTTGTCCAGCAACTCTCAGCTGTGCCATGGCTCCTACCAACTTGTCAGGTGGACATTACTGATCCAAAGCTCTCTGCATTTCCACAGAATGTTTTCTAAAAATTAGTGTTGTATTTGTGACCTTCCTTTCATCTAGCACTTAAGACAGTTTTAAGTGAAAAAAAATATAAAGTACAGTTCAAAGTTCAGCCATTTCATCACTTGAATTTCCTTAGAACTTTTGGATGAATACCATCCGTCCTGTCATTTTGTTTCAAGTTCTTTTACACTTGGATTTGAGACAGATGCTTCACCATGCCTCTTCCATTAAAAAATTTTGTCATGAAAACTGCCTGAAACTCCTCTACAAGGTTAAAAAAGGGTTTTTTTTCTAGGCATTGCTACTGTATCTTGAGCATCCATTGTCCCTAGGACAGTTTTGCAGCCGTCTTGGTTCTGTGGATGCACAGGCCTTGGGTGAGTTAATTTTCTCCCCAGTAGCTGGTGCAGTGCTGGGTACTGGATTTAGGGGGAGGATAATCCTGGTAACACACTGCTGATTTAGTTGTCACCAGGCAGTGTTTACACTTAGTCAAGGACTTTTCTGCTTCTCATGCTGCCCTGACAGTGAGGAGGCTGGGGGTGCACAAGAAGCTGGAAGGGGACACAGCTGGGACAGATGACTAAAGGGATATTCAATACCATAAGAAGCAGCATGTAACTAGGGTGAAAGCTGGCAGAAGGACACTCTTTGGAAACTGGCTGGGCATTATTTGGTTGTTTTTCATTTACATAATTTTCTTTATTTATTTTTGTTATTTTCCTTTCTAGTGTAATTTATTCATTTATTATTACTTTATTTCAGCTATGAAGCTGCTTCATAACAGTTATGAGTTTACCTACTTTTACCATTTCAGTTCTCTCCGCCATCCCACCATTTGTGGGAGCAAGTGGCTGCGTGGGGCTTGGTTGCTGGTTGGAGTTCAGCCACGACAAATGTGTTTGAAAGTTATTAGTCTGTTTTCTCATGTTTCTCTGATGCTCTCTTGCTTTGCCACATGTTACTGTGTCTGGCCTGTTGATGTGTGGTGGGTTTTTTTGGCTTACTGGTTTAGAAATAACTTTAACTTTCTAAAGACTGCTTTCCTACATTTGTTATTCTCATTCTTCTTCCTTCTCCATCTCAGACTTATTTTTGGTGGTCTTTTGGTCTGCTTTGCTGTGTGGGGTGTCTTTATGCTGACAACTAGTGCAATGTGAGAGTTCTCCCCAGTGCCTGCAACCATTTGGGGTATCCCTTTTAGTTTTGGTTTTAGGCCTCCCTGTTTACCTCCAGTGAGTTATTTCAGTCTGTCCATGAAAAACTAATTAAGCTTTTCTTCTGTGGCCTTATCTTTACTAAACATTCCCCTTCCACTTTGATAACTTACTAGTCCTTTCCAGCAAGTGCTCACAGATGGGCATTACCTGAATTCCCTGACCTGACACATCATACTTTTCAAAGCTTAATTTGAAAGCAGTAATTTTCATGTATCTTTTCCATTTGCCTTTATACTGAACATCCTTCTTAGCAAAATATGTTTGGGGGTTTTTAAATGTTAGCTATCTTAAGTCATGACCTCATTCTCAGTTGATAGATCAGCCTGATGCAGAGCTTTTGGTGTGCAACTTGCAAGGACACCTGAAGGGTTATTATTTTGTTTCAATTAAAAAAACCAAACCAAAACAGGTATTTCAAATCATCAAATTAGTCAATTTACTCTGACTTTACTCCTCCACTGCAGAAAATCTTATAAGAAAGACTTCATGAAGCATCACTGTTCTGCCCAAGGAGAGAATGTTAGAAGTGAGAGGATGTGATGGTGCATTTCTACAGGGAAGTCTGAACAGGATATGGTAACAAGATCAGCACGTACATACACAATATAACAGGGAATTGCCTCTAGATGGAAGAATTTTTGAGTTGAGGATACAGGTGCTGTAGGACTGCAGATTCTACAGCAATAAATGTTGTTGAGCACTGGGGGTGCTGTGCACAGAACCACTGCCTCTCACTTCTAGTTTATGCCTGTGGCTTCATGATCTCTGAGCTGGGAAAATGGAGCCATTGATCTCACCTGTGCCAAGTTATCTCCGGCAGGTCCAACATGGAAAACAGCAGCTAATCCTTTTGATGATACTTAAGTATCTCAGGGGCACAGTGGGGAGGAAAAAGCAACTCTGGGTTTCTAAGGCTCTTAAAGATCAACATTTACTCCAGTATGAAAATGTTTGAATTGCCTTTCCAGTTACTTAATTTCCATGCTTACAGTATACAAAATGTTTTTCTTAAGCTTCTTGTTTCAGAAAGTGCTGTGTTATCTTTGACCTACACAGTGACATTTACCATAGTGAAGTCCTGAAAACACTTTTTATCTTGCACATAGTACAATGATGGGACACAAACTTACTTCATAAGCTGATGGACAATAGGGAGGCATTTAAACAAAATCTTGGAAGCCTGCCCTTTATATTACTTAATTTTTTAGACATTACACATTTCAGGGCTGGGCTTCCAAGGGCTAATAAAAGTTATTTCCTGGTATTTAGCTCAACAAATTGAACTTAAGCTATTTAGTTTAGCTGTAGGATCTCAAATACCCCCGTTGAAAATATTGTTAGGTATCTAACAATTTAAGCCTTTATCTATACTAAACTAAAAAGTGAAAGCCAAGAAATAGTATAACTTGTGACACTGTTACAACAAACAGGAATGTATCAGGAGCACTTGTTCTTTACAAATGCCTTCTCTTTCTGTAGGAATCCACTGGCATGTGTGGGGATAACATTCCAACATTTTCCATGCTGTTCTGCAAGCTGTGTATTTTATGAGAAGCCACTAATACTGGAGTCAGGGGGCGAGGGAAGTAGCAACATCTGGGAGGTCATGTCTCTAACCACATCTGTCTTACATCCAAGGCCAGTGACCCTGAGCTCTGGAAGAGAAAGTTCCAAACATTCACTTGTTATCAGCTACTATGCCAAAACAAAGACCTGTGCTTCAGCAGTCTGGGGAAAAAAGATAATCCAGGAGAAATTTCCCAAGAACTTCACTACTTAAAGGGGTTTTCACCCACAAGGTAACACAGGCAAGTGCTACTGCAAGGGAAGCATCAGTTTTAACTAACGGTGGTGGATGTGGGAGAGGAAATCAGTTAAAGTGGCAGTAAAAGCTCCAGGAGTCAGTGCCTAGGGGACTTGCCAGTTTTGCAGTAACAGCAAAAGCCCAGGAACATTGCTCATTCTCACACAGGATTTCAGCATTCTGGGGGTGCCCAGCCACTCAGAAACATCACGAATACAAAAAGAATCATGTACAACATTTTATTACAAAACTGTTAAAAAAGTAATACAATGCAACAAAATACTACAAAATGTAAGGATCAGCTATTAAGCTACCTTTGTTTTGCTTAGCTAAAAAGGAACACCTGACTATCAGTCACTGAATTTCAATATAACCATTAAATATGCAGAAACAGTAGAAACATTCAACAACTGTTTTTTTCCAAACTGAACTGTAGCAGCCCTTGGCTACCACTTACATTATAAACTGGAGTCTCCCTACAAAGAACCACATTACTTATACACAATTCTGTACAGATTTTTATACTGAAGCTATCAATGAGCTGCACTTGAGTTCACATTCTTAGCAAAATATTGGATTCTGAGCATAAATCTTTACAGCAGGACATTCATTTATTCTTCATCCTCATCTTCTTCCTCCTCTTCCTCCTCCTCTTCTTCCTCCTCCTCCTCTGGTTCTGCTTTCTTCTTAGATCCTGCAGGCCTACCCGGGCCCTTTTTCCCTACATCACTCTTGCTCTTGGCACGATATGCTGCAATATCCTGCAAGAAAAATACTGTTAAATTGCTAGCAACGGAACACTGAAGGCAAATTTGTACTGCTTTGGTATTTCACTGCTGCTGTACTGCACAGATCAGATACAGTGCAAGCAAGAAAGCAGAATTTCCACCTTGGGATTTTAATATTTAAATCTTTAAGCAAAAGAACATGCACTGCAGACAGTTTTAAGAATTTTATGACCAGTGTGATTTGGAGTCTGACTGCGTTTATTTTAGCAAACAGATGACCTGCTTTCTGGTAGTAAGGCATCTTACTGCTAAAATCTCTAGACATGCAAAACCCACATCCAGGTTCACTGTAAGAGTTCTAGATAGCTTTTCTGCCCCACCTTTCCATGTCTTCTAAAGCCTGACAGAGATTGACATATGCACTAGGAATTATAAGCCCCATGTAGTTGGGGTGCAAGACACCCAAAGTCAGATATTTACAGTGAGCTCCACAACTTTATTACTTTTACTGTACCTTTTCATACTTCTCCTTTAGTTTTGCAGCCTTCTGTTCATATGGCTGTTTATCTTTGGCCGACTGTTCGGACCACATTTCACCTAGTTTCTTTGCTGTATCTCCAATAGACAAGCCTGGGTGATCATTTTTGATTTTCGGACGGTGTTCAGAACAGAAAAGGAAGAACGCAGATCTGCATCGAGACACAGCAATTAAAGGTAAGTATCAAGCTATTAGAACTAATGCTTTTTTCTGTGTGGGAGGAGGGAATCATAGAAACACTCACGGTGGTCTTTTAGGAGCGTTGGGGTCCTTTTTCTTTCCCTTCTTCTCGCCTTTTGGAGGAACATAGTTTTTCATCTCCCTGTCATAACGAGCTTTGTCTCCTTTAGCCATTTCTTCAAACTTTCCTTTTTCCTTGCTTGACATTGTCTGTGGACAGACGGAGGGGAAAGAAGAGTCTGGATGAGATAAAGCAGCTACTGACCCACTAACGCCTAAGCAGCAGCTGCTGCCGGGGATCTTTTCCCAGCAGCCCGGAGCAGGGGCGGGGGCTGGCCCGGCAAGGGCTCAGCACGGCTCGGCCCGGCCTCGCTCACCTTCCACCGCTCTGAGCACTTCCGCGAGAACTCAGCGAAGTTGACGGACGAGTCCGGGTGCTTCTTCTTGTGCTCCTCGCGGCACGTCTGCACGAAGTAGGCGTACGAGGACATCTTGCCCCGCGGTTTGTTGGGGTCGCCTTTACCCATGGCGAGGTCGGCGGCGGGTCCCTGCGGTAGGTGGGTAGTGAGGCGGGGCCGCGCCCTCAGGCCGTTCCCGCCTCTGGCCGCCGGCGCCTTCCCGCCCCAGCGCGCTGGCCCCGCCCCCGCCGCAGCCCCTCAGCCCGCGCCCCCCCGCCGGGGCCGCGGCACCTTCCACCACCTCTCCCCGCCCCCCGCGGCGGCTGCGGCGGGCAGCCCGCCCGGCCCCGCCGCCCGTGCCCCAGCCCTCCCCGCCGGGGCTGGAGCCGCCGCCGCCCTCCCGGCCCCACCCGCCCGCCAGGAATCCTCCCCTCAGCCCCGGGCGCGCCGCCCGCCGCGGGAGCCCCTCGCTGCCTCTGCGCGCAGGACTGCCGCTGGCGTCCGCTCCTTCCCGCTCTCCCTCCGTCCCTCCCGGGGCTCTCACACTCCGCGGGTGCGCGGCCTTGCCTGGCTGAGCGGAGCGGGCGGCGCGGGGCTCTGCTCCCTCAGGTGCTGCTGCCGAATGGTGCCCGGGCGCGCACTTACCGCCTCTTGTTTTCCGCGGCAATGCCCGCCACAGCAACCCGACCCGCGGCGCCCGAGAACCCGCCCCCCGCGGCACCCTATTGGCTGCCGCGCCCGTTCAAACTGCCCGAAGCTCCGCCCCTTGGCGCAGAGACCGGGCGGGATTGGCTGTCGGCCGCTCTGACGTCATTGGCCAAGCTACTCCCGGGCTAGGTCGAGCGCGAGGGGGTCGTTGGCGCTCATACCCGTTGGAACCGGTTGTGGTGAGGAGAGCGGGGGGAGCGGGGCTGGGCGGAGCGTGCTGGGCGGCGATTGGGGGAGAGGGATGGTTTAAAAAACCGCGGGGGCCCCCGCCATTGGCCGGCGGGGGCTGCGGCCGCTCTGATTGGGCGGAGCGCGGGGGCCGCAGCGTGGTTTAAAAATACAAAGGGAGCGGGACTGGCGGCGCGCTGGGCAGCGTGTGCTCGGAGTGCGGCGGTTCCCTCAGCTCTGCCTGCCCCGGCTCGGGGGCGGCCAGGGCTGCTGCGCCTCCCTGTCCCTCTCTCCTTCCCTCCGTAGGGCGGGGGCCTGGCGGGCAGCAGCGGCTGGTGTAAAACTGGGCTGAAAATTGGGTTTCGGTGCCCAAGCGAGCCCCGTCCCTGGGTACCCTGAGCTGGCCCGGCCCGCCCTGTCGCCGGGAAGGGGCTGCGGGGGTGTCCGCGCCCGGCTCCAGTGCGGGGTCCCCCGCGGAAGGAGAGTGCCTGGTCTGTAGCGATCCCTGGGCAGAGAGAGCTCCTGCTCCTCTCCCCGGCTGGAGGGGTTTGGAAGGGCCGGGGCTGCCTGGGGGAGCTGCGTACCCGCGGTCAGGCCGGGACACACGCACCGGCCCTCCGGAGGGAAGGTGTCGGCTCTCCGAGCGTGGTGCTCTCTGTCAAGCGCCAGCTGCACCCGTGGAAAGAAAGCCTGAGACCCGATCTCGGTCGAACTGAGGTTTTAGTGCAAACCGTGCCTGTGGTTTGCATTAATGGTTTCCAGTGTACCACTACCAGCAAATCTGGCCCTTTGGGTTTGGGGAGAAAACTGAAGTTTCCATAGTCACTTACACTGCGATGTGACCCCAGGCTACGTTATACTGGTTTTGCTGACGTTGGTTTTCTTCTGTCTAATTATTTTCCTCCAGTTCTCTAGTTTTCAACACTTGTTTTTTCAGGTGTAGTTCATAGCCCTGGTGACAAGCTTTGTTTACTGAAGATGTGATGCCTTCAGTAGAGCTTTAGTCATGTTAACCTTCCTCAATGGTAAGAAAAAACAAATTCCTAAGCTATGTGAGAGCACTGAGTAGCTACAGGTGTGAGTATAGTTAATGTTTTGACCTCCAGTCTCCCCCATTCAGAGTTGCTCAGTATATAAGAAGAACTTAGCAGGTATGGTTCTTCAAGCTTTTCTTCTTTCCATTCTGACAAGTAATATGTTCACATGGAGCAGTTCACTAATGTGAAAGTAAATCTCCTTTGTCCCTATTTCATTTTAAGCTTTGTGTGTTTGCCCAAAGTGCAACCCTAAAAGCCAAAATCCCATACAGAAGAGGGTTATTGGGAGGTAAATTCACAGAGCAACCCACAGGTATGCATTCCTTCTGCATATGTCAAAGCCTTTGCAAGTCAGTTATCCTAAATCTTTTATCAGTTTAATTATGTGACTATTGCTCTTGACAGTGTTTAGCATACAAATAAAGCATAGCCTTCCTTACCTTCCAAAATAAAGATTTGCATGGGGAATGTTTTGTGTTCTGGTTTGGGCATGTTATTACTGTATTCCACTGCTTCTCTGTAGCAAATTGATGTTTTCACTTCTGTGGTACTGAGTTCTATGTAGGACTGTGTAGCCACTTGGCAGAGAGTTGTTTTGTCATGCAGCTTTAAAAATGGCTTTACTTCAAATTTTACAGAGAAAGTGCTATCTTATTTGATGAGTTAAGCTGCTAGATGGGTCACTCATTTACTTTGTGGCAAACCACCTCTGTAACACAGCTTCTTGTGAAGTGCTTTCTAGCTAATAAAGCAATTTTGTAAAATATGGTAGAATTTTAGAAGACTGGTGTGTACTGAGTGAATTGTAGTACAACCATTGGTATCTGTGGTGTAAAAGCATTCTCTGCTTGCTAGATTGACCTCTCTCAGTTATTGGGGTGAATGGGGGGAAGCTTTAGGTAAGTTGATTAACAATTTCACTCAACATTAATATAGTGCGTTCATGGGAAAAAAATTACTTTGGAACAGTCTTTGGAAATATTATGATGTAATTGCAGTAAGGCTCCTGCTGTTGCATCTGGTTTTATATCTGCTCTAACAATATGAAGAAAATTATTGCAGAAAAGCAGGTGGGGTGAGAAAGTATAATTATTGCTATGGGAAAAAATGAGATCTGCCTTTCAAATTATTTAATAAAATGTTTTAAGAAAGAAATTAGGATCTTTGCATTTTCTTACCTTTGCATTTTCTATAATTTACCAGATCCATAGTGTTACATTATGCTGTCTCATACAACACAGGACACATAAAATAAACGAGAATTACACTCCTTAACGTCTGTCTGTCCTCCAACAAGGAAGGCAGTATTGAAAATTTTTCATGCTTGAACATGATACTGGAAGCTTCCCACAGCAGTGCCAATGTTGAAAACCCCACACAAGAATGCTGATTTTAGGAACTTGTCATTCCCAAATCTGTGCCTTCCTCCCAGTGCTTTTGTTCCTGGAAAAGTGCTTCTCTGCTTCCACAATAAGCTGTCACTGTTTTTTATTGAGTCACACGGTTCCTTTTCAGACAAAAACACAATTTCTGTCTCCAGAGATTCAGTCACTGTTACTCTTCTGGAACAGTGATCTATGCAGTATTGACTTTTGTCGGTATGCGTGGTTAATTTATTAACCACATGTGCGTGACAGTTGTGGGGAAGAAGCATAAACTCCAGGACCTGGAGTTTACTTCAGTGTGAATAATTCTGCTCATGAAATGACTCTTAGGTTTTATAGCTTTGAGCCCTTCTGAGTTTCTAATCTGCTCCACAATTTGGGGTGCTATTGTTAACTTGGTTTAATCTTCAGTAAACTGAGGAGTGAGAAGCAATGAGGCTAGAAATGCTGCATAGAAGGTAGAGAAAAGACCAGATGGGTGAGACTGGGTTACAGAGCCAAGAAATGGATTTAAAGAAAAGTATGTCATAGACAACAAAAACGTGTGATGGGAGTGATACTGCTTTCTGTCATACTCTATCTCTGGGCTTCTGTGGGCTGCTTCTAGAGCTTTTCTGGATAGTGGTGTCAGCGTGGACAAAGCACGGCAAGAAAGGAACAAAGGCCTTTTATTTGAACTAAATCACCTGTGGATCCGTTACAGCAGATACTGTTCAGCTAAGGAGATTGCAAACTACAGTTGCGTGACCTTAACTCTGACCAAACTTTCATTCTGGTGTAAGTGTATTTATGTAGTGACACTGTCAGTTTTAATTCAGTCAGTTGGATAAGGAAGCTCTACTGTCACTTCCCGGAAAATCTCCTACTAGCCAAAATCCTGTATGGAATAAGCCTTAATGTAGAATGGCAGTAAAATTCAGCTTTGGAAGGTTATCAGTCTTGCTTTGATAGGCAATTTCTTCTTCTGGACCTGAAAAGTCAGTGGATGAATAATGAAAGTGAGATAAAACTGCTCTTGGTTTTAATCAAACCAAACTTCACTAATAGGAATGGAAGATGTTGAAAGCAAGCAAATTTAGCTTTAATCAGCAGTTCCTTTTGTTACAGAAAAAAAAGATTAAAATTCAGGACACAAAAAGCATTTAAGTAGGTCACTGCTTTGAAAACCCTTTTAATGTGAATTATGAAGTCTACAGACAGCAACAGTGTTTTAGGCCTATTTTTGTGAGCATCTCTCACTAGATATATGGTGGGAACTTTAGGATGAAAGGCAAAAATCAGAACTGTTTAAGCTACTGCTTACCTAAATTCGACACAACTTATTTTGTTGTGGTGTTCTGGCAGTTCTTTTCTTTGTATTTTGATAAAAACACATACAGCTGCTGCTGCCTAAAAGTTTACAAAACTGGTATTTCTGTCAATATCTTAAAGAATTGCACTTAAGATAATGTATTAGAAGTTCCCCATTTTTTCTGGTGTTGTATAACATGTAAATAATATGTATGTTGTAAAAATGAAATATATTTACCCTTTAAACATTAGGGGTTTATTATGCAGGCCATTCCAAAGCCTGCATAACCAGTTAAGCAGCTCATAGGCAAATGCAGCTGTGTTAGTTACACCACTCTGGTTTAGTCTGAAAGCTCAGGAGCTTAATTTGACTTTGTGCTGTGTACCCAGTACCTCAAACAAAGGCAGCCTGCATGAGACACTATCTGGGACAGCTGCAGAGCAAAGGCTGAAACTGCAGTGGTCATATGTCAAGAAATAGATACAACAAATCTCTTCTGGTACTAACACGGATAATATTAGAAACAATAGCAATTCCTGATCACAGTAATTCTTACCTGAACTTTTTCAGTCTTAATTTGACAGTAACTTTTTTTGCATTTAATTTATAAGTTTTATACTTTTTTTAAAAAACACTTTTGCTTTTCTGTTCATCTGGCTTTCACTCACTTTCTTGTTTACATTCAAAGTAATACTCATGCAACATTTTACCCTCAAGATATTTTAAAATTGTCTTTGTTTTGCTACACTTTGTTTTGCTAATCCCTTTTTACAGGTATGAGAAGAAAGCATCAATTTGTATTAAATAGTTTCACAGGCAGCTTTGAGGGGCTCTAAAATGCAGATAGCCCTTATTTACAATAAGAAAATGGTTTAAATTGGTAAAAAAAGTTTCTCTTCTTTTCTCCCCACTCCCAAACTCTACAACTGTTGGTGAACATAGGTACTTTGCCTGAAACATATACACAACTTTAAAAATGAAATTTAACTGCCAATAAAATTGTTCTATCTTTTGCAAATTGAGAACTTTTTTTTCTCCTTCTAAGCTGTAAGACAAAGGGTTGGACTACCTCTGGCCCTACAGGTGTGACATCCAGTGAGGAGATCCAAAGAGGCTGCAGTCACAGTCCAGCTTCTGCATAGTCATGTTTGACACTAGCTGCTGGTGCTTGCTGCTACCAACATGACGTACATGTCAACCCATGGTGACTTATAAATACTGATACATTTCTACAGAACAAACCAGAATTTCTACCTCTGTCCAGTCTGAGGGACTGTTTCCTTCTGTGGTCATGTGGGCTAGAAACTTAAAATGAGGCTGAACCTGACAGTAGAATCTGTTTCCTATGTCACTGCAGCTCTAAAGTCTCCTGGGAAAGAGAAAGAATAGTGGGAGCTGACAAGGCTCTGTGTCATGGGCTGCAAGAGGAAGTAGCCAGCAGAGATAAGCAGGTCTGGCTGGTAACAACCAGGGTAAGCACTGTGATCTTCATCAACACACGGGTCTTTGTCTTGCATCCAGATAGTGGGAAAGCTCAGATTAATTTCAATGGGTCTCAAGTGTTGGTCGTGTAGCATGCATCCCGTGCCGTTGTTAATCTAGACATTGTTGGGAGAATAATTTATTCTGTTACTTCTAGTGCTGTGATGTGTCACAAATGACCACAGGATACATAGGTTATCTGAGACTGGAAAGAAAATGCTCGTGAAGTTTTGAAATTGTTGATTGAATCATCAGTCTCATTTTCAGTCATAGTTCCCACGGGATTTTCCAGCAACTGGTGATATAAATGCACCCCATTGCATACCCTACTCTATACTGCTAAAGCACTTTACAGTAACAGGGGAGGTTTTCACAGCTATTATGCTACTAGAAAATGTGTGTTTTGTAATACCAGTCAAAAGCTAATGCTCCTACTCCAGAGTCCCAATTCTCTTGGGGGAAAAAAAAAAAAACCAACAACAAACCAAAAACTTGACGTTTGATAATAAACCTGTGGGCCAATGGTTAATCCTTATCATTTAGTGTGACTGTGTGTGAAGTAGAAGCTCTCCCTAAGTACTGGCAGGGAAAAGTGCCTGTTGCAAATGGAAAAAAATCAGTTCTGCATTTGAAGAAATAAACACAGAAATTTCCAGTTCTTCCCTGTCAAAAATAGGTTTGCTTATTCAAAACTACAAAGAAACTAAATAGCAGCCCAAAACATGTCTCTTTCAGTTTTTAAAAGCTAAAAAACCAAAAGCATCTGTATCTGTAAACTCTCAATTTCAGTGTAAATCTTTGAGAAACCACCTTGATGAATACACTCCTGTTCTAAGGCTTGATCATACTGTGAAATTTATATTGCTACATATTATACTAGTAATTAGCATTTATATGATCTTAAATTATTGTAATATGTACAAATACTAAAAGCAGAAAACTTATTTTCTAGTAGTTAAGGTTTACTTTGTAAAGATAAGATTCATTTTTAACAGATTTTCATGATGTAATTAGAATTAGCTAACAAACAACAAAGAGGGGAAAGTTATGATGTAACATAATTCACAAGATGGTGAGAGATAAGGATATTTTTAGTGCCTGTGAATAGCTGTAATAGCAAGGTTGGGTCTCATTTGTGTTTCTAAAGTAAATAAATATTAACAACCAAATACTTGGATAAAGACCAAAACACCAGCTTCTAAGGTGATATTTGTTTAAGACCTTTAATGTTGAAACTGGAGGGTGAGGGTCTGTTTTTAGTGTTCTGTGGTGTAGGGTATGTCTTTCAGCAGAGTTAGACATACCTTCACAACTGTAAGGGCTAGAAGCTTTATCAGTATGACAGCTGAGACTCTGATATTATCTTTCAAGTAAAGAAGTTGGGGTTTGAGACCATTTAAGATGAACAGCAATCTCTAACAAAGAAGCAATGCTGTTGGTCAGCTGTTGTGTATTGAATGTGAATAATAGCAGTAGGTACTATTCAAACATAGGAATGTGGTACATTCTACCTGGTGGCCATTTTTGTGACAAACTCTGCAAAACATTTTAGCTGATCCTCTTCCATAATATTTCTCAGTTAAGGGGTTATTGTCAAGTAATATCAGCAAAAGCCAGCTGCAGTTCAGAATTATTACTGTGCTTGAGTTCATTGGAGTATAAGCCTATCTATATCTTTTACCCAGAAGGAGCTCTGCAGGAGGTCAGGAAAGCATTTAAACCCCAAATGCACATGTAACTTCATTAATTTCATTTTTATAGAAGTGTCTGCATTACTATCAGACTATTTTGTTTTTATTAAGGGAATCCAAGTATCTAACTGATGGTTTGGTAGAAGTGTTCACCTGCTCCCAAGAGGCACTTACACCTGCTGTCAACTTCAACAAGAGTTAAGTCAGACCTAGAGGTTATTATAGTTGTACTGCAAAGACAAGGACACTCAAAGAGGCATCAGGGCTACAGAACTTTCCTATTTTCCTTTCTGTAAAATGAATCTGAATCAGAAGGGGACATGATGGTGTAACAGAGCCCTGTAGTTTCCAGGATACTCTGACAAAACTGTGAAGATGGTGTAGTATGTGTTATACAAAGCAAGAGGTTAAAGCCATTGTCAAATCTCAATTTCTATAACAAGAAAACAGTGGCTCGCAAAATGCAAGACTGTAACACAGAGTATATACAGTGCTTTTTGTGGTCTCAAGAGTGCATTAGACACCAGCAAAATTTACTGAAAAGATATGATAGTTCATCTTACAGGGAAAAAAATCTAAGCAAGTTTTTTATTGAATTTCAAGGGATTGAAAAATAATTCTTAAGCAATATACTACATTGGTCTTTTTACTAGCAGTTAAATTTTTATTGCATTACACAAAAACTCTGGAGGTGATACTTTTCCACAATATGTTCCAGATAGCTGCTTTACATTTCTGAAGAGCATGAGTGATGATTTAGTGGGGTCTCTTTCTAACTGTGCGATCTCATATAATGTGAAACAAAATGTTAATCAAAGCAACCTGGATGAAAAAGAGATCAGTGACTGTGAAACAAGCAGATGGAGGTGCCCTTGGGCTGAGTGGAACCTTCTGAGGAGGAGGAGTGTTGAAACTGAGCAGTACCTGGAGGTTGGCTTCTCTGGTTTTGTGTGGTCATTGTGTTTGAGCTCTCTCTCCTAACTCCTTCATTGTTTAAGTCCAGCAAAGAACAATTTGTCAAGGACAGTTAACAAGGAACATAACATAATTTTTGCACATTATAACAATGCCTTCTACCAGAAGATCCTTTGATGCTTCCTGTAACTAATGAATGGCTTATTGTGAAAGAGAATTTGCACAAACCATTAAGGGGTTTGTATTACAAAACTTTAAAGTTTTTACAGGACATGGGTTTATCAGCTTTAAACCAAAATTATTCTTAATATAAAATGTGTAGTTTTGGACCTTCTTTATTGCTTTAAATCTTTTAATAAAAGCCTATGTTATATATACTCTTTCATTCATCTTGCGTTTCCATTGTACAAGGCTGAATACTTAAAAAAGAAAGACTGGTTTCAGCTGGACTCAGACCTGGAAATAATTCTGGGTAAAATGACTTTTATTTTTTTTCTGTTACTGCACTTCTTGAACCATATACAATAAGCTCTATGTGTATTAATACAATTAATTATCTGAAATTATATTTTAACTATCCTAGGCTAAAACATGTAAATAAGTAAAAAAAATGCAGTCTGTAGGCAAGTCCCAATATTCCTATGCTTTGAGTCTATGCTTTAACAAATTTGGACAATAAATTGGAAGCAGAGCAACAGGCAGTAGTAGGTTAGGTAGTGCTGGAGTGGAAAAGGAAAATGAAATATTTAAAAAAATCAGAAAAAAAGAAAAGGAAAAATAAAAAGAATAGAACTTGCTCCTGGTAAGGAAGGAGAGATTTGGTCACTTTTGGTTCTTTATCACAGCCCATGAATGCTTATCAAGTTGCTTTTTTATTAAAAGCATCAGGATGTGTGGTGGAATTTGCAGAATTTTTCATGTCTTTTAAAGGAATCTTTTTTCACTGAAGCAGTTACAATACATAATAAAATGTGTATTTGCTGAGAAAAATGTATACCAATAGTTGTCCTTATTATTCCTTTTGCTAACAGGATAATTTCAGGTGCTGAACACAAGTGTACAAATGTACCCTTGGACTTCAAGTGAATGGAACCTGCTGGGGAAGGGAATCGTCCTCCCCAGCTGAACTTTGTGCCATGGAAGTGCATAAGAGTTGCACGCCACATTTATCTTCCAGGATTGATTACTAGTAATGGGTTTGCAATGTGCTTGCAATACATCCAAGGTGATGTATCTGATTATCATTCTTCTCTCTCAAATTACAAAACACGTCAATCAAAAGCTAACAGGAGCTGGGACATATGGCATCTCAGAGAAGCACAAGCTGCTGGATTCCCACCTGTGCCTGGCCTGCCTCAGTGCCAGGAGGGGCCACTAAGTCCCGCTGACTTCAGAGCCTTGGAGCTGTGAATTCAGAATTTTCGGGATGCTGTAGCTCCTGCCCTTTCTGCGTGTCACTTTTAAGTCATCCATGCTGTGTTCTTGACACCCCCAAGGGGGATACAGATTACTGCTACCTTCTGTACTACTCAGCTCTGCTGAGTACTAGTGACATGTCATGTACAGGATAGTTGGAGCTGCTGTTTCCTTTGAACCAATTTAATTTTTGAAGTTTAATCTGTATATGGTTGCAGTGCTGCATGTTTTTATGTGTATTTAAAAATATATCCCCATACATGCTTCATTTATATCCAAATACTTATGGAAGTCAGCACTAGAGTTTATGTTGAAAAAAATCGTAACTTTAGGCAACATATTCCACAATGATTTTTCCTTTTATTTCATGTAGCCCAAGCTTTATGAAAGTTTGCAGATTCATTTTGTAGTAAGTAAGCGTCATACCATCTGATAAGCCCATACAGCTGCTAGCTCTTTGTGTTTTTCATCCCACGTGTGATGCAAGATGAAAAGTGACATGATTTCTTTGATACTGTAAGCAGGCGTTCATACCAAATGAGGTGGTCATGCCCAGTCTCATGGTCCTGCCCTTCTGCTGCACCTTCCTGCATCTGGGGATGCAGGTGCTGGGGCATCCTGCATCTGAGTGGTAATGCAGATCAGAATTAAATCTAAATGATTTTTCTTGTTGCTAGTCTATTTGTAACCCGATAGAGTTTGCTGTGCAGCCACAGAAATGTTTTTATGGGCACAAAGAAGTACAGGGCACAGGTGTGAAAAGAGCAGCTTACAGCAGAAGCAGGACTATCTTTCTAAGTCCCACGACTCTCTTATCGTGACCTAATCATGAAACTATGATACTACTTTACTTGAAATTACGCTTATAAATTAGCATCTTGGCAAGCACGGCTGGGTAACATAATCAGGCTTTTAACTACTCCCAAACTGCTCCCAAACAAAGAGGATCAGAATCATTTAAAATGCACAAGAGATCTTTCCATCAAACCAAACAACAACAGCCAGACCCAGATCAACATATTTTATGCTCACAGTAAGGTCAAATCCATCTGAAAAAAAAACCCTATGGGACTTCAAAAGACACAGTCCGAGAGTCTAGAAATTGCTATACATGACCCAGATTTCCCCTGAAGAATTCCTGGAACTCACCCTTGTCCCACTTTTCCCAGATCATGCTTCCTATATTCTCAAATTTTGAGGTCTGCTATGATTGCTATTGGGTTTATCGTTCTTTTTTATCTTAACGTGATTAGTTTTCAAAAGTTTGAAATCACAAGAAACTCAAAAAGTGAGTTAAACCTTTTCTGCCTGCTCAGCAGTAGAGCATGGAATTAAACTAGGCATTACACAGTCTTCAGCTTGGCCGATAACAAAGCAGAGTTTGGTATTTTTTCCAACTCTCCTGTTCCTCTCACTAATCACTAAAACGTGCCTCGTGGATAACTGCAGTGACTTTAGGCCCAGTTCAGCTGCAGTTACTATATCCTTCATTCAATTGCGACAGTGGGACCTACCCTTATTCTCTAATACCAGGTTACGCAATCAGATTAAGGAGCCATCTGCAGCACAAACTGAAACTGCTCTATAATCGTGTTCCCAGCTCACGCAGAACTTTGGCTTACGCAGGATCTGTGTCTCCTTGAATTATTCACCAGCCTCCCTGCTACTCCTCTCCTTCTTCAAGCTGGAAGCGCACAGCAAGCGATACGGTCAAATATTTCAGCGATTAAATCATTGCGCTTTGAGCACGCTCAGCTCAGATGCCGTTTCTGAGATTTAAAGGAATGCTTGCGGTAGTTCAAAGGGAAAGCAAAACCTCTCCCTTCCTTGCGCTCTTTTGAATGTGCTTGAAAGGAGAGTAGATCAGAGCTTGCTGCTTTTGCCACTCTGCTGTCAACAGCTGAATTGTTAAATGATTTAATGCTAACGCATCTCTTATATAGCTTTGCAAAGCCTCAAAACTAAAAATACCTGCGTTTGTCAAGTATTTTCAGAGTGTCTATTTTACCTAGTCGTGTGCACAGCAAGGTCTTGGTACATCATTAGCGAAAAATAATTCTGCATTCTCGTCTTTTATGTTGTTACAGTCACCTTTACTAACAAAAAGTCCTTTTAAATGACAAAACTGAAAACTCGCACTGTTAAATCGCCTTTGTCTTCAGAGGGCTTTGCCACAGGAGCGCAGGACGGAGCCGTGACTACGTGTGTTGTAAAAGCAGCTCCAACAAAGGCCGTAGCCTCGTTTGTTTTCTGCCGAGAGACGCAGAGCCGGCGGCTGCGCTTCGGCTCCCGGGGCGCTCCCTCCCGCAGGCGGAGCGGCAGCAGAGCCCGCTCAGAGCCCGCACGGACCCGGCCCGGCCATGGCCGATAGCGAGCAGAAAGGAAAGGAGGTGGCGAGGCAGGGAGGGGAGAGGCCAAGACGGAAGGCAGGAGATAGACGATCCGGAACGAGCAGCCCGAGCAGTGCCCGCTTCGGCTAAAACACCGGAGCGAGAACAAGTGAACGGGGGGAGCTGCTGCGGCACAGCGAGGCGCCGCTGAGAGCCGGGAGGGGGCGGCCGGCCCCGCGCCGCTGGGTACGCGCTCGGCAGTGCAGCGGCAGCCCCGACCCACGATACTCTCGGTGGCCACCGCCGGGGAGGCGCGGGGAGAGGGAAAAGAGAGGCTGACGCACGGGGCTTTTTAAAGGTGGGCTGAACCGCTGCTGCCGCTCCCGCAGAGCGGGCCCGGCCTCCAGGCGGGAGGGAAAGGGAGCGGAGCGCGGGGCGGAAAAAAGAAGCGGCTGCCGCAACGCCTCCCACCTCCCGCTGCCGCCTCGGCCGTGCTCCCGCCGCCGCGCGGTGCCCCGGGCGCTGCGGCCGCGCCAGGAACTGCGCTTCCCGTGGGGCCGCGCGCTGCAGCCGGCATGCGCGGCGGGCGGGGAGGGGCGGGGCGGTGGGGCAGGTTGCTGTTGTTACATAGGAAACAGCTGAAGAGTCTCCACATGACAGGGGGGGAAGGAGGAAGTGGGGTGGCCCGTGGGGCTCCGCCGCTGCTCCGGTAGTCGCGGGGTTCGGCTGCGGAGAGAGTCCTTTCCGCAACGCGTGGGCTGACCGCCCTCGAGAGCGGACTTGCGCCCCGGTGCCGCCGCTGAAGGGAGGCGGGCAGGCAGCGGGGGAGCCCCCCGCCGGGCCGCGGCGCCTCGCCGGGGAAGTTTGGTGCGGGGCGGGATCCTGCCGGTCGCGGCGGTGGCGCCGGGAATGAACGGCTTCGCCCCCGAGGAGGTGCCCCAGCGCGGGGCAGACCCCGCCGCCTCGGCGGTAGTGGGCAGCGCGGGCTCCGCCGTGGAGGTGCCGCCGCCGCCAGCGCCGCCGGGGCTGGGTCCGGCCGCCGCCGCGGGTTCGGCGGGCAGCGGGTGTGCGGGCGGCCCCGGGGCCGGGCAGCTGTGCTGTCTGCGGGAGGAGGGCGAGCGCTGCGGCCGCGCCGCCGGCAACGCCAGCTTCAGCAAGCGCATCCAGAAGAGCATTTCGCAGAAGAAGGTGAAGATCGAGCTGGACAAGAGCGTAAGTCCGCGAGGGGAGGACGCGGCGGGGCGGGCGAACAAAAGCGGCCGGTAGGACGCTGCATCTGTGTCTTAGTTCCTTGGGGGACTTTTAATCAAGTTTAGTGGGGGAGGAGGGGTGTTTGGCGGCGGGGAAGTGTTCGTTGCCCCTTCCCACCTCTGTTCCGCAGCACGGCCGAGTTTGTCTGGCGCGGCAGGAGCACTGCCTCAGAGTCCCTGCGGGCGAGGGGCAGCGCCCGCCTTTCCTGCCGGCTCCTGGGGTCCCCTGTAGCCCCGAGAGCCTGGGCATCGACTGCGTGTGCACCCTGCAGCCGCAGCGGGGCTGAGCGCGGCCGGGGAGCGCTGCTGCTCGCCGGAGCGGAGCCTGCATGGCTCCCGGCGCGCTAGTTTGTGTGTGTTGCTGGCGAGGGCCGCGCTCGCTGCCCCGCCTCGTGTTGCAGCGCCGCACGTCTCCTGTGCCGCTTTATCTTCCGCTCGGCAGCCATCGAGCCCCGTGCGGCGCGGCTCGGGTCGGCACGGCCGGGCAGGGCGGGGGCCGGGAGCCGGGAGAGCGCCCGGCCCCGCGGAGGGCAAGGCGGGCTGCAGCCTGGGGTGCCGGCGGAGCCCCGAGGGACCCCAGCCGGGCTCTGCAGCCCTAACGCTGCCCCGGGGTCTTGTCTGCCCATAAAGCAGGCGGAGCTGCGCATTCCGGGCTGGAACGCGCCGAGATCTCCCAAAGCGCGCAGATCCCCGCGAAAGGGAAACTTGTTAGAAAGAAAGTAAAAACGAGTGTGTTGCGTGACCACGCCGGGTAGCGGAAGTAAAACAAGGAGGGGAGGATATAGCTGGGGAAATGAGAGCCGTCTCTTAGCGCTCTTAGCGGAGAACAAGTGGCAGCTTGTTTTGTTGGCGTGCTGGCTGGCCCCGGTGCGATGCGCGGCCGAGGGAGGGAAGGCTGTGCTGTGCTGTGCTGTGCTGCCTGGCACTGCTGCATCGGCCCCTTGCAGCATTTCAGCCAGCTCGGGGCCCAGCCCCTGGCAGGGAGCTGCAGCACAGCACACTCTCCGTTTAGAAGAAGCCAGTGGAAAAGCTTCCTCAATGCAGTTGATGTGGCTGTGAGTGCTTAAGGGTTGTCTCTCTACGTGCGCTCTAGTCTGGGAGAGACACGACATGGATTTGTTTGAAACATGCTGTTTTATCCTCCTAGGCAAGGCATCTGTACATTTGTGACTTCCACAAAAATTTAATTCAGAGTGTGAGAAATAGAAGAAAGAGGAAAGGCAGCGATGATGATGGTGACTCACCAGTGCAAGACATCGACACTCCCGAGGTAGCTAAACAAGCAGTTGATTTTTTTTTTCTGAGTTGTTAAGCTTCTTAATGATACCGCGTTTGCACCAACACCACTGTCCCGCTTTTACAGCTTACCTTACATGTGGGTAGGCGAAGATTCTTGATTTGCACTGTTCTTAATGTAACAGAATTTACTGGATTTTGTGGCATGTGTTGTGATTAAATGGTGCAGAGTACAATGAACAAGAGTCTGTTTTTAAGTGTCTGATGACACTCGAAGAAATCTGCTGTTTTCAGCTTCCTCTCCTCCTTAGTGCTTTGCCATATACCATCGAACTCTTATCTTTTGCAGGAGCTGACAGCCTGAAAGAAATTTTACATAGTGCTTGGGATATAAGTGCTTCTCTGTCCTGTCCCTCCAAACCTTTCTTTTGTGCTAAATGTATTGCAGATGGCTCTTGGCAATTAGTCCATTGCCTTAGTCACTTTAAACACTGAAAGTTTAATGATGGTAGCTTTGTTTCTGCCCCACTGCGGGGTGGCAGGTGGGGGGAGGGGGCGAAGAGCCATTTGGGGAGCTCTGCTATGAGGGAGTGGAGAGATATACGGTGTCTTTTCAACTTGTTTTCTCCACCACACACCAGTGAAATCTGACCCATTAAAATAAGGGAACTAAAGCGTTCAACTTTTTTCATAGTGTAATGGGTTGGTCTTGAACATAAGGCTCTCTTTTTCTTACACGTGCTCTGGGTTATTTCTGCTACAGCGTTGCTTAGCAGGTGCTCCGCAGTGTGTTAATTTTGAGCAGAGGCTGTTATGCCTTCGGTCCCTTCTGAGAGAGATTGTTAAAACATTCTTCAGAAATTGCTCTGTAAGTGTTAATTTAATGGCATCCTTATGGTCAGCATCTGCAGATAACAGCAAGTAAGTGAGGAAACTTTGTGCAGGAATCTGCCTTTAGGCAGGAGGCTCCAGTCTGAAGGCTCCAGCTAAGAGGATTTTAGGAGATTGAAAGTAGTTTGATGCTGGGTGGTGTTGTCTGTCTGTTAAATATCTGGGATTGTTTCTTGGAAAGTTCTGTCTAAAGCTAGTACTGTGAGTGACTTCAGGTAGCTCTCTGACACTGTGTAATTGCAGCTGTCCTGGAAGCCTGTTTTGTTTTCTTATGCCAGGATTATAAAACATGTCACAACTGATGGATATCTCCAGAACAAGAAAACAATTTTTTTTTTTCTTAACAGTATTATTTCGAAAAAGAAAACTGGGAACTATTTTTGAGGCGTGTCAGCTGGCTGTTTGGGCAAGGGCAGTACATTCATGCCTTGTAATTACTGTATGCCTTAGATACTTGTTTGCCCTTGACCATCTTTGTTTTCAATTATTACTCAGTTTGCTAAGGAAATAAAGTATCATTCTTCTGAAGAGCTGTAAGGCTCTCCTGCTTCCCTCTCAGTCATAACCATCATAACCATCTTTACTGGTTGGAAATGATTCCTCCAGGAGGAAAAGTAACTCCTGCAATACTGATAGTTTCTGGGGCTTGGTGGAAAGCTGCTGCTCCTCCTTTGCATGATGCTGCAAAGGTGGCATCCCCACTGTGACTTGGGAAGTGGAATTTAATGCTCTGTAAACTTTAGAAAGACCAAAGGATACCATCCTTTATCATGCAAGCTGGCCTCACTTCAAGTCTGGCCAGGTTGCCAAGTGTGCAGTAGCACTGCCGTTTTAAGTGTCTGCAGTGAGGCTGTTAAATGAATTTAAAGCAAAAGTGAATGCCTTCATCAATCTTTAATGCAGTGAGTTTGGAGAATACTATTGTAATTGAACTGACCTAATAGAGTTTCTCATTCAGACTGCTTTCTGAGCTTGCTCTCCCACTCAGTCATCTGATTAAGCTCTCTTAGGTTGTCAGGGAGGATGGGAGGGTAAGCTGTTGCTGGGAGAAGTGACTGATCAGAGTACATAGGATTCAAAACTGATGGAGTACTGGATTAAGGCTGTGTATTTGTATATCTGAGAGGACTTTGTGTAATTCTCTCGACTGTTGACTAACACTGAGAAAGGGTTTTAGGCATTTATGCCATGCACGTAACTCCTGCATTTTGCTTGTGTAGCAGAGATATGTGTGGAGAGCAAGAGCTGTTGTTTTCTTTTCTCACCTCAAGTCAAGAACACTTGTGCTCTAGACTTTGTCCTGATTCTTGGACGTGCTCTTTCCTGGTGCAAATGTGCCTTATATGTAATCTACATAAGATTCAATGGCTGAAATCAAAATATAGGGGTCTCATTTGAATCATCATCTTCATAGATGTTATATGGAAGTTGCCATTGGTCTTTGGGCTATCGTACTGGAACTGGAAAGCAAACAAGCCCAGAATGGATGAAAGTACAATAGTGAGTTCGAAACACTGACCACAGCTAAAGGGAGGTAGAGGCATGCTCAGGAACAACGAAACACTCTTAAACTGAGCTGGGCTATATTCCTTTATGCTGGAAGGTTTGTTTTTTGTCAAAATGACATCTGCTGAGCTGACTGTTTACACTTGCATATCTGTCAGTTTCCAAAATGTTTTTGCGAGGCGAACTATTAATGACTGAATTTTTTTCAGTTGCATTAGATCATTTTCTTCCCCTTCCCCCTCTTTTCTTCTAGGTTGATTTATATCAGTTACAAGTAAACACACTTCGAAGGTACAAAAGACACTTCAAGCTACAGACCAGACCGGGACTTAACAAAGCACAGCTTGTTGAAGTATGTATGAGTGTTTCCCATAATAGAAAACACAACTTGATGTGGCATGTGGTTTTCTTTGCACTGTGATCTTTGCATAAAGTGCCTATATAATCTGGATTTTAGGAGAACAAAAGGGAACTGCTTATCTAGCTTCCTTCATTGGCCACAGCTCCTGAGCCAAGTAAATCAAAAGTAAAAGCTCTTTCCAGAGGAGGGACTCAGTTTCCAAAAGGAGTGTGTGCTGCTTAAAAACGCAGTGGTTAGCTGGAACAGTAGTATCTTCATGCCCCTGAATACCACAGAATCATGGATTCATTTCTGTCTATGTGTAAATCACAGCTTCACCTGATATGTCCTGCTGAAAAGAACTAGAAACTGAGAGGTGTCAGTGAAGTTCTGGTGAGGTTCAGACTTTGCTTAAAAAAGCTAGTTACTGCAACCATAGGTTTCTGTATGTGTAAAGTACAGAAACATGAAAAAACATACTTCTGTTGGTAATCAATTATGTTAAAACCACAGGATTCTTCTGTCAGAAAACAGGAGTTTTGTGGAATTTACTGTTTCTAAAAGTGCTGAAGCTGCATGTCAATACAGCTGTATGTTAGCATCTTCACATGAGTGTAATTTTAAAGGAATTCTTTAGAGCTGCAAAGGTGCAGTCGCAGCATATTGATGTCCGTAAGTGGAAGAGCTGCTGATCTTAACAGGAAGGTACAGCTACTTACTTTTCACTTCTGTGCAGTGATACATTCAGCTGTATTTAAGTGCAGACACTGTTTTCATCTCTCCTTAATCTGTGTGAATTTAAGACTCTTAAAGGTATGGGTGATCTCAAGGCTGAACTGTAAAAGATTAGTCCTGCTGCCACTAAGTGTAAAGGTGCAAAATCAGTCTTCCATTTTTTTATATGTAGGTTAGCTCTTGAAATAGCAAGACTGTGATTTGAAAAAGCACAAGTAGTTTTTGTTCTGCAAAACTGGTGTTTTGAAGGGTCTGCTTTAGGTACATGGATACATAAAGGATATGGTACTTGCACTAGGTTATTTCGATGTTGCATGGTGTGCATGGGCAAAGCTGCTTCTGCCACATGCTGGATTTGACTGACCTGCAGGTCTTTGTGAGCCATAGCCACAGAGCTTCCTTAATATACAGTACATTTGATCCCCTGTAATCTGTCCTAACATACTATGGACACTGCTCTAGCTGTTACTGAAAGTTCACTTCAAATTACTGTGTCAAACTGCTTATCTGTCTGTGAATGTTTTTGGGGTAGAGTTTAGAAAGCTTCCAAACTTTTTAGTTAGGCTAAACATTTATTCTCATATCCTGTGGTGCCTGAGTGAGCAGTCCCATATTTTTCACTTGATAATTTTAATCTACCAATCTGGCAAAAAGCCAAGATCAGACTCAGTTACAATATTTGGCAACTTTCTTTTAAAGCTGGTGTTCATTTTGATGAAGGGAAAGACTGCTGAAATGACAAATTATTTAAGAACTGCTTACAGATTGTCATATTTCAATGGTTACAGCGTGGTGAATCTTCATTGATAGCTCTGTTTTGAAGAGCTGAATGTTCAATTATAGTTCTCTGATAATGTTTGTGTTGTGTTAGATGTTTCTGTATGTGATTTGATGCAGACACCACCTCCAAAGCTGAGTGGAGAGCAGTAGCCTCTCATAACTGTTCTGTTACTGTTGATATTCTGTAGTCATTACCTGTTATAGTCAAGCTTTAACTAAATAGATGTAAGTATAGTCTCATGATTGTTCTGATAGCTTCAAAGGTTTTTTTTTCCCCTGAAAAATTGGTTAACTTTTTATTTTGGCAACTAGAGGTACAATCTGCTAAATTTAGTTCACAGTTATCAGTAAAATAGTTCTTATTTACTGTTCTATGACTACTAAAGACTTCTGAAGAGAGGCAACATTTCCTTTTTTTTTGTAAGCTTCTTAATCTGTCTTTTAAGCTTTAATGTAGTATATTTAAATTTGAATCTTAAGTTTATGCGTGTAAGAGTGGTTGCTTAATTTCCTTGCATTCTTCCTTTATAGATAATTGGCTGCCATTTTAGGACAATTCCAGTGAATGAAAAGGACACCTTAACATACTTCATCTACTCAGTGAAGAATGACAAGAACAAACCAGATCTAAAGATGGATAGTGGGGTTCATTAGGCAGAAAAGGTTGGGACTGAGACTCAGACTGCAAATCAAAAGACTGAGATTTTGTTGATATGCAAAAGCTTTCTTTGTAACTTTTTCTCCTGAGAGAGTTTGTCTGTTTTATTTTTCATAACCTTGCTGATTTGTTTGAAAACCATCTCTTATGAAACAGATTTCCTCAGCAAAAGTATTTTAAATAAATATCACTGATACTGTTGCTCAAATGGGTGTGTCTGTAATTTTAATGGGTCCTGACAGGTCCTATCCAGCTTAGTATATTCTGTGATTCTATGATACTTGTACCTAATAGTTAAGCTTAGATGAACTATGTAATAATATTAAAATATTTTTCAATTAAAATGTGCCAAGGATATATTTATAAATGTACCTCAAGTGCTCCAATGCAATGCCTTTAAAAAAAAAAAAAGCTGTAGCAGACATGGTAATAGGTAAAAGGCTTTAAATGTCATTTCTGTTCTTAGCTGGGCAGAAATGGCTGAATAATACTTTTTCTTTTCCCCCTTTGGAAACAAGAATTGGAGGATTTTCTGATTTGTTTATTCACTTTGTCATTGCTGAGATACGTGCTTCCCAAGCACTGAGGCCTTCCTTCTCCTGTATTAAAATGGAAAAAATGCAGCTCTTGAATTTCAAAGCTGTAAGTACAGATGAAGAGACGACTGCAGCTTACTGTGCTGAGAAATCCTTTGACTCGGTAAGAAATCCTTTACCTGCTGACTTCTCCATTTGTCTGCATGGACTGCTGCTAAGAACTTAATTGGAAATGAAAGTTGTGCCTGTGTGGGATCAATACAGTCTCTTCTAACAGGCACACTGTTTATTTTTCATTGCATGGATTAGCTCAGGCCTGTTTAAAAAAACAACCCCCTCTCAATAAACCCCAAACTTATGGTAACTTATGGAAAATAATATCGAACAATACTTAGGCTTTTCATTGATTGTCTTAGAAAATTCTGATGTTAAAGATGGCGTTATGAATGACTTATATTGTCAACTATTGTGCCAGTCTACATGTGTGGTGTATGGAATATAACTTCTTTCTGCTTAAAGCTGTGCACATACGATGAATAAAAAGCTGAGGGAAAATAGTTTTCATCTTAAAGCTGAGGAGGACATGGCTTCAGCTTGTTCAGTTAGCATTCTTTGCAACTCCTAAACTTATCAGATGTTAAGCTTTTTCTTAATTTGAGAGAAATGAGAAAGCAGTGTGTCCGTGATCCAATCTGCTTGCTGTTAATCTTTCGAGTCTTTTGCTGGCATCACTACAACGAAGATGCTTCTCTTTGACCTGTGGTGCTTGCTTAGAATTGAATGATGATAAACCCTAACCTCAAACTGGCTGCCTTCCCAGTATCTCTCAGTGGTATGATTTCTTTCACTTGTACTGCTTCATATATTTCCACAATACAGTTCTGCAGTGCTGGCCTAAGTTCAAGACAGTGATATCTAGCTAGTGACAGCTAAAATTGGTGCTCCTTTGAAGGTATATTTTCATGCCCATTTAACTACAGGGACTGTCAATTTGTTCGCTAAATGTCCTTTGCACACATTCAAGGTTCTTACCTTCAAACTGTGAGTTGCATAAAAAGCTAGAGAACCTAGTAATGGATAGGACATCCAAAGGATAAAGAGGTATTTTTTTTTTTCTGAGTGTGTGACAGGGTTGAATGTTCTCACCTAGGCCTGGCAGGACGTGTAGAAGAAGCTGTGTGAGGGGAGGAGAGTGGGGAAAGAAACAAAAGCAAGTTTCTGTGGAAAGTCAGTCTTTAAGTAGTAGCTTAAGTGACCCTATCTTGCTGCATGTGGAAAGCAGCAAAGTTTTGCTCCAGTGGATTGTGGATTTTCCAGGAGTCACGGAAGAAAGGTAACTGAAAGCCACTGACTTTAGTACCCAGCTTGGTATCTACCTTAACTTTTTTTCTGTGGCTGCTTTGCAAAGCTGTGAATGCCAGGCATATGCAACATGATTCCTGTAGAAACTAGATGGCACAAACAACAGAAGTTAACATACCCTAGAAGCTTGTAGAGGACTTTACACAAGAGCACATACCATACGTTTTTGTTTGTAGAATGCTGACTTTGGATATTTTCACTGGGTTGCCAGATTTATGGGGTTTATTTTACTATCAATTGATTATTTGGTCGGAAGCCCAAATTAATCTGCTTGAATAATTCCACAAGCAAATAAAAAACCTGGTGACACAAGCTGTTTAACTGTCAGTAGGGCAAAAACAGAGCACACAGATTTACTTGAAACATTTATTATTGGCTGTGTGTAATCATCCCTCTCACCTAGTATCCAACCAGTTTATTAACAAGAAGAAAAACTCACGGTGATATTTCATAGTGACACATGAAGTAGGCATAGGTAACTGCTGGCAGCATTCTGGGGCTATGTGCAAGATTATTAGGTGAACAATGCATTTTTTGGAGAAGCCTGCACAGCTCCTGTAGTACTGCACACTTTCTGTGTGACTGACTTGATATCTGAAGAGTTTATATGTGTAAAGCAGCAAGTCAGGTTTGCTGCTTGTAAGACTGGCTTGTTCAGGTGACTGCTTAAAATTATGTGGTCACCTCTCAACACCTGCCAATACAGATGGACATATAACAGAAAAATGTTCAAAAATTCATGTCTCTGTATCTATCTCAGATCACAATACCTCTTGAATATTAAGATTATTATCTCTGTCTTTTCTGTAGCTATTGCCTTATAGGGCTAGCCTAAAAAAGTCAGCATTTTAAATTAATTTTGGGGTACTGTATTTCAAATAGAGCTTGATTTAAAAGTCTGTTCTAATATTTTTAAATGTTGAATGCTAAGATTAAGCAGTATAAGGGTTTAGAGTTTACATAGTCAAGGCAGGTGACCAGTTAGACATAAGTGCGCTTTAGTATTGTTAATGTCAGTTTTTACTATTATTTTTATTCCAGTGAAATACTTTCAAATATGGAAATGCATACCTTTTGTGTGTGCATGTATTCTAAAATGCCTAAACAGAACATGGGAGCCTCCCTTCAGAAGTGCCAGGGACTGAGTGACTTCAGCTTAAAATGGCATTAAAGGTGTGACGGCAGTAATGGAATAGGAAGCCGTAGTGCCATAAGTTGCTCTGAGAGTCATGTTCCTAACAACATGAAGGCTTGAAGGCTTAGGCTTGAAGTTTCTTTGTCCAAACTAGTGTGCTAAGTAAGAAGAGTTATGCTTTTTGCTGGAGGATGCATATTAGGATACATTAAGAACTTGTACAGTGTGTTAAACCGTGGAAATAGCTTTATGGAAATTAGCTACCAGATTAGAAAAGAAAACTTCTTACTTATTTGATATTCCATAAAGGTATAGAAAGGAAGTTCTTTCTACAGTGTAAAGTGAGGCAGTGACTTGTGGTTGGAAAGGAAGAGGTTTTTTGTTGATGGTAGTTTTGTTTTTCCCCTTGAAAACATTGTTACATGATCATAGAAAGATGTCTGTTATCTTCACTTGCAGACTTGAATCATTGGCGGTTGCAGGGGATCACATACGATATCTTTGGTCCAAAGAAAATATCCCTGGAAAATAGGATTACATATTCAAACACTTAGATCATTGGTTTGTTAGAGCTTTAACATGACATGCAATTCCCACTGTGGATATTTTTTAGCATGTATCATGATATATGTGGGATTAACTGTGTCAGTGCAATGTCCTTCTAGCAATGCAAATGCAACTGCAGGTCTACCTGCAGATTCTACCTCTGCTGACCTGCTGTGAGAGTGATTGCAAAACTTCCAGTGGCTGACCAGGCTGCAGAACTCCACCCTGGTATTTTAACTTTGAGAAAATAAACTTACCAAATAGATTATATGATCAAAATAAAGGACTTTATCATGTGCACACATACTGTTTTAGTTCAGTTTGTCCTGAGAGCACAGATGCAAAAGCAGATCTTGTGTACCTCAGGATGGTGGAAGAATATTTTCTTCCATATTTGTATCAGAGGAAGAGTTTTTACTATGCTGCTCAAAGGTTGAAGCTAGAGACCTGAAGTGTGCTTCACGATGATGTCACCATATGTGGTTTTAGGGAAAGTGAAAGATGAAAATTTTGGTTAAATCCTGCTCTCAGTTTGAATGTGAGATTTTTAGCTTTAGAAGTCCTGCCCACTTGGTTCAACTTGAATTCCCTACAGTAGTGCTGAAAAGTTTCCTTTATTGGATTTTAGCAGACTTGAGAAAAGAGTGTTAAGAGGAGCACATATGAAAAAGTCATTTTTCTTGCCTATATAATGCCATCACATTTTGGTGCCTCAGAAGTATTAGTAAGTTTTGAATGGGTGATATTTCTAATCCAAATTTACTGAAGAAAAGATGTTGCTGAAAAGCTGAATGGAATAATACTTCTTAATACATTTTATTACCTAAAACCAGTATGGGCTGATGGTGTTTCTTTAACTCAGTTATGTCCTTTTTATGTATCAACAACAAAAACCCGGTGTTCAGTGAGAACTTCACTGTAGCTTTGTCAGCAGTGTCAGCAAGCCAGGGAGGTGTTGATGTTCCTGTGCTCACTCTTTGCCTCACCTTACACAAGTATGTGTGAACCACTGTGTCCCTCCTTTGCTTTTCTGGTTTTAACAGCTATTTTTACAGAATTCCTTGTTCAACTGACATACGTGTATGCACTTTGGAATAGCAATATGGTTCTCTTCCATGGAACAGAAATCAAACAGGATTTTTTTTATGGTTCTGAAAACATCTTCTTTGCAAAATGCTTTAAATAAGGGTTTGATGTAGTTATTCTTAGTTTGGATCAAACAGAGGAGTCCAAACTTGGGTGATTCAAATGTCGAAGGCCCTGTTAATAGGACAGGGAAGTTTATAAAATATACTAAGTGAGTCCTAGGTGAGCCCCTGAAAAACAAATCCTCAAAACTGACAGTAACAGAAAATTGGCTGTATCTTAATATAATTTCAAACCGTCTGAAGTGATGGATTTCTTTAAAATGATAGCTTATTCTGCATGTGAAAGCTGTAAAATGATGGCAGTTGTGAAGAGCTAAACAAGTTTACAGTAATTTCACAACTATAAGGCACACTGGACTATCGGGCGCGCTTCTGGGTTGTCGGCAAATTTCCGAACTTTGTCAATATATGAGGCACACCAGACTATAAGGCTCACCTTTTTTTTGCAGTGAGGATCCGTGTGCAACAAAGTAATGAATTAGTAACAAAATTGTGCAATTGCAGGGTTTACTGGCAGGTGCTCAATTTGCAAACAGTTTTCACAGATCAGTGTAGCCTTTAAACGCAGCCCCAGGTGCCCTCCCAGTGCCACGGGCCCCGGCACTCGCGCCCAACCCCAGCACTGGCTGCTGGTGTTTGCAGCTTGCACTTCCGGGTTGGCAAATTTCCCAACTTTGTCCATATATAAGGTGCACCAGATTATAAGGCGCACTTCTGGGTTTTGATCAAAATTTTAGTCAAAAGGTGCACCTTATAGTAGTGAAATTACTGTACATCAAATGAGTGAGATCTTACTTTGGGCAGCAGAGCAGTTCATTCAAGTTGCAGTAACAGATCACCTCACAGCCTTTCCCCTCCCAGAAGTGATCTTGCAGCCCATCGTCAACGTGCCGGAGGTTCTCCGTGTTTTTGGGGATGGTGTGACAGCTGTGGTACTTGAGGGCCCTCTTGTAACAAGCAAGGCGCTGGGAAGGCGCCGCAGGGATACCAAGGAGAGTGCTCAGCAGCAGCAGCACTGAGACCATCTTCATTCTTGCCAAGCTTCCCACAGCAGGGTGCTAAAGAGAAACGAGGTACGTCACACAGGTATTGCTGCTGTGAACAAACCTCTTTCCCTGATTTGCTTTCTACCTTGCATTTTTCTCTCCTGTGAAGCTTTGGTCATTTGAGCCTGAGTGCTGGAGAGTGTTCTCTCCTAGGAGGTAAATAATATTGCAGCAGAATTGATATTCATCACTTTCTGTACAGCCTTGGGAATCCTTTCATTGGGAATTGAGGCTTCTGATGCTGGCAATTTTGTTGTTTCTGTGGCCTCTCACCTTGAGAAAATTGCTTTAAGCTGGCCGCAGTTTCTTGGTGGTGTAAGCGATTGTATCGATTGCTACCAAACCAGAGGGAAATGTCTGGGTGTGTGTCCTTGCCTTCCTGACCACTTTGTCTGTCAAAACAAAAGTCACATAAAATAAATAGTATCCTTCCCATCAAAGATGTGGGAAAACTGCTGACTGAATCCTGTGTCACGAGCTGTGTGAGAAACTGAGGCAGTGCTGCCAGGTACTGCTGCCCTGGGCTCTGGTATGGTACAGCATTATGGAAAATCTTCTTTATTTGCCTTGTTTAGTACTGCAGACTGCTTAGTTACGTAGTGCTACTGGATGTCCTTATGGTTTAAATGTTTTTTTTTTAAAGGTGGGATAAATAATCCCTTGCAGAACTTTCCTGTGACCACTAGGCTTTCCATCGTTTTGTTTAACATGAGCTCTGATGTTCTGTGCTGCTTTGCAAAGTCTGACCTTGCCACAAAGCTTTGGATCCTTGAACTTGTGTTCACTTTTAAATTAGGCTTTTAACAACGTTTGGACGGAGCTTTTATTGGTATTAGGAGAGTGGGGTTTTTACCTTTCCTCGTGCTCAAGCAAAATGGATCTGTTATCTTAACTGAATTTAAATAGGAATTCTGCTCTGAAAATGAATGTGAAGAATGACCAGCTCTGCCCAGCACTCTCCCTGTGTGCTCATTATTTTGCTTGTGTAAGACTTAAAGAAGACTTTGCTGTCCTTCATCTTGCTGGCACTTCAGAATTGATGCCCTGACATGACATTATGGGCCATCTTCCATGTGGGGCCAAAGATTAGAATAGGCTAACCCAATGAAAGCAAGATGTAAGGCAATGTCTAATCAAAGGCTATCAAAAGGTAAAGTTAAGATGGTAGAGCTGTTATCTAGATAAGGAAAAAAAGTGAGGTATGCCATCTGTAGATGTGACTATAATATGGCTTAATTTGTAAAATTCTTGTGATCATCCTTGAAAAACAAACAGTAAACTTTTACTATATAAATCTACAGTATTTTTAGTCAATTTTCTCAGGGAATTTTCTTGCCACTATAGCTATCTCATCTTCCATTTATTCAGTCAATGAATAAAATGACATGTAAGGAAAATCTGGAAATTTAGATTCATATTAGGGATAAAATACAACACCTCAAAGCTTTTTGGTTATTTATTTTTATATGTAAACTTGAGGATTTTTTAACATCAGTTGCCAAATATAATATTTAAAAGTGGCCGATATATTAAAGAACATGAGTAAAGTGTGAATAAGCTCTTCTGTGGATTTTTTGGCTTCTGTTGTAGAAGCAAAATTCATTGAATAATTCCTTTTCGTTTCCATGAGCTTGTATGGGAACTTTTGAGTAGAAGACTCCTATAAACTACTAATAATGGAGCCTTGGGGATCTATTTTTAATTACCTCAGGGTGAAGTATTGAATAACATATTGTCTTTATTAGTTTTAGACCTCAAAACTACTACTCAAATAAAGTAAACATTGTTCTAACCTTGCCTGTGCTTTTTAGACTTGAGTGAAGAATCTGTATTACTATATTTATGGTTTTATTTTGTAGGAGTATAAACACTTTAGTTATGAGGGTTCTGTTCAGAGAAGTCTAATGCTTAAAGAGAAAAAATTGGTTTATACTATACCTAGATAAATGCCAGTGTCAGGGATTGCAATTTAATCTTCTGTTCAAATAGTTGAGCTTAATTATTTAAGTATTTAATAGAGGAAAAATAGAAAATTAGGAAGCAGGGGCTTTATGCCTTTGTTTCCTATGATTGGGTTATTCTGTGTTTTTCTACTGTGGATGAGGCATTCATGATACCTTGCTGTTGTGAACTTTTTTTTTTAATTTTTAATAATTCAAGTGATCTTTCCCTTCCTGTAGTTCAACTGAAATGCTCATTTGAATCTGCTGCCAGCTACCTATCGCCTCAAAATTTGTAGGAATTCTCTTCCTGAAAAATAAGCACATTTGTCCTGAAAATAGGCACATTCTCTGTAGACTGTCAAATTGCTAGATTCAAAAATCATGGCCTACAGTTTTTAAGGTGATTCTGTAGTTCACTATTTGCCTTGAAAAATAATAGGATTTTGCTGTAATGTGTCATCAGGAGGGTTTCTATGGGTGGGTGCCAAAATCAGTATTAGCAAAGTCACCATGCTGGAGAGCTATGGATAGACAGCTGCTCTGCCCAGCTATGCATCTTACCAATGATAAACATTGTTATTATTCAGAAAAAAATATTATAATTTTGTTTCTGCCTAAATATTTCCTCTGGGTTTATTTTTGCAGATCAAAGCCAAACTGAAACTTTTTGTTGAAAGACCTTTCTTCAAATGGGTATTTCTTTCCTGGGGGAGAGAGAACAGTCCCTATTTGCAAATGTAAGATTGCCAAGGAGCTGAAGTGTTTCATCAGCTCCCTGCACAGCATCGATGTGGGTAAACTCAGCACACCTTTCAGATGCAGCATCTCTGTCTGCCCAACTGCTGCAACTTCCTATCCTGAGTGCAGTTGAACAGATGTTGGAGTGCCGCTAATTGCCTAGGTAAAGAAAAGAGCTAGTATATGCATTTTTATTTTAAAATGAGTGTCAAATGCATTGTCTGCTTTTGCACAACACAGAAGATAGAGTTTTCTCACAAAGAAAATCAGGAAAATGAGATGAACAAATCCCATCACTGATGTGGCTCAAAAACTCTTTAATTGCCAGCAAGCATCCTCTTACATTTCCTTATTTTATAAAACCTTCTGAAAAGATAGCAATGCCAGGCATGCTAAGCCTGGCCAGCTTGCTTTGTCAAGATTTTATAATTTCAAATTCTAGCAGGAGTAAAGCCATCTAAAAATACCGAAAATGAGCTCCTTGCATTTGTGTAAGTTCTGCTCGGTTAATTATGTTGATTATTTTGATGTGGTGTAAGTAAGGTTTAAGACCAAATGCACCTGGGAATACAAGTGCTTTGAAATAGTTTGGAGCTTTTCCTAAAGGAAAATGTTTAGTCTGGGAATATGCATGATGAGTCAGGAATTAGTGCTGTCTCTGCTTGTTCAGCTGAGAGTGTTTGCATTATCTTGCCAGGCAATTTGGCACCATCTAGTCTTTGGATCCGCTAGATGCAGAGGTAGTCAGACTGAAGAAAAGCCCCCAAGTCTCAGCCTCCTTGTCAAAGAAGAACAGGGTGATGGTTCATGAGAAATGATGTCCTTTAAAGGTCACACAGTATCAAGTAGGAGCTCAGGTGTTAGAGAGAAAACTGAGAAATGGCACAAAATGTTTATTGACACTTCTAGAGATCTCACATGGTTGGGAAAATAGAAATATTTGTAGGTTGGTCTATCAACCATTAAAAATATCAATCCTTCATTAAATATACCCTTCTTTTCCCTTTAAGTAGGCTGTATTTCTAGTTGCCTAATGTTGGAAACAAGAAATACATTAATTGGTACACTTTTGGTGTATGTTCTTTTCCAGTCTGTCCAGTGGCATGTGCCAGGTTAACAAGTGGCACTTGAAAAGCAAATATATATTAAAATTGTTTCACATATTCAAAATGAAATGTATTTTAGTGTCTATTTATTTGTCAAGTTTGCCTTACACAAGGCAAACTTGGATGTAGGATGCTGAGTATTTAGTATTTAGGTGTTTTTGGGCTTGATAGTTAGGTTTATTAGTACATTACTTAAAAATCATGACACAAGAACTGCATAACTGATAATATTGTGAAGAATTTTTTCCATTTAAAAAAATCTTATATCTATTTTGCTTGAACAGTGTAAGGACAGCAGCTATTCCACTGAGGGTGAATTCAGTGAATTACTGCTTTGTAATTGTCATCAATACCATGATTCTTTCCAGAAACTGAGTTGCCATTAAACCCCATTTTATTTTCTTTAAGACAGCAATTCATTGTGAAGACACCTCTCCATATTATATTGAGCACTGGAAGGCAGTATACTATATTTAGTGACTTCAGATGTTCATATATAGTATCCAACTTTGAAGAAAAGCAAGATAGTCAAAGAATTATTTTGATCTGGATCCCAGCCATGCAACTGTCTTGAATAATACCTCTTGCCTGCATTACAACAGCTTCTCCCAAATCTTCTTCTGCATATTCCCATATGTATTTCTAATTCTGTACCCTGCAACTAGAAGAAACAAGTAGACAAGGATAATTTCAGGAGCAAAACATACCTTTATCTTCTGGTTCACTCCTTTCTACTTTCTTGGCAGCTGTATCTTTATAGATGCACCCAGAGAGACTGGAGCTAGTGGGGATGAGAGGAGGGAGGGAGGGCTGATGGAGATGCTGTACAAGCAGCCCTTTGTCTGTCCTCACTTCTGCCTGTGAGTGACGAGCACTGCTCTCCAGCAGCGGGGCAGAGCATGGGCTGCAGGAGCCTCCTCTTGCAGCCACTGCCAGCCTAGTCTTGGGGCAAAAATTTAACAAATTCCTTCCAGCAGGAAACAATTAGCTCATCCAGGATCTGATGCAAAGGTGTCTCCTCAAAGAGCAAAGCATAACATCCAGAAAAAGAGAAGAGGAAAGGTCCTGTGGAATAATTGTGTCTTGCTTGTGGAGTGTGAGCAGGCTGGGGGAAATGGGAAGGAGCAGTTCTCTGGGGTTGCACAGCCAGAAAAACATGGTTTCCAAACAGGTGCCTTATTTTACATTTGGTGGACAAGAGCAGGCCTAGTCAACTGTCTCATGCAGTACTTTAATTTTGACTTTAGGATCATTTCAAGTTTTCTGAAACTGACATAATTTTTAAAAAAACTTAATTATTTTAACCAGATTTCTAGTAGAGCGTGCTCAATGATGCCAAGCATCAAGTTCTTTACTAAACAATGTTTGATCAAAAGGTAAAGCATTTCATTAAACGGTATTTCAGATGAAGTTATTTTAGACTAATTCCAGATCAATCAAACAATCTGGTACCATAAAAACACAACACAAAGATCTTAAATAGAATTGAAATATTATGCACTAATGAAAAAATAGTCTTGAGGGTGAAGCATGTGTCCTCATATTTCTCTTGCAATTTGGCTCTTGTTCTACTGTAGCCATTCTGGATCTTTTTTGCAGTGGAAATAGAGAGAGATGATTGTTGAGCTGTAATTCTTATATTTTTCTTGTGTGCCTTGTTTTGATTCTGATGTTGTGGTCTAAGAGTTGTGTTTTGTCTCTCTGTTGGGCTGCTTCCAGTACAGAGATTTGTTAGGAGTACAAAAAGGTGCCCCTGCTCGGCTGGTTCAGTTTACAATTTGATGTCTTGGTGCTTGTTCAGTTTGATTTATTGTATGCCAGAAGCGATCTCAGGCCTCTGTAAGAAGTATATATCCTATGTTCTGCTGCCTCAGCAAAGACAGGGGGTAAATGGCACAGTTATTTAGAAGCAAACCTTTGGAAACTGAGCCTACCTACTCATGCTGGTCCCATCCAGCAGGGGTGCTCCCCCCTTCTCTGCTGGAGGTGAGCATCTGGGATGGAGAGAACAGCATGCATGGCTGTACCTCTGCCTCTAGTTCTGGTGAGAAACGTGAGGAAGGGCATTTCCTGCAATGTGCTTACACGCACACAGCAACTTAAAAGGGGAGGGAGGAGATAGCTGCAGGCAGCTGCTGTCAGAACAGGACAGCCCTGCCTTTTCAGGGTGACAAAATGCCTGCTGCTCCCTCTGCCTTGCTAGAGAAATTCTTTCCTGGTGCAGAGCACGACCACAGCGTTCCGTGCCTTAAATGAGATTATCATAATGCTTCTGGGAGTACACGGTGTTCCAGGGCAGCCTTCTCCCTGCCAGGAGGGAGCAGGCTGTGAGCCTGATGCTGAAGTGCTGCAGGAGGCACTGGCTATATATAAGCAGGGATAAAACTTGGAGAAGGGAGCAAGAGCACATTGGATTTGAATGCCTTTTTAATCACTTGCAAATAAATTTTGGTCTGAAT
>VRYO01002355.1:4606884-4628057 GCA_009812075.1 Sialia sialis
TAAAAGTGAGGATGGGAAAGGCATTGAAGTGCTGGGGAGCCTGCATTGTGAGAAAGCCAAGTGCATGGCAGTACTTCCAGATCTTCCCTTCTTTTCCCTTTCTTCACTTTGCCCCTGACTCATTGCCCTGAATATCTGTTTCCCCACTGACTCTCTCTCTCTCTCCTTGTCCCCAGCCCTGATGGCCCTTTCTCCATTTTAGGTTTCCTTGGGCCTTTCTGCTCCAGCATCTCATCCCAGTGAGCTCAGCAGCTGGTGTCTGGCACAGGCTGGCGAGGTGCCAGCTGTGACAGAGGGCTTTTGAAAATTGCAGGAGCCTTTTTGTTCCCTACCGTGGCATCTGGGATGTACAGGAGAACCATAAGGAAATCTTGCTTTTTCACTCTCCTTCATCTGCGTAGAGAGACTAGTCCTGAACTGTGTTTGACTCATTTTATTTAGGGACACTCTTTTAGATGTACATGTATCCCTGTTTCTGTCTGAAGAGGTATGGCATTATTAGAGGTAAGATACAAAGTAGAGCTCCTTTGGGGTTTTTTCCCTCTTCCCCAGGCTGAAGTCAGCGAGAAGTGATGGCCCATGAGGAGGTAGTGGCATATGGAGGCAGGAGGGGGTGTCACAAGGTAGCAGCTGTAATCTGTAAGAGAGAAGTAGTTTTCAAAGGAGAATGGCCCCTGGTAGGGTGAGACGGAAGAAAGAAAAGGCAGCATTAAAATTCAGCTGCAAAAGCATGACTGCTTCTGACATACAGCATTATTCTATTCTAAATTTGTGTCATGTACCCTGGGAAAATGATTTTCTTTTTCTTTTTTTTTTTTTAAGTACCCAGTGCACTCTAAAATGTGCTTTGCATTTTTAACATGAGCCACGCAGGTTTAGCTGTTTGCTGTCAACGAAAACCACTTTGCATCTTATTTGTATCCTTGATACCAACACTAAGCTCTTTGCAGGCTGACAGTGAGAAATAGCGATGCATCTCCGCTCACAGCAAATCTCTTTAAAAGATACCACTTTACCTTTGAGTTAACTGGCTCGTTCATACACAGAGCTCTTATGAGGAGATCTGTAAGGAGCCTCAGAACCTGATTTTGGCAGATGACGCAGTCTAAAACTGTACTTGAGGATTATAAAGGACTGTAAGTATTGTAGGGATGCATAAAGACCTTGGAGACATAATGCCAATAGTAATGACAGTGCCAACAGAGCTAAGATATTCGCTGCTGCCATCATTTGTTGCAGGACCACAGTGGGTAAGCGACCTTGGATTCAGTCATCAACACAATGGACTTTTAAGCAAACATAAAACTCTTATGTATTTATTTTGCAGATATACATAAGTGTTAAACAAATATATCCGTGTTATACGCCTTGTGTCACATTTTTCATCACTCAAATTTTATGATACCAGAAAAAAGTATTCGGAAACAGTTTTTGTGCTTTTATTTTGTGCAATTTTAATTTTTTCATTTGTTATCTTGGTTTTTCTTCTTTTTTTTTAAGAAAATGTGTTGTTAAATACTCTACAATTGCCTTTGCAATTCTTGCATCTGATAATTTGCTTTATATCTTGTACTTGCATTAACCTGGGGGATTAATCTGAGTTTTCTGGAACACTGTTCATTGTTTGTTCTGTACAGTAATTCTTGTTCATCCAACATTTCTTCTATTTCCTACCTTTGTTTTTGGGCACTGCTTTACTTCCAACTGCTGTTTTCTGCAGAACCCCTTTGTTTCCTCTCTGATTTTTTTCTTACTGGTTTTACTGTCAATTTTCACTTTTTCTGCAGGTTGCAATCTGTACTTGGTTAAAATAGGCAATCCAAAGTAGTGAGCTAATGAAAGGCATCTTTCAGTGTATTTCCTCAGACCAATGTCCTGTTGGCATTCTCAGGCTGTTGCTAGCTTTTCTCTGAGGGCAGAGAGGATGGAGTATACTCAGAACCTGCTGATGTTATGAACTATCAGTTCCAAACAGGCCAAATGAGTCAGTGTTTTAAATGTGTTTATATAAAGTTTGGTGTCTCAAGCCGGAAAATGAGTCTAAATGTATTATTGAAAAATTATTTTAAATTGAGAAACTGTGCCCAGCCATCACAGATATTGCTTCTCTGATACCTAGAAATCCATGCCTGCTCTGATTCCCTAATGATTCAGGATGTTATTGGATTTTGTTCAGGCTTGGTTTTTTACTGTTTACCTAGGAATTAGCTATTGACACTTAATACCTGGCACTTGGCCTCGAGGGTGTGGAGTATGCTGCAGCTGCTGAAGTTGTCTGGTGCCAGAAGGCTGAGAGAAAACTAAGAAATACCTCTGCCTTTATCACCTGTGCTAGTTTCTGTCTAGTTAAAGAAAATAAAAGCAAAGCCTGCAAACTTACAGTAATTTCACTACTATAAGGCACACCCTTTTGACTAAAATTTTGATCGAAACCCAGAAGTGCACCTTATAATCTGGTGCGCCTTATATATGAACAAAGTTCGGAAATTTGTCGCCAACCCGGGAGTGCGCCTTGTAATCCGGTGTGCCTTATAGTTGTGAAGTTACTGTAATTATAAGATTTGACTTAATTTTATTTAATTGCCACCACCAAAAACATTATGGTTGCTGCAGTGACTTTTGAAGTCCTTGACCACGCTGCTGCCTTTTGCCTGTCCCAGGATAGCTGTGACTCTGCACAAGGCTGCTTGCTGGGTGCTCAGCTCTGGGGTGTTGCAGTGAGACCATAAAGGCTTGTCCAGCCTTCAGACTTTCACCCCAGCTGTACAGCCAGCAGAGCCCTGAAAGGTTGCAAGTATGACTGTGTGAGGCAAAGCATCTTTGCCCAGGTTGGCCAGCCTAGGGAGGGCAGCTTTAAAAAGGAACAAGACAGGACGAAGGTGGCAGCCAACAACTGAGTGAGGAAGCTGACATAACCTCGGGAAACTTGCAGAAGGATCAGGAGCAGAGAGAGAGGATACTGTGCAGCTAATGCACAGTAGGCTGCCACATAAAGGGCCTGGAGAAATAGGCAGGAGCACCATTATGCTCAACAAAAACACATACAAAGTCCTGTATGTGAGGAAGAATGACCCCATGCACTGGCTGTGGTTGGAGCACAGCTTTGGAGAGTAGTGTCTGAGGGTCCTGGGTGAGCCAGCAGTGGACCTTGCAGGAAAAAAAGGACAACAGTATCCTGACCTGCATGAGGAGAAATGCTGCCAGCAAGCTGGAGTGGTGATCTTTCTCCTTTTCACTGCTCTGGCACACATGGAATGCTGGCTCCAGATCTGAGTGACCAAGTGTGAAAGGGGTGTGGGTGAACTGGGGTTAAACCAGTGAAAGGCCATAAAGGAGGTTAAGGGACTGGAGCATCTATTGTACAGAGTTGGGAAGAGCTGGGAGTCTTCAGCTGGAGAAAGGAAGCCAAGAAGAGATATTGTATGTATCTCTCTATCTAAAAATACCTGGTGTGGGTTGGGCAAAGAAGGAGGAGCCAGACTTTTCTTAGCGATGCCCAGTGCCAGGACAAAAGGCAATGGACTCCAGCTTGAACACAGGAGATGCCACTTCAAAATCTAGAGAACTTTTTTTTCTGCGAGGAAGGTAAAACAGTGACCACAGAGACTGTGGAGATCTCCTCAGAGATCTCAAACCCCAGCTGAATACAGGCTAGACCAAACTGCTGTAGCTGACCCTACTTGCAGGAGAGTTGGACTGCTTGGTCTCTGGAGGTCTCTGTCAACCTCATCTATTCTGTGATTTCAGCCCCTCACGCAAAAGAAAATCAGCTGGCAGTGCAGCATAGGCTCTGAACTGTAATCATCTGTACGAGTGCACCATCTGGAGTGAGCTTGTGTAATTGTGGTTTCAAAAGCAAACCTTTTGTTTGCAGACTCCCTATCTGGCCCTATTTTGTCAGGTCACAGCCCAGATGCCCTGGAAGAAAAGCAACTTCCCTCTGTTGTGGCAAGTGATTGTGTATGCCACCATTTGTTTCTGAACATTAAGTATGAATAGAAAATTTAATTTCCTTAGGAGAACATGATAAGGGATTTTTGCCAAAAGCTTTCTGAAAACTTTGATAGAAGTTGAATGTCTCTTAGCTCTTAGTGACAGTTCGTCTCATAGTGAAGTTTTTCCACCTGCTTTACCTGCTGGGAGTAGTTTTGGGGTAAAAAATCTGTAAGGTCTTTTGCTTTTGAATCTCAACAGAACTTCTTCGTTTGTTGGTAGGCAATAATGAGGTTGTTTTAGATGTTTATTGATAGGAAAAGGATTTGTTTGTCTAATAACTAACAGAGAATAATAGTTGCTGTTCATAAGTATTTGCCTTATTTTTGCAAGGTTGTTCCTCTGCCTCTTTCATCCAAGGAATTATTACCTTTAGCTTCAATTACATGGTCCCTTGATAGCTTCAAATTGATTTACAAAGGTTTTGTGCCTGTGAAGGGCTGCAGCTCCCAAGCAGAGCTGCAGCTATTTGTTTCAGGTCTTTATGAGTCTTACAGCTACTGATAGTAAATGCTACCAGCTTTAGGGTTAATACAGAAAAGCCAGCAAATCCACTGGTATAAATAGAGCTAATGGTATCTGTGGTATTTCGTATCTCATGAGACTGTAGAGACTTGTTAATTATACCTATGTATGTACCCCAAATGAAGCCCCACTCAAGGAATTTGGAGGTTTCACTCAAACAATGCTGCTGCTGGCAGACACTGCATTCTGCAGCCCTTTGAAACATATTTTTAAAAATAGATCTTTGGCTCTCAGGCAGACACAGCTCTATCAGAGGATGGAAATGAAGAGAGGAGCATCTCCACAGTCTGCAGCATTCTCCATGCAAAGTGAGACAGTGTGCTTTGCTGCTGGAAGGGCTGGGTTAAGTGTGCTGTGGGCCCTAGGTGAAATACTGCCTCTGTTTCTTTAATGTAATGAATGAAGTGGAATTATACTGAACTTACTTTTAAATTCAAACTTTTATTCTGCACTCAAAACAAGACAAAACTTCAGTGTCTTATGTGCACAAGCTACAGATTGCATTCATAACTGACATTGAGAAAGAGTGCTTCCTAAACTTTTGGGTAACAAAACTGCAAATCACAGCTGAAACATTTTCTTGAATGATATTAGACTTAACACTTAGCAGAGACAAATAACATGGTCTTATTTGTAACATATGTCACTGCAGCTGATTTTTAGTCAGCTTTAACTACTAAAGGAGACTGCTTACTATTGTAGTTTACTGTCATCATAATCCAGAAAAATCCACAAAAATTGTTATTGGTGGAAAAATGAATTTCATCTAATAAGTCTTTATTTCTGAGCAGAAGCTGAGCAAGGCTGATAATTATTCTCTTACTGGGTTATACAACTTGCAATGAATACTTTTTACATTGTTCCCCTGGGTCACTACTGTTAAGTGTATTACTCTGCTGATATTATTTTATTTTTCAATATTTATATGTGCCAATTCAATAAGAAAACAAATCATAAATGATGTCTTTATATGCTTCTTTTGGTGATCCTCAAGTCAATTAAGAGTATATTTTGGTTCTCATGAGCAACAGTCTTGGTAGCTCCTTCAAAGGTACTTAGGTGACTACTTCATTGTTGCATGTTCCTTGTTTATCACTGTGAATATTTTGAAGAGCTTTCAACTTTGCATTGAAATTTGTACATAATCTTGCAGTAGTTCTCTATTTTGCAAGGTTTGAAAATAATATACATCTTTACAAGGTAGCTTTTATGCAGTATATGATATATGCTTATCTACAGGTGCTCAGCTGCTGCTTATGCAGTCTTCCTTGGTCCCTGAAATGACTGAGAATTTAATCCAAAGCATTGTCAGAAATATTCTCCAGACTCTCCCTGCTTCAACAGAGACTTAAGTGCATCGTGTTCAGAATATCTAGAACTGAATTATTACTTTATAATCTTTGCACAGCCTCTTGATTGTATTGTATTGATTAACAGTAGAGTGTTAGGTAAACATTTTTCAACTCTTCAATACAGAACTAGTAGAGTTCAGTATGTTTTGACAGTACATTGCCCAAGAAGAAGGACAACTTTACATAAAGGAAAAGCAATTAAGCAATTTACTGTTGTCTTCAGCAACCTTGGCACTTATTAAGCTTAAGATATACCCAACGCGTGGAAAATAAAATAATAATTTGATGTGTGTATTTATGTAAATGTTTATATAAAATTAATATTTTCTAAATATTGCTGCAAGCCTGCTCTTCATCAAATTAATCAGGACTTATTACAGAGGAGTACAGAATGGGTAAGGGTAAAAGGTACCACAGTGGCTTCTCTGGTCTAACTTTCCTGCCCAGGAAGGGTCATCCAGGAGCTCATTCCCCTTAAAATATCTCATCATCATATTTGCAAGGCACCTCTATGGGAGTAAACTACAGAAACAGTTTCATCCAGCTTTTGTGTACATACCTTAGCATAAAAATTTAATTGCCTGTATGACATATATTTGCAGCAGATTTCCCAGTAGATGATTAACAATTTGTGGCTCTTTTTGGTTTATGGTTTCTAGTTTCATAGTTCAAAAAAAATTGCAGAGAGGACTTTCTGTCCATCGGGCGACAACCCAAGCGTGAGAGTTCTTTACATTTCTTGAGGCATGTTCGTTATGGAAAGAGCTGGTTAACAGGTTCAAAAGGTTACCCAGTTCCTGTTTCCTACATATTTTTATTGGTTTTGTTGTGCTATAATGAGACTGTCTCCCTGGGATTCACAACTCAAGTGAAAATGATTATTTGAGTTGTACTTCCTTTTAACCCCTCTTGCCAATACTGTTCCTCACTCTTGAACTTGTGTAATTCTGAGTCAGTGTTACCAGATTGCTTTTGTCAGTACCAGTACATTAGCATGCACAATTCAGGGACTGGTTTTGTACCCTGAAATATAAACTGCCACTAAAAGAGATTGTACAGTTTGGTAAACCTGTTCCTGAAGATAGCTGGCATGAAAAGTGGCAAATTGACTTCTAGCTGGTGAATATTCAGTGTTTATAAAGTCATCATGAGAAATTGATGATTGAAAGCTCTTCACATTAAATTTCTTGGGTTTGCTTTCTCACCAACTTAATAAACATAAGAAGGCTTACTTAAATCTTAGTCCTCATTTTGCCAGTTCTAGAGGGCTTTTAGTTATCCAATAAAAAAGTAAATTGTTGTTAATTGTATTCTATAAAGCAGGATTTGATAAAAAGTGTGGAGACTCTAGTGGTTTGGATACTCCTGCAGTGTTTACTGCACTGCTCCTTTCTTTGCTTAAATTATACAATGTAGATCTAACCTAATTAATGACTTCATAAATTCTCCTGTTGGATAAGAATTCATTTCTGTTCTCATATTACTTGTTGATGAGCCTAATTTAAGGTGGAAAACAAATCTAAGCATAGCTGATTTGCTTATTTTTCGTATCTTTATTTACTACTCCAGTTCTCTCACTGTCCAATCACTTGTTAAGCTCAGACAACAGCACCCAGACCCCCAAGGCATTAAAAATGTAAAAATATGAATGCTGTTAACAGCACACAGAATACCAAAGGTGGATTCTGAGGAGGAATAAATCAGCATTGGAGTGACACAATTTATCCCTAGCTGGTCACTCTTAATCACTGGGTAGGTAATGATTTTTCTAAGAAGTCACTTTGGCAGGCATCACATACTCCTTCGGGCTTTTATTCTCACAGTTTATACTTTGAAGAGGTTGCATGTTTTTTAGAGGTTGTTTTGGCATTGGCTGCCCAGCAACTGGGATTTGTCTTAAATTTAAACCCCAAGGCTTGATTCTGCTTGGGGTGGCTAATGGATAAGGGGGATAATGCTTCCCCATACCAGCTCCCTGTTATTAGTTAAAGTATGTTAGACATGCATGGGAGGGAAGGTCAGAATGCTGAGGAGCTTCCTTCCTTGCTAACTTTCCTGAAAAAATGAGATTTCTAATAAAAAGAGGTTGTGAATAAAGATTGGTCCATAAAGTGTAGAGTGTAATGTAGTCCTGATGATGGAGAAACTGTTCCTACACAAGATTAAAAGGTACAGAAAGACTATACAGTTCAGGAAGATACAAAATCTGTATCCATCGTATGAGATCTTATGGATTAAATATAGCAGAGGTTTTTAGGGCTCTCAGAGCTAGTTTTGTGCAAATGTTATGAAGTACATGAAGATTAGTTGGGTTTGGTTACAAAAAAAAATTAGAAATTATAGCAAGATTCTGTAGAATATAAAGTACAGTAATTTGTCATTGAAAATATCTAAATTCACATATTATGCAAGAACATGGTCATGTCACATTCATGCTAGTAGGTCTCTGAGAAAAGTTCTTTATTTGATTTGCCTGAACTTTTCATTCAGGCTTTGTAGGAATATGCCCTTGATCTTTTATCATAGGAATCTGATCCCAAATTCTCCATATTGTGCAATTGGTATCCAATCTTGCCACGTTTTACTCATGTAAGCAATGTTTAGTTATTTTAATTTGTCTTTTGTGGAACTTTTGTGGATGGAGGAAGAGCAGAATTGGTTTGCTGGTGAGGCAGTTTCAGAGTAGGAGACTGGGAGATTGGGCTAGCAAGGAAAATACATTCTTTAAACTTTTTCACCCTGTGAAAAGTAAAATTATAACCTAAATAATGATTTGCTTTAGATATTAATGGCCACTGTAGAAAAATATAACTGCCACAGGAGAAAAAGTTATCATTTAGTGAGGCTGGTGTTCATTTTCTTACACCCATCATCATCATCACCCTGAACAGCAACCCTGCCCTGCAGGTATTAAGCCTGAAGTGTGCAGAATTGCATCATTCCTTCCATCCTTTCTGAACCTCTGCTCAAACGAAGGAAGTTACAGCAGGGCACTTTGTCTCTTCAGTGGTGTAGAGAGAGAACACCCCTAATGCTACTGAATTTGAGAAGGATGCCAGTTCTGCCACTTAAGAACACAAAATTCAAGACTCCTGCCTGATAACTCATTAAGATTAAAAAAAAAAATTAAAGTTTATGGCATAGTTGATTTTCTGAAGACATCTAGCTTGCAGAGATTCTGATAGATGTGATTTAAATTGTACCCCAGCAGTGTAAATAAGAAAGGAAAGAAGTGGCATCACAGGAAGCACATTGCAGAAATTGTACCTCTTTACATGAGAAGGCAGTGAATGAGGTTTATATAACCAGCTTTGGACAACTTCATCTTCAAAACGCAGTGGTAAGTATTAAAATCTACATCTGGCTTTCCTTACTGACATTTTTAACCAGGCTGTTTGACTTCATTCAAAATTAATTCTCCTTTAAAACTATTTTTATTAGTTAAAGCCTGACTTGAACACAACCTTTCTCGCTGATCAGACAGGTGGCTCATGTGTGACTTTGTGCTGGTTCTTTGCTTATTCTGACAGTGCTAATCACACCTAAACTTTCCATTTCCTGGAGAACTTACATTGGGATAAATGTAACTCTGTCCATAGGATTAGTTTGATAGCACAATGGCCAAACAGGATCTATGTACAGCACAAACACCCATCTTTTTAGAGATAATGTGTATTTTATTCTGCCTCCCACTGCCCAGCCCTCCCTGTTCCTCTGCCCTGAGACAATGGGGATGTGTATCCTGTGAGAGCTGGTGACCACAGGTTGTGTTTTCATCTTGAGGGAGAGCAATCCTCAGCTGGGATATCCATGCTTCATCAGTTGGACAGTCTCTAACAGCATCTTAAGTTTATTTTGCTGTCAGAACCTGGAAAAGCTTCAGGGTTAAGTCTCTGCTTATGAGTTATGAGCAGCCTCTGTCCTTTGGAATATGTGAATATTTAAATTCTGATTGCTCTCCTTTGCATCCTGCAAAGGAAATGAAATTAAATAATTGGTATCAGATTGAACACCTTCACATGTAAAAGACAATAATTAAAGTAACTGTATTAACCCTGTGTAATCAAGTTTTCTTTGCCATTACTTTGGAAAATCACCTAGGGCAGTACTGTGGCTTCTCAACAGCTTACGTGGTGGTCTTCAAGTGTGCTTTTCTTGTGCACACACACACAGAGTCCAATCAGAATAACTTTATTCATTATATGAATTGAAAAAAGCAGACTTGCTTCTGGATTTTCACCTGAGAGGTTTCTAAAACTTCATAGCAGAAGACATTCCACTGTCTGATGTTGCTGAAGTTAGCACTTCTTTCAGCTAGACAAATGCAGTCTATGGCTTCCAAAATTCCCTTTCAATAGTTTCATGGTTCTGTGAAACACCACAGTGCAATGCCTTCATATCAGGTACAGTCACAGTGCTTCTAAAATTATAATTGATTATAAAAATGTTGAATAAAGGGGTCTAAAACTTACAAGGAGATGTGGAGGGGCAGGCAGCAATATCTGCCATCAATAGGACCTGAGGGAACAGAATGAAGCTGTATCAGGGCAGGTTTCTGTTGGATATTAGGGAAAGTTTCTTCACCCAGAGGGTGGTTGGGCTGGAACAGGCTCCCCAGGGAAGTGGTTACAGCACCAACCTGACAGAGGTCAAGAAGTGTTTGAACAATGCTCTCAGGAACACGGTGTGACTCTTGGGGCTGTCCTGTGCAGGGCTGGGAGTCACATTCAATGATCCTTGTGGGTCCTTTCCAATTCAGCTTATTCTATGATTCTATGACAAAGCAAACCAGCCAGTTCACCTTTCTGTGCCACTGGTTTTCTGAGCAATACTCTGCTGGGGAGAAAGCACTATCCTTTTTGTGCACATTTTTGTGCCCAGCATGTAAAGTTTGCACTTCGGTTTTTGCAAAGAATGAGCTGTCCAGATGACCAAAGTGCAGGGTACAAATAATGTTTAAATCAGGTCTGCTGGTTGTCCAGCATGTCCCGTGTGCAATTACACGCCTCAAAAGCATGATTTCTCCTTCCCCAAAATACTGGCCTTGCTCGTTGCCGTATTTAGATCTGATTGAGCAGTGTTATCAAATGGTGGTGGCAAGGAGGGCCCCACTCAGAAGTCTGATGACTTTGTAGAAGTTGGTTAGGAGGACTATGTTTTTGTTGTGAGCTGCTGAGATAGTTTCTGCTGTCAGATCCCAGAATGAGCATCTTCACAGGCAGGTAAAGCCAGGAGTGCCTGTCTGTCCCTCCATCTCTCCCCATCACCATTCAGAGGAAGGCATTGCTCTTGGTGAACTCACCCCAGATTCATTCTGAGGTTTGGTAGGATATTGTGTTTGTGAGGTGTCTGGTTTGGTTGGGTTTGCCTGCTCGGTTGGGGGTGTTTGTTTGTCTCTTTGAATTTTATTTGTTTGTGTGTGTGTGTGTTTTAAGCTAGCACACATTTCTGTGGGACCTTTTCAACAATTAAAAAAAAAAAAAAAAAAAACAAAAAAACCACAAAAAATCCAGACCAGGCCTCAGTGCTGAAGCTTGTTGTTTGGTGCCACCTGGCGGTGCCGGGGCGCTCCCGTGGCTTCGGCCGCGGGCACGCACAGGGCAGCGGGGCCCGGGCAGCGGCATGCGGCTCCACAGGGATGTGCTGCCGGGGAAACGCCGAACGAGGAATATCCCTGAGCCCAGACAGCTGTGTGAGCTTTTGGTTGCTTTCCTGCGCTGGAATTCGCCGGGACAGACGGCAGAGGGCATGAGTGAATGCCTTAAGCATCGGGGCTTGCTTCCCACGGGAGCCTGGATTTCTCTGGTAGTGCAAATGAAGCCTTTCGCTTCAGCCTTCCCCCCTCTCTCTTTTAGCATGATGATGGTTCTGTTTGTCATTGATTTCTGCATGCTTTTTAAAATTTTTGCATATTTCTTTTATATACCTCTTATTTAAATATGGAGCAAAATATTGCTGACGAACCCAGGTCTATTCTCCCTGAGGGCATGGGAATGTACCGACTGGAAAAAAACCAAAAAGCTTAGGCATATGGCTGAGGAAGTCTAAGCTTCACGACTAACAGCAAAAAGCTCAAAGCCTTTTTCCTCCTTACTGTTGGGTTATGGCAAAAAGGGTCAAGTGAGGCATCCTTTAATGGGAGTATTGCTGGGTTTACCAGACCCACTGGGCTGCCTTTTTAAATCTGTAAGACTGATCAAAAGAAAAAGCTCAGCTACTCTAATCCTTTATAGGCATGTTTCACTCTTGTACTATTTAATTTCTGATAGGCAAGTTCAGGACTGAACTAATTTACTCCTGGCATGAAGCCTGGGATGTAACATGCCAAAGAGCAGTATATAATAACTACAATTGGATGGAGGAGTGTGGGTCAGCACATGTTTCACACCGCTCCTTTTACTACTGGAGTCGTGGGGTAAAATCTACTCCTTTTGCCAACTTTGGTGAAGGTGTAAATGCACATGCACAATGTAATGGCTTTAAATCTTGGATCCCTACTTGTATGCACCAGATGGATCTTGTATAAATGTTCCACTTTACAGCATGTTAGCATTTGCTAGTAGTTAGCTGGAGGTTATAGCTGCCAGACTTCTCTGTGGCAGTTTCCAGGCTTAAAAAAAAAGAAAAATAGAGGCAAAAAAGAGAAAACACAAACAGAGAAAACAATCACCCACACGAGAGAAAATGTCTGAATAATAGATAAAACTAGTTTTAAGAATTGCATGTACCTATGTTTGATTTGGCTTGTCCTGGTTTGAACTACATGGGGTACACAGATATTAGGATTTTTGAGAAAGCTACCTTGATTTATCAGTAGTGGTTAAAAAGTATTATAAATGTTTGTATATCATACACAGGAATATGCCTGTCTCATATATATGTACTAGTGTACATATTTTTCTTAAGAACAATTCTGAAACCTAGATAGATTCCAAATGAATTTAAGAATAATTTAATTTGATTATATAGATCAGAAGTATTTTCCAGCTTCTGCACTACCATATTAAGAATGCATTTGTGCTATCTGAATTTTTTTAATGCTTTTGTCTTTCCTGACTAGAAGTCTAACTCTTCCAGACTACATCTTTAAGACATGATAATATGTATTTTAGGAGGCCATGAATTCTTGCCTCAAGTCCAAATTTGCTATTCTGTATACATCAGGCATATATTAATGTTCTTGGAAAATATGCTTTAGAGTGCCAACATTTCGTATTTCTCTTTCCTTTTCATTCTCCTTTAGAAGCAAATATGTAATTGCTGCTGGGGAAAAAAAAAAAAAAGGAGGTTACAAAAATACAGAAGAAAAATTCACCAGTTTTATGATGCATGTATATGAAACCTAAAATACTGACTGGACAATTGTTAAAAACAGGGCAAAACCAGGCCTTTCTTGGCTGGCATCTTTCTCTTGTTTTCCTTCTATTGCCTAATTCCCACTTCCTCCCACAGCTTTCTTGTACTCCAACCATCAAGCACATTTTTGCCCTAATGAAAAGCATGTCAACACTTCAGTTTCAGCATTACTATTCCAGGTGTATAGTAAGAGGTGCATGGTGCTGCTCCAGTGCCTTCCAGGAGGATTTCATCATGCTGACATAGGACAGTGGGGTGCTGTTAGTCCTGCCAAGTGTGAGGGACATCTTCATCCCTCACTCTCTCCCCTGAGTGTGGCAGAAATTCAAAGCCTTGGTATAATCTGGCTGCAGCCCTGAGGAGCCAGCACCTCCAGGCATGGAGAGGAGCATCCGGCCACATTTGATGCTCCCCTGAAAGTCAGTGGCTGCAAAATTCCCCCTGCCTTGCACCAAAGGCATTGGCAGTCACACTCCAGGGCTCCCACGTCTCAAAGTACAACACATTTTAACTTGAGCAGATATTTGTTTGGGGGATTAATCTGGCAAGACCTGTGTTTGTCCTCTGCTAAACCTGGACAGTACCACTCTTGGCAAGCAGCTCTCAGGTGGTGCCAATTTGTAACATTGTGATTTCCTTCCTCTACAAGATCATGTTTGAAGTTTTTTGTTGGGAGGGAAATTTCCCCCCGCCTAAATTTCTCCCATACGTGAAGAAGAAAATATTTGTGTTTTCTGTGATCATAGCCAAATGTCACAACTGTTTCTTCTGCCTTTTTCTACAAGATCTTGCCACTACTCCTGCATTTAACTTCAGGTAATGGTCTCATGCAGTATTTATAGATGATAATGTCACATTTTTTAAAATGTAGTTTAAAATGTCTGGAAATTTAATAGTTACATTTCCCACCATGGAAAGCACATTTGCAGAAAAACTAATTGTTACCAATAGCTCTAATTGCCAGCCTTGATCATTAAACTTTGCCTTGGGTCAGCCTTTCACTCTGCCTGATTATTAAGTGCAGATTAAGAGGCTGTTGTAGCATTAACTTTGGACTCATGAGGCATCGCTGTTCCCAAATACTGTGCACTTTATTTGAGCGAGCTTCAGCAGCAGGGCACTTTTCTTAAAACTTCCATTAGTGACCAACTTCCAGAGGGACTGAGGGCTGTAATCAGATTATTGCTTCCCGCTGGATGCAGAGGATACAGGCTTCTGCTTGTTCTCTGCTCCCTTCAACAGCTGAGGAATTGTTGGATGGCCATGGTCTGGGGGCCGTGTGCTTTTGTGCTGGGAGAGCTCGCATTCCCTCATTCTCTCCCTACTGGAATGCTCGACGGAACATTTTAAGCTTTGGAAGTGTTCGCTCCTGAGCTCACCATGCATTTTAATTCTGTGCTGCTAGCCAGGATTGATGTATGTGGGAGAAGAAATCTTGAAAACGCCTTTGGGTGTGGTTTCCTAAAAGCTTATTTACCGTATGTTAAATTGTTAAAAAACAAACAAACAAACAAACAAAAGTTTTGCATCATGCTGAGCCATGCACAGTTTCAAGGCACATCTTACAGATTTTAAAAAAATCTTTCCTGCCTGTTGAATTTATGGTAGAGGTAGCCAGATTACTAGAAATTCTTATGTGTTTAATCTTTTCATGTTTTGAGCAGGAGAAGGTAAGGCAAGGAAAATGCTGTGGAATTGCTTTTTATTTTGTGGAGACTGAAAATTCTGTTATGGAAAATGTAATAAAGAATCAGCTTAAACAAAAAGAGTGTCTGTGTGAAATCGCAAAATTTCCATTGGGTGAAAACAAATCCTAACTTTATGTACGTTTCCCTGGAGAGATGTAATGTGAATGCTTACAGCTGTTTTTAGTTTCTTATTCCCTGATTAGGTTTAAATTAAAGGAAGGATGTCATATTGAATTTTGAAAAATTACTCATTTTGCGTATTTTGGTTTATACATACTTTCTATCACTGTGGCGTTCACAGGGACCTGTGAACATGTGCACACAAAAAATATTAAAAGTGAACTGGCTGCAGTGTAGTGGTTGTGACAGAGAAATGTGTCCACTTTCCACCAGGAAGGGAAAACTCCCTGGCCATGAGGAGCCGGGTGAGACAGGTGGATTGCTAGCTGAGAAAAGGGACCTGTGTCTTACTAAAACCTCACCTGCAGCACCCTCTGCTCCAGGGGGTCCTGCTGGGGGACCAGAGCCCGGAACCACTTTGCCAGCCCAGATCAGACAGGACAGTCTGAGACAGTCAGTGTGTGCAAGGCAGAATGATACCTGGGGCAAGCTGAGCAGGAGGGGAGAAGGAAATGCCTTAACCATCCATGCCATTCCTAAATGCAGGCTCTTTATTTTATGTCTGCTTTCAGCAAGCATTCAGGCAATCCAGCAGGCCAGAGGTCTGAAATTCACTCTCGGGAGATTTATGTCTCTCTGCCACAGAGAAGTGCTTTTTTGCTGGAGAAGATGGTATTATATGACTTACCTAAGTAGTCACAGCTATTGGTGCAGCTCAGACTGGGTGCAGATTTGGTTCTGGTACAGATGAAAAGATGAAAAGAACTTGGTTCAAACAACTGGTACACTCAAAGTCTTTATATGACGGTGCCCAAAGACTAAAACCAAATTGTAAATTGGTTTTAAAGCATTCCATGGGATACTTCCATTATGATTTTTCTAGCAAATTATCAGCTCTGTGTGAGTTTTAAGACATAAAGGATTCATTAATAAAAACAAGTCTGATAAATAAATAAATATCTATCTATATCTATATCTATATCTATATCTATATCTATATCTATATATATCTGTATCTATATCTATATCTATATCTATATCTATAAGCACATATATTTTTAAAATAGAGTATGAAAAAATTGTATGAATTGGACAGAGGAAGTGCAGATTTGAGTGGTGCTGTTTAGTGAGCTCTGCAGTGTACTGCAGCACACATTTGGGTTGGGATCAAAAGGGAAGAAGTCTTGCAGGAGCTCTGTGCCTGGTGAGTGTCTGTAGCTTGCACAAATGAATGCACAACTTGTTAGCGTGGCCTCTGCAGCTCAAGATGCATTAATGTAATCTAGAGATGCAAAAACAAATGTTGTCTTGCTGCAGCTGGAAATTATGCTGCCCTTAGATGTGCACAGAACTAAACATCCCATCTATATCTTTGTGCTGCTGTGATCATCTCTCCTCTTTTTCCTTCTCCGGAAGAGGTTGTTCATACCATGCTCTGGTTTTGAGTGGAGGACAAGGAGCCTGCTGCTGACCTGCAGGGTAATTGCAATAAAAAAGGTAGGATAATATTCTCAGAAGTGGGATTCTCAGAGCTGGAGGTAAGGGAAAAGGAGGATGGAGACAAGGGTGTGAGAAGTTTTGCCGTGAGCCTCTGGGGGCATCCTGGGGAAGCAGCACCTCTCAGGTGTGTTTGCCTTGGCTTTCACTAGGTTTCCCCAAATGTTCTGTCCCTCAATCCCAGCTAACATTAACCCTCTCTCCTTTAAAGACAGAGTATTTGGGCCAGGTCTGCTGCTGCGGAAGGGGAGACCACCCCTGGGAATGCAAACAGTAGCATAGTCTGGTGAGGGAGAGCTGCAGCCTGTTCCAGGTGGTGGCTGGGTTTTCCCTTCATGCCTCAGAGCCTGGAGAGGAAGAGGAGACCATGGAGCAGGATGTGAGATGAGAAAGCTGCTGGGTGTTACTGAGCTTTTTGACAGACACTGCTTTAAGAAGGAAATAATGATCATGACAATGTTTGAAGTATATGGCCAGAGGTATATGGCCATATCCTTATAATTAATTATGTAACTTAATGAGTAATTCTCCTGTTCTGACATTCTGTCCAGAAGAGGTAGAAAGAAGTTATAATTTTTTGATGTGCTTAAAAACATTTAATCTGATGACCCCTTCAGTGCAGCCCCTGGTTTTCATCACCCCAAGTAAGTAACAGTGTGAAGATGATGACAATTAGCCAGTCACAGTGTGTAACACTGCTTTTAATTCTCTTCACTCGAGTCCATCTTTAGGTTTGATTCATGCCATAAGCACTGGAATCTACACAGCCTCTGCAGGGGCCAGCAGCTGCTTCATGGTTCTTATCCTCTAGGAATTGGATGTGTCTTAGTGAATAAGCTGCCTTATCAATGCCTTATGCATCAGCTCTTTTCTGTCTCCTGGTCTAAAGACATTTGGATATGTGTAGTCTCCAGCAACACCTTTGTATAGTAATAATGATAGTAGTGATAATAGTAATAATTACTAAAGGATTCAAACAGGCAATTGCTTTTATTCTTGGAGAAAGGGTGACCAGAAAATCACATTCTTATCCAGAAATTTCCAGATTCAGCGTCCTTTATCAGTGTACATATCCCATCTGACATCAACTCGGAATATTTCTCTGAGTTTTCCCCCCTCTGTAACATGAAGGCAAAAGAGACATCTGCTTCTCAAAAGTGCATTGTAAAATTAAATACCTTTCTGTTTTGAAGCACTTTAATGCAATATGAACAGGAGCCATAAAAGTGCCTCAAATTGAGTGAAAGAATCTTTTATTATACACATTTTAAGAAAAAAGCCCCTGCAGAATAGACTTGGATACTTTATCAATTTTCCTGCCTTCCTTTTGAAATCAGTTATGAGAGATAAATTTGTAATTTCATTACATTGATGCTTATTGTCTTTCTTTCATTCTCTTTGCGTATCTATAACTTATTGGAACTTCCATGTCTCCTTTCATTACTTTTTCCTATACCACTCTTTAGTCAGTCAAGTCACTGATTTATTTCAGCTTTGTAAAACTGACACCTTTTCAAGTTCCCAACATACATATTGCAACCCATATCATGTTTTGTCTGCACACAGCAAATGCAACTGGATTAAAGTCACTAGAAGCACAGCAACTCTTAATTTTTTAGATCAGTGAGAACTCTGGCCTTTCTCATGCACAGGAAAAGAGGGCAATGAGAAAGAATTAATAAAACAGACAGGTAGTTCTTTACACACACTTCTGTGCAGAAAAAGAAAACCAAAAACCAAAGTTTAAAACTATTTCTCTCTGCTTTCAAAACCTGGGTTTGTTCCTGCATGTTCTTGACTGAGGTAGAGACCATGAAGGATGTTGCTGCTGTAGGCCATAGGTCCCTGCATTTCCTAGTCTCAAAAAGGGAAAACAGAAACAAATTTTCCAGTACCAACTACTCAATTACACCCTTGCTGTCAGGCGAGGTGTTCAATGAAGTGGGTTGGTGTGTTTTGAACATGTCACTGAGTGATGCATTTAATCAAGAACACCTTGCAGTTGTGAGCCTTGGTTTTGTTGTTTTTTTTTTCTTTTTTCCATTTCCCCCCTTTTTTATTCTTCTCTCTTTTTTATTTTTTGTATTCCTCTTTCCTCTTTTCTCTCACCTCTCTTTTGCTTTTCCCTCTCTCTCTCTGTCCTGAATAGCTGAATCTATTGAAAAGTAAATCCCCTCCTTCAATTACTTTAATATGCCTTCTTGCCATGTTTGCTCCACTTTATTTCTCAGCTTTGTTATTTCCACTCCCCAGTAAAATCTATCACCTTTGAGTGAGTTATTTGCTTTTCTGGACTGCAGCAAATACCACCCACTCTGTTAAGGTCAGGCTCCAGCTCCTTGACTTCTCTATTGTTCCGTCCCTTCCTTACCCACTCTGTCATTGCAGTACGACAGCTCCAGCTGGGAGGGCAGGGAAATCACTCCCTCAAGAGCAGTTTATCACAGCAATAAATGTTATGTATTTTACTATGATGCCATCAAAGTTCACCATCACACCATCATGCTGAAGTAGAAACAATTGTTTCTTTTATTCATCTATTATATATACTTTACTGGGTAGGTGTCTATATCCTGTAGAAATCAGCATCCTGAAGGGACAAGGCACTACTTTGAGCTTCTGCTGTGATGTGAAAACTACAGAATTTGCAGCGAGAAGCATCATAATACTTTAAATTAATTACTACTTCTCAGTTTTCTTCCTGTTCTCCCTACTACCTCTGCCTGAGTTTTAATTACTTTGCTTACACAGGCGTCTTTAAAGTCACATCATTAAAAAGTATTTGTAGCCTTTACCTTTCTCTCGGGTTTATAGTATTGACAGTGTCAGGTCTGTTAATTTTAAAATGTAAGAAGCCCAAAATTTTTGTGATTGCAACTGGTACTCTGCAGAATGTGGCCAGTTGTCTGAACTGACCTGAAATTGACCTGAATTGACCATAAAACTAAATATTTTAATTTTAATTTTTTTAGATACAAGAGAGAAAAGTGAAACCTTTGTGCTTACATTCCCTCCCCCATCTTCCTACTAAATATTGATATTTCCTCAGCCAAGAGAGCTTAAAAAAAACTGAGAGTACACTTTACTACATTCATTTCATCCAGCAGAATTCCTTGTAGCAATATGGAAGCAAGTTGTTGAATGTGTGACAGGGTAATTCACTGAGCACGAAAGGAAATTGCTAAAAACAAAAAGAAATTTGTTATACTCTAAGCTCTCTGTGACATTTGAGAGCTCCAGTATTCTGTTGGGAAAAATGGTCAGCAGCCTTGCACTGACATATGTTAGGTATCTCTATTCCCTGAAATGCAGGTTTGGATTGACTGAAACTATCTGAGGATTTAGCTTAAATTCCTAGCAATGTTTTCAGTCAAAAACAGGAAGAAAACATTTGAAAAGCCAGAATATTTAATTTCAACTTTTTTTCTGTAGAAACTGCTTTCACTTAATCTTTTGGTTTTTTAACTTTTTTCCTTCATAACACAATATGTCTAAATCTGGCTCAACTTATTGAAGGGAAGAGAAAGCAACACCCAAGCCCTGTTTTTGAAGCATGTCCTCCTTGTCTCACTCTTCTCAGGCAGAACAGGATGGCAGCTCCTCTCACTCCTTCTGTTTGCCCTCTCCTGCCAGTGGCACTGCAGTTACCTACAATTATCCGTGCAGAGACAGCACTGTGGCTGCCAGTGCTCCTTGACACCCATTTCATCATGAAACAGAGTCTCAAAGTCAAGCTAAAACAGAGCCGGCACCTCTTAAAATCACCTCACTGGGGACATTTGTAAAGGCAGATCAGGGATTCAGTGATAGGGCTCCATGCCCCTGTCCCCAGAGCCAGGCTAAGTACCCTTGAGAAAACGAAATATTCTGCTTATGTAGTCCTGGAATCTTAATTTTGGGACCACTATATGGTTTATTTCATATTATACAGGAATGCCAGTTGCAGACAAATTGGAGAAAATTTTGCTTTGACTAATGAACCTTATCATGTATATTGAGTATGCAAGAAGAAAGGAAGATGCATCACTGGGGGATGGGACTCAGATTCAAAGTGGTAAATATCAAGTGCAAAAGCAGTGGATCATTTAATGAGGTAGTACAGCAGGGCTGTTCATATTGGTGTCCACAGCTGATTTCTTTCTCCTGGTATAATCAGTGTTCACTTGTTGATGCCTGATTCAGCTGCACTAAAAGCTTTTGACCAAAAGACGAAGAAAGACAGTATTTTCCTGCTGCATATTTTCCCAGGTTTGAAGGGTTTTTTCTGATGGAGATAGATATTTGGCCACAAATATTGTAAAAAGGTTGTGTCCTTGCCTCTATGGGCTTTAAAGAAAGGATGCTGACCGAGGGTTTACTTTTTGGTTAATCAAAATGTGTAAATTCTTGAGTCTAGGAGCAGTAAATTTCCTAAGGTACTTTCCTAAGTACAGTATTTTCACACTTATAAGCAGCACCTGGTTATTAGCGGCACTTCCGAGTTGTTGGAAAGTCCACAGAATTTGTCCATGAATAAGCCGCACCAGGTGATAAGCTGCACTTTTTTTTCTTTTTTTTTCCCCCGCAGCAGAGGGAGTACTCCCTGTCCTGCCCGCTCGCTTCCCCGTTCAGCTCCTGCCACCCGCGGCCGGCTGTGGCCACC
>VRYO01002355.1:4646281-4664085 GCA_009812075.1 Sialia sialis
GCATAAATGCTGATGATAACATTGAGGGGTATGAAATCCATGGGGAATTTAATCCCGAAGCAGTTGCTAAGTTTAACAGGGCTGCTTAACTAAAGACTTCCCAATGTGTGCTGGCAAAGCACCATGTGAAAATCTGTGATTGTCTGTAAGGCAACGTGATTATTCAGTGCAAGCCTGAATATAGGCTGAAAATGCAAGACCGAATGCCCATCAATGACAAGTCAGCTAGACAGCCCAAAGGAACTTTTCACTTCAAATACGGAATCCTTACAGCCTGTTTCCACGGATGTGTGCAGGAAGTTGCACGCCTGCTCTGCCCGTGCTTGTAGTTGCTTGACAAGGGTCAGTTCTGGAAGCCATTTAACACCACAGCAAAGTCACATTCCTCATGTCTCCTTAGATGTCTGCTGTGCATCCTAGAAAGCCAGTCCCTTGATCAGATTTAGTGGCTAACTAAACTATTCCCCCCTCCCCTTCCTCCTTCCCTCTTTCCTCCCTTCCCACTTTCCTCCCTTCTTCTCTCACACCTCTTTCTTCTCTTCCCACCTGCCTGCCTCTAAATGACTCAAAAAATTAAAAACAGTGCATTGATTTTTTCATTACGAATAAATAAAGGATGAGTCTGGTTCTTTCCCCTGTGCTTCTGTGCAGTATCTATGTCATTCATCCCTGCTGTGTGACTTCTGTTTTTCCTTAAGGGAAGCAAGTTATGTGTCTATGCAGTAACCATTGCATCCATCTTCATAGGCAATTTTTATTGAAATAAAACACGTTGCAGCATAGTAGCAACTTTTGCGTAGAAGTAACCCTGTAACAACAATTTTTAGGTAAAAGAGCACATTCTAACTTCTAAATATTGGTAACATAAAAAGGAGCAGAGAAAGTACATACCTCTTCCCCAAGAGGATAGTTAGAATAATGATATATGACTGGCAGTGCAAATGCAAATAATGTGCAGGAAAGAACGGAACAAAGTAAAAAAATAAAAAAAAAAAAAAATAAAATCAATTGTTTGAATTGTGTATAGCTCTTACTGTAGTGCTATTTTTCTTGCTTGAAGAATTTTATACCAAGTTGATATTTCTTTCCATTTCATAGATGCATGGACTACAGAAATTACTTTATAAGGGATCTCAACTCCATTTCTATTGTCATCAGACCTATGAAAATATTGGACATAACAACTTAGTTCAGTTTATGTTGAAGCATTGAACTGAGCTTCTGAAGGCATAAGTTCTCTCCCTGCCTCACCATCAGTCTAGTGCATGACCACTTCACAGTATCTGTGCTACATTTTCCCATCTGTAGAGTGGGGATAACAAAAGTTCCTGCTTTCTACAAAAGCAGAAAAAATAGAAAAAGTAGAAAAAAGTAATAAAAATAAATAAAATTTTAAGGCTGGAAAAGACCCTATGAAAATATGTATTGTATTTTGGTGTTAATAAAAAAAGAAAAACCTTTCAGATTATAACAGCTAATAGAAGCAAATTATTTCTAGGAGCAAAATACATCTCACATTTACAGCTTTTTGAAAGACACAAGTTTGCATGTGGATAGAGCTTTAACTTTGCCTTTTCACTTACAAAAAACTTTAGCATTATTCAGTAATTCAGGAAGTGGATCAAATATAAAGGTGTCAGAGTGAAAATTTCATGGGGGAAGTGACAGCAGAGGTCATTAGCCACACCAAAATTAATCATACCAAAATTCTTGAAATTGAGTTTTTTCCTGCAGAGAAGATAATGTATGAGGAATAATTTCTTACTCACAGATTTTTTTCAGCAGAGATGTTTTTGGTTAAGTTGCCTTCCCAAAATTTGGACAGACTTGGTCAAAATGAGGATTGAACCTGATTTCCAGCTCTGAATTTCCAGCTACTTTCAAGTAGACACATACAGAAATAAGCTGATTTATTCCTGTAGCTCCATTTTGCAGCCTAGTGTGCAGTTCAACACACAGCCACAAAAAAGAGCTTTCACTCTTTCTGAAAATATGCCAATGGATCATTTATGTGGCAACAAGTTAGCTTCACTCTTCAATTCAAAGCACTCATTAAGTCTCCACTGCTAGTCCACTTATATTTGTGGCAACTTTCTACTGTAGGCAAAATAGTTCCTCTCAGTTTATTTATGCCCCAAACTGGTCTCTGTGAACTGGGTTTGTGCTGTTAGAAAATATGAAGTACCCAGAGTGTACCAGCAAAGATGGGCCTTACTTGGTAGCTTAGGATGCTTTTATTTGTTCAAATAACCCTTGTGCAAGACTCACCTGATTTTAAATCTCTGGGTAAATGTGGGGAGTAAAGGTGTTGCTTTGTAAGTTTGCTCTACAAATTACTTCTTCAGCAAGGTGCCGAGCTTTCTAACCTCTGTTGGCTGGAGACTGTGGTGAGAGTTGAAATTGCTTAAGCAACTGTAATCTTGATTAATATTTAAACTGAGCGCATCTGCCTGGCTCCCACCTGACCTGGCACCGGGAACTGCGTGGGCTCTGGACATTGAAAAAGTGGGCCAAGAAAAGTTAGCCAGCTCCAACTGGAAGTTGGTGGGGTGGAGTACACTGGGAGCTGCTTTAAAAGAAAATGATTCTTTAATGGGAAAAGTGTGATTTTTCCAAGTAATTTGACCCGAGTGGAAACAAAGCTTGTCAGAGACTGTATTACGTGAAAATGTTTGCAGAATGATGTCAGTGTGTTAGCACTGTTAGCAGACAGTTGGAGCTTTATTCACAAAAAGGGCACATTTTCACCGCATGCAGTAGATTCATAAATGAGACTTTCTGTGCACAAGTGAACTCCATGAAAATACAGCCCTTCCATTTTGAGGAAAAAGACATTTTTTTCATAGATGGGCCAAATTGTTTTGTGGTACTCTGAATGCAGGTTATCAAAAGGCCTTCCAGGGTTTCTTTTTGGATATGAGTCCCTCTGAGCAAAGGTACGGGGAGAAGATTGGAGCACAGGGTCAAAGGCACTTTCCAAGGATGAGGTGTAGCCCACTGCCCTCATCATGGTGGCTCAGGTCACTGATCTCCTTACCTCTGCCTCCTGAGTCCTTGGCACATATTTAGGAAAATGTGTAAGAAGCAAGGAATGTATTAAGTGATTGGTTCTCACGTATACTGCTGGGCCTCTGACAGTCTCCACAGCAACCACATCACACAATCCGCTCCATAAGACAATTGGAAAAAGATGGGCTTGTTTGGGTGTTACCAGACCTTCTAGCTGGTTTTCTGTTGGAGATGATAAACTCAAACACAGTGTGGACAGGCAGCAAGCAGAGGGTGAGGAAATTGGAGGGATGCATGGAAGAATCTGATTAGGCTGGATTCAGTCGCAAGTTTGGGGGCAGGCAGCCAGTCCTCAGCAATATTTGGGCAATGCTCAGCCATCCATGCACACGTGAGGGGAGTCTGTGAGTGCAGATTCACACAGGATGGAATTCGCAGTGCTGGGCAAGGGGAGGCAGAGGCTCCTTGGTCAGCTACTGTCTAGGCCACTTCTTTCTCTGTTCTGCTATTCTTTGCCTCAAAACCAGTACTAAGGAGCCTGTGGAGGAATTCTTCCAGGAAAATCTTCAGTAAAGCCTTTTAATTTTCTGAGCTAGCCCTGGGTCCCCCCTTTGGGAATGAGGAATGAATATTGCCTGTATCATTTTCAGCTTGCTGCCATCAGTTTCTGTGGAATAAAATAATCCCCTTTTCCTTCTGCTCCAACTTCTCTGAAAAGAAATGATATATAATCTGCAGGTGGTCTGTGGGATGGTCCCTTGCTGGTGATTTCATTTTTGTTGCGGTGCAATATATTGCTATTGTTATTTGCACATCTTCAGTAGTAACATGCTGGGGAAATACAGATATTTTTATTAGAACAGGCTGAAGCATCTTAGCATTTGGGAATGATTTGGCTTTACGGTACTTGCTGTGCCACAGGTTCAGTGTGCATATGTGCAAGAACATCTCTAACAGAAGGTAAAGCGTACTTCTCCAGCATCTCTTCCTATGGTCTCCCATACAGGTTCCTATCCTGTACTGCTCGCTGGTGTCTGAAGCCTGATGCAATAGTGCATTAAGTGATGTGACTAACAGCTGTCATGAGTTGTGCTTTAAAGGAAAGTGTGTTTAGCAGATTTAAATCCCTCCTTAATGCACATGTATTTCATTTAAAAGTCTGACAAAAAAAAAAAATCAACATGTTCCTACCCTCACTGTTTAATTAGTTCTTATTGTGTTCATAACCCATTTCCACTTCATTATTCATAACTGTCAGTTCACTTTTTTTCTTTCCTTGTTTAATTAAAATTGTTTAAGAGAAATCAGAGCTAGGCGAGGGTGCCTGACTTCCAAGCTTGGGGACCAAATTCCTACTGCATAGGTCAAGTACAGTATAGGCAGCTGCAGTGAAAGCTGATCTCTAATAACCTGCCACAGGCTATGAATAAGGGAAAAAAACAAAGTAAAATTGCCTATGAATTAATTTCGCCAGCCAAATTTCTTCTTCCTACCTTGTTTTGACTTGTGCCTATTGATACCTGGTTTCATTGCATCAGGACTGTGCAGGAAAGCCTTGGCTCTCCACTCTCCTCAGCTCTTCCTGAAAGACAGTCTAAAACAAGCAAACATCAAACACCTTGAGACATGCACAGCAACCTCTTGGCAGAAATCATGAGCCTACAGGCTTCTGATAAAAGCCAAATCCCTTTAATTGTATCTCTGTGCTTGTTGATCTGTGGCACAACACTCATGAAGGGTGGGAGACTACTTCACTGGAGAGAGCACCCTGAACACGGCGGTGATTGCCCAGGAGCTGGCTCTGCTTCACCTCTTTCCTTTGTTTGCCAGGCAACTGGGGAGACCACATCAGGAATACCCAGGTGAGATTTCTGCCTGTTTTGTTAAGAGCAGCTGGTGCTGGTGCAGGTGCAGGCTCACAGTGTGGCGCAGAGCCTGGAGTTCAGTGGGTGACAATCCAAAGGACACAGCTGGTGTCGGGGCTGTGGGAGCCATGGCAGAGGGGCTGTGGGCTGGGACAGCTTCCCCACCTGTCCTTCCCAGTGGGACATGAAAGATGTTTCCAGACAGCACAGCCTGCAAGTGGCTCTGATAGCAGATTGATAACAGGATGAGCAGCTGTGAGCACAGACATCTGGGGGCAGGAAGGTGAGCCCAGCCTCTCAGGGTGTCCCCCGGAGAAAAAGGGTCTCCTTTGTTAATGCAGAGGAACAATGAGAACAGGCTTGCTGGGGGGCAGATTGCAAAGCTGTATGAGGGGGTGGCAGGGAGGGAGGGAAAACAATGTGCAAAAATATATTTTTGGAGAGGATAACCATTGCTTTGCATGCAGCTCACTCAGTCCTGCCAGGGAGCAGCTCACACCAATTTGCTGCCCATCTACAAGTCCCGTTGACTGACCAGTGAAATCACCTGTGCTGTACCACGTATCTCTGTGGTATTGCAGCAGCTGAGGAAAAGATTTCATCTCAGCATCCAGTTGAAAGCATAGCTAGTGAAGAATCTTTAGCTACTTTCATTTTCTCCTTCCTAAAATCTGAATGTGCCTGGTCCAGTAATGCTGTCAAAGTTTTATTGAGGGATAAGGTCAGCAAGAGTTTGTTGGCATGGGAGAGGTTTGAAGGATTTGGGGGTGACCAGGATTTAAATATTTTCTTTTGACTTTGAGCTCCTCAAAACTAACAAGGCTCTGGTCAGCACATTTCTTTGACCTCAAAAAATCAATGGAACTGTTCCCATTGTAAAGAGCTAAACTAGGACATTTCTTGGCTTGTGTATTTTACAGTGAATACTTGTTTTTGTGCCTTCTGCACTGGCATAATTGGGCCACTGTTCAGGTGCATATTGCTCTTCAGGAAGGACACATAAGCATGTGTTTAAGACCTATGAAATCACCAGCCTTTTTTGCCTTTCCTAAATCAACAGGACTTAAGCATGTGCCTAAAGTGTTTTTTCCGAAATGGGGCCTTAAAGAGCTGAGTTAGCTTATCCACCTTCCTATTTAAAAGATGGATGTGGAAAATTTCCCAGATTATACATCTGCTCTTCCAATTTACATTGCAGAGGGTAAGGCTGAGTACAGAGGGAGCAGAAAAGGGGAAAGAAAAGTAAAAACAATCCTGAACTGGCTGCCTGGCAAAAAGAAAGTGAAACAGCTGCATGCCAGATTGGGAGGGCTGCACACTGTGTGCACCGTGGCAGGGCCATCTGCACGCCAGGCTTGCACCAGGTGCTGGATTTAGAATAGAAGGAGAGAGCGTGTGGAGAGAAAGCAAACCAGTTTACAGTCAAAAAGTCTCTAACTTTTCAGTCTAACCTTGATGCTTGGCCTCCACCTGATACATTCCTTGCTTTTTCCCTGCAAACGTTTGCAATGGTAACATTCACAGGGAGGAATAATGGATTGTGGTTTTGCTTTGGTTTTGCTTTTTCTTCCCAGCACGGTGTCTTAGCAGAGCATGGAAGCACAAAATAACTACTGGCATCTGAAGATGTGAAATTTGGGGTGCCCATAGACAAAAAGATTATTCTGCTACAAACCCAGCCTTTTTGGAGGAGTGGCACTTCCTGGGGTGGTGATGCAGTTCAGGTGTGAGGAGCAGAGGCAGCTCTATGCCTGTGGTTATGCACACACTGCCCAGGCCTGCACCTTGCTCCCCTGCATGGGGAGCCTGCATTCCCTGCATCCAGAACCTGCATTCACTGCATACATGCTGCCTGCATGGCCCAGGTGTGTCAGTTTCCCTGCACTGCTGGGGAGGACGTGATTGCTCCTGCTGGATCAAGCCTCTAGTGAGCAAGACACCACAGACACAATCTTTGATCCTCCAGCTTTGACCCTGATGTGCTTCTCATCCCAGATAGTTCCAGTGGAAGTTTTTTTTTTGTTAACTTTCACTGTACTTCTGCCCCCATTCCTGAAAATTTTCTTTCAACACAATGAGGATTTGGCTAGGTTTTCACTGAGGCTGAGACAAAATAAAATGGGGACCAATCACAATTATGCCATAGTCAGTCTGAGTTCAATGCAGCCTGACAGGGCAAAATGTAATGACCCAGACTATGACCAAGAATGACACTCTGACAACCCCTCTGCCCTTAAGCCTGGGGAATTTATGAGCCTTATCTTGGCTGCTAGGCCATTCTTCTCTTCCTTTACTTGTGCTTTACTTCCTTCCTATATGTTTTAAAACTTTATCTGGAACTAGACTGTTCTTTACATGTCATACTCCCTCTTTGATTTCAAAGATGGAAGGGAAGTTATTTAAAAATAGGCTCCATCATAGGCAGCATTCTGGCAATTAGGCACGAAGCTAGAGCTCGCAAGTACATCTGTGACTCTGAGGGAGGTCAGCATGGTTTAACTTTTGAGGCAGAGAAGAAAATAAACTGGTTCACCACTTATCTGCTGATAGCTATAGATCCCTTTGTATGAATTTCTTTATTTTGTTGTGCAGATTAAGATTTTGTATTTGGCTTTCCATTTACTCTGATGATGTAGTAGGTATAAAATGGAATTCCAGCGAAGAGCTCTCAGTGCTGACAGGGTTGGGTGGCTGGCTGGCAAGCTGTGCCTGCATTTACACAGTTCCCTAAGAGTAAACAGAGCATTGCTCTGAAGGCACTTGTATATTTGAAGCTGAGATGAAATTGTCAATCTGATCTCTTACTAGACCAGTTGGTCTCTCATTGCTCTCTTTTAATTATGCTATTTACTGGGGCTTTCTTTTCGATGCAGTATAAATCACTGAAATCAATGAACGTGTTTCTCCATCCTTGGCATTTGCAGTAGCAATGGGCTGTGCAGGAGTCAGCAATTTTAGATGGTAGGCTTTACACCCTGCACAGGTCGCTTGGGAGGGTATTGTTCAAGCCAAGTTTTGCCACTAGTCTGAGGTTTAACCTCTAGGATGAATCAGCTCATCTTTTGTGCCTCCATTTCCCATCTGCAATGTAACATTAGGTGCTTTGCAAAGATTGAGAAGATCTGTGCAAAGATCTTTTCAAAGATGGAGAAGCTTCATAAAACAGGTTATTACTACCTTGCACATGGCACAAGCAGTGAAGAATCAGTCCCAGGGAAACAGAGGAGGTGAGAACAACACATGGCTATCTGTATGTCATTAGCACTCCCCAGAGCCTCTGGTATTCCCAAAGCTCATAAATGGCAATATGAATGTTTCAAAAGTAACTTTTTAAAAAATGTAAAAGGCTGCTTTAATTAAATGAACATATCTTTTCTCTTAGATCATAACCTTGGATCTCAATAAGTATGTTGGGAATTCAGAAGCATTTCAAATAATTTTAAAAAAATAAAGAGAGAGTATGATGTTCTTTTATAGTTGGCAATTTTACAGGTTTCTTATATTAAACCAGATTTTCATTTTTTTAAAAGCAAGCTGAAAAGCTTTTGCAATAAGATATTAAAAAGTATTTAGTGTGCTGGGTCATCAATAGCAGTGTTTGAATGCAGACTTTAGGACTTTAAAAGAAAAGCAGTGTAAATTTATAATAAAAAGTCATTTTATCTGCTCTCATTTTGTTTTACAGAACAGGATCTTGCAAAAATGAAGGTATTGTGTGTCCATTTATTATTGAGTCTGAATAATATATAGAAAAATTGATCTTATTTTTTCATTGTTTAATCTACTGCCATCCCCAATGTTAAGATGACGAGAGCTTGAGCTTGTGGTGTAGGCCCAGTCTGAGATGGCACAGTGGCTTAGAGCAAGCAAGAGAGAGCAGAATAGTTGCCTAGTGCCATGGGATGGTAGCCATGGGGTGGCAGAACCAGCTGCTCATGGTGGTGATCTTGTGGGGCTGGGACAGCACTGAGTGCTAGGCTGCCAGTGACACCCAGCACAGGGCAGGCCCTGCACATGGCTTTGCTTGGTTACAGCATTAGCATGGGACATCTTGGGAACCAGAGATATTTCACTTTGTCATTACCCCACAGCTCCTTTCCTCACAGATCTAGAAGATCTGCTGCTGCCAGTTCCTTAAAAGTAATTATGTTCACAAGATGCTTGTTTTTTGTCTCCCCCTGGTAGCCCTTTCTGTCTTTCTCTGACTGCTGAATAACATGAGACAAAGATCCTCTTGTTGCAGGCAGAAAGGCCCTGTCATCTACATTTACTTTCCTCATGTTTATCTACTTCTAAATTGTCAAACTGCATCCTTTGCTGTGAAAACCTGGGGGTATATGTGGACACTGAACAAAACATTTCTATGGGCTTTCCCAATTCATCAGGATTCATGTCTGCACAACACACAGACAGGAGTGTTAAATTAATAATCTTATACTGTTGATATTTTTCAGGTGACCAGTAGAAGTAAGAGATTTGTCAAGGTGGGTCTTATTTCCAGTTTAATTTTGGCTGAGCACGCTCCTTCTGTGTTCAGGATGCTCTCAAGTATGTGTGGAAATTGAGGTGACTTATTTAGTGACTATCTTTGACCTGGCAAAATCTAACTATACAGTCCAATTTCAATAGCTTGCTTACTATTAAGTTGCCTACTGTTAAGATGTCCAGAGACCTCTCACTACAGATATCAAGAAATTGAAATCAGATTTTGATTATACCAAAGGGTCTTGTTTTCCACACCATTGCCATCTGTACCTCCCTCCTTCATCAAGATTGGTTTATAAATCATGATGCCTGGGACCTCTCTGAAGTTTGAACACAGAACTTTTTGCTCATCTTCAGTCATCAATGCTTATTGTTCACTGCCCATCTCACAGCCGCTGCAGCTGATCATTTTAAGACAGCAGTGACACTGATGAGATGGGAATCCATCTGTGTTATGTGTTTGTGAACAGCTCTGAAGAAGCTCATTTATAAAAGTCAACATGTTGGTAAATGGTAGCTACCTCACAAATAACAAGAAAAAGAAGTTATATTTACAAGTCACTGCAAATTATTTACTGTATCCAGATTCATTTGCAACAATGGGTTTGGGTGCAAGAAAATCTTGAACTTTGGCCAGAAATCCCTTCTTTTGTTGTTAGCAGTTACATCTGCTGCTCTTTTCTTCTAGTGCTACACAGATCTCTTTAATCCCTAGAATGTATTCCCAATTTCATTGTATTTACATATATATCTATAGCTTTACTGAAAATACCAGCCTTACTCTTCATCACATTTCCATGCTGTTTTAGGGTTTTGTTTGGATAATGTCACTTCTCTTGTGCCTGGAAAATTTGGCTTCCTGTGAGGTTTTGTAATTTGAGTTATTCCTTCATATATCCAGTGGGTTTTTTTAAATTTTTCTCTCTTTTTTTCCTCTCCCTGCCCCTTTTATTTTTTTCTTTGTAGTTCTCTTTTCAGTTTACTAAGAGAAGCAAGTATGTGTACTGCATACCCTCTGGCCTGCCATGTTTAATTCCGATGAAGACTCAGTATGAAAAGTGTACACGAGATTTTGCATTATGCTGGAAGTAGGTGCAAGCCACGCTCCAGAGGGGAAGGAACCATCGTGGTGATGCAGGAAGTGGCAATCTGAACCAAATCCAACCCAACCAAACAGAACCAAAAGACATCTAAATTTGCTGTACCTGAGGTTTTAATGTTGGATTGCTGTGGCGAGAGCTAGTGTCGCCCCATGCAGACTCCTGACCAATGCATTCCCAATAGCAAGTGCTGCTGGTCGCAAGCTAGCACTCAGGAAATGTGCTGATTCAGTGTCCCCCAAGGCTAGCCTGTGCCTCATTAAGAGATAAAGTCCAGAAGCTGAGCACTCATGTTAAATACAAGGCTGTGCACTGATATCTGACACAGGCAGAACACCAAAATCTCTCCCCCAGGCCCCAGAGCTACAGCCCCCATGAGAGTACGTCTCAATGTTTTTTTTTCCTGTTGGTACAGCAAACATAAAATATTTTTGTCTGTATGATCTTAAAATTTTACACTAAAAATAGCTATGTTTTCAGAAAAGATACCTGCCTCATCCCTCCAGGAAAATAACGACTGATCACAGCTGGCAGTGAAAAAACCCACCATCCCAGTTCTGTGCAAAACTATTAACTTACTAATTCATGAAGCAAATATATAACTATCCAAATGATGGGATTTTCCTGTGTTTTACCACAGAGATTATGAGATAGATTAATATTTAAAAGCTATTATCAACACTTTCTTTTAATTTAAAAAAATCAACGTATTATACTACATTTCATTCCCTGGCAGTTTAAATAGGAGCTCAGTTTTCCAAACTCAAAAGAAGCCATCCTGCTTCTATGGTTGAGCAGATCTGTTGCATCAATTTACCATGGACATCCACTTGATTTAGTTGAAATAACACTTATAAAGTAATAAATGTTTAGTTTAAGAGAATGCTTAATGAACAAAGTTTATTACTTTCTGGAAAATCATTGAAATTGAAAGCCACATATATTTACATAAAGTATGTGGCATCTGAAAGAAATCCAAAGAATTTTGTTATTAATTTCCTGTGTTGTTTACATGTGTTAGAGCTATGTTTATTCCAGAAGAATCACTCACCAGGAGTGATAGAAATCAAAGTGCAAACTGGTTTATTTTTCTGAGTAACTTATTAAGAACTGCAGCAGTTTCTTATGTTAGATAGATGATATGCAACAGACACAGCTATTTTTCATCAAATACATACACAATAAATGAGAAAATAAAGCAAAGAAATGTGCAGTAAAGCAAGTTTTTTATTAAACTAAATAAAATAAAAAATTAAATACCATTTTTGCAATCCTAATTTTTTCAGTTCATTCCAAAAGGTATTGAATAAGTCACAACACAAAATTACAGTGCAATACTTAGTATATGTTTCAATAACCGAATGAAGCACTAATCAAGATAATAGAAACTTCAAGTGTTTCATTATGCTTTCTTAAGAACATATGAATTTAAAAATCACTATAAAAACTGCCTTAACAAATCAAAGACAGTAGAGTTTATAAAGTCTTCTTTTAAAGCTGGAAAGGAATATGTATCTTTATGACAAGTTACAATATGTTAAAATCATTTCTTATTTTTCACATTTGGTGCAAAAATTATTCTGCTTATTTCTTAACATCAGACCATCTCCACTTAGTTTTGGCTTGACTGTGGAAAGCAACTGGCTTTTTAAAACCAGCCATGTCCTTTCCTTAGTTCCCGGTCCTAACTCCTCAGTCCTTAAGTCTGCAGAATCTTCCTCCAAGGGAGTTTTGCTATAGACTAAATACAACAGTGCAGGACTGGTTTGATCCACCTGTGGGCCTGTAATGAAAAAAAGAAAGAGGATAAGGGGCGTGTGGCTTTTCCAAGAGTGCATACTGCAAGCCTTGGAACCAGCACTTGCTTATTTTAGCAAAGGCAGATATAGCCAGGATTGAATCCTTGAAGGATGAGTCTTCTGACACCAGAGAAATAGGTTATATTTGTGTTTTACTCTGCAATATGTGGAATCCCTCTTTTCTTCATCATCTGCCAAATGTTTCTGCGTTTGGAGTTTGTCTTGCAACAGCTCAGATGCCCTGACAATTTCAGGATGGAGTCCTCACACCACCAGTGTAAGTGCAGCAATCCCTCTGGTGCCAAGGGGCTGGCCAGACACTCCAGCCTCTGCATGTGAGACGTGGTGGGGATGATGTGCCCACCCTCCAGGGACAGCTTGTAAGCATGGAGCTCTGCTCCCAGGGAGAAACAGGGATTTCAGTGCTGCTTGGCGTTTACAAGCCGGAGCAAGCTCCTCAGCAGAGGCACAGGGGCTCCGGATTGCCGTGGGGGCTGTGTGTGCCTTCTTGAAGCAGTGTCTGTGCTACCCCTCTGCAGAGGGAGCAGACTCACATCCCCACTGCCCTCCAAACCCAGCTCTGCTGTGGGAGGTTTAACACTTACTTAATGAGGACTATGTGTGTGCATACATATGGATGTGTGTATATCTGTCTACACATACACACAATATAAATTAACTAAACATGTTACTAGGATACATCAGGAAAACCACATACAAACAAAGAGTCCAATATGGAAAAAGCTATTAAAAGATCTCAGCATTTTAGCTTGTTGTGTATAAGAATAAATACGATTACAGAATATCAATTTTATATTTTTTTCTTTTCCTAATGGCATTTACAAGAGGTGTTGCCTGTTGGAGTTAAACAAAATATTGCAAATGAACAAAAGAAATTCTGATCTTTGCAAATAACACAATGCTCATAATTTAACTGCCCACCTCAGGAAAACCTGATGATCAGCTCCATGGTTAAAATGAAGTGTATCAGCCTTTTTGTAAATGTCCAAGAGGCCACAACAGGACCCTGAGCTCTGCCCATAGAGCTTTTAAAAGAAATGCAGGAAAGAACAATTTTTATGCTCAAGATCAGAATACCCTCACACAAGCTGAGTACTGAAAGATGAAGATAGGCATGAAGTTTACAATCTCCTTTTCATCACACATTTCATTTAGACAGACTAGTTAGCCTAAATAATTTTACTCCACAATCTTAAATATAAAGACCCTGATGCGTCCTGTATTACTTCACCCAAACTCTGCACTCTACACATAAAGATGTGAAGACAGCAAATCAGCCAAGGAACCAGAAATGTGCAAGCCAGGTTTCTAAAGGAGAAAAAAAAAAGATCTGGACAGTTAAAATCAGTTAAAAAAAAGGAAAAAATGTGTGGCAAACGTAGACTCTTAGCGCTAAGTGATACAGGCCTGTGACTTCCCTGGGCACCACACCTGGTCCTGGTCCCATGCCTCAGATGACATGATACTGCAAGATATCCACTATATCCAGGCTGGTAATGTGCAGCTTTTCTGGGCTAGACCAAACGTGCTCTCCCCAGACACCCTGAAGTGTTAGGGCACGTAATTAAGTGCTAATTTAAATGGCATTAGTCATGTAACTAAAAGTCTATGATTTTTTCTTTTTCTAGTCATGATTTTCTATACTGGAATTCCTCTTGGAACTGACTTTGAAGTCAGTAACAAGCCTCCCATTGGGTTTAATGCAAACAGAATCAGCCCTCACTGGAGCTTTTTAGTGGAGCAGAGAAAAACATTTTTCCTGTTAAAAGATTTTCCTATTAGTACAAACACATAAAAGACTTCTCAAAGTTATAGTGTTAAATATTTTAGTGTCTTGCCAAACCTCATCAATTCTCATTGTTTAGCAAAAATGGCACTGACATTGAGTTGCTAGCTATGGCATTTTCTGCATATTAAGATCAATAATATGCTTTACAAGGAATAAAGCATTGTCTAATGAAAAAAATATTTTAAAAGTCAGGACAATTCCAACTGCTACGAATGATTATAAATTATGTGGTTATTTTTATGGGGGTGGGGTAGGGGGTGATTAAGGCCTTGGGCTCATGAACCCTCCTTCCCCTACTTCCTTTCCTTACCAGAAATTGTACTTCCCAAAACCTCCCCTCATTATCAGCCATATGAAGTCTAGTTTTGATTGCCAGTATAAGGCACTTAGTTTTCTGTTTTAGCATCAACCCTGAGCTCTTAAAGAATTTATTTGAATAAATGCCTTTGACAGACTTAAGTGACAGAAGGAAGGATTTGGTTCAGAAGGAAGATTTGGTTTCAGTCTGATTGGCTCAAACATTTGGTTCAAATGCCTCAAAACTGTGCTTTTTGGACTTTATGCTCTACTCCCTATTCAAGTAGCCTCAGCAGATATTAGGTGTGTGGGTTTGGGGGTTGGAGTTCCCTCATTCTAAGCAGTGCAGATGCACATTCAAAGGCCCCCTCACCTGTGCTGAGTTTGTTGTGGCTCCACAAGGACTGAACATGAGGCCAGACTAAACTGCAGTAATTTCATGCCTATAAGGCACGCCCTTTTGATCGAAACCTGGAAGTGTGCCTTATAATCCAGTGCGCCTTATATATGGACAAAGTTCGGAAATTTGCCAACCTGGAAGTGCAAGCCATGGAACCAAGGAGCCACGGCAGCCGCCAAGCCGAGCCGCTGAGCTGCGAGAGTCGCACCAGCCGGCACCAGGGGTGGGCGGGAAGGCCAGGGCCTGCAGCACGGGGAGGGCACCTGGGGCTGTGTTTAAAGGCTACACTGATCCGTGAAAAATGTTTGCAAATTGAGCACCTGCCAGTAAACCCCGCGATTGACCGATTCCATTACTAATTTGTTACTTTGTTGCATGCGGATCCTGGCTGCAAAAAAAGAGCGCGCCTTCTAGTCTGGTGCACCTTATATATGGACAAAGTACGGGAAATTGCCGACAACCCGGAAGTGCACCTTATAGTCTTGTGCACCTTATAGTTGTGAAATTACTGTACTTTTTTTTTTTCATATGCTAAGGACAGTGAGCTCTGAAGAAGGAGCCTAGGGCGGATGAGGAGCCACTGAGAGGACATGGCAACATCTGTGGATGTCAGAGGAGATGGCTGCACAGAGCCTGCAGGATTTATCCTTGAGGACAGGTGTCTGATGTGTGTGCACTCCCTGGGCACTCCAACTGCAGTTAGCTATGCCAGCGATGCCTTCATCCTGCTCTGGTGCTTTTGAGGATGTGCATTTCCAGCTATGGGCATAGCTATGTACTGTCCTTACCCAGGACCAAAAAGTCCATTGCTACTATATGCAACCCAAAATAAGCAGTCCAGTTTGGAACTTTTGCAAAATATTGACTGCTTCAGACTGTCATATGAGAGGCTTAAAAACCCTCCCTTCTTTTTTCCCCTTGGGAACAAAAGCTTCCATCACTTTCCTGCAAACATCTCAGCATTGCCTGGATCTGTCAGAAATGTCTGCACAGCTCAATGGCTTTTAGTATTTTCTTGCATTGAGGTGAAAAATACTTTTTTTTAATATACAGATATGAGGCTCTAGGGACCTTACTCAGTTCCTCAGGAGGGCTAAACTTCTACTTCTCACTCTCTGTAACAGTGTACTGATGTCTGGGTAGACATTCTGATGCTGCCACAGGAGAAGGGAAGAGGGACTGAATCATGATATGGAGATTAGTGCAGTGTGAGGAGAAAGAGGACTATTTCTTATTCCTGTCCTTTAGATGCTTGATATGATGTAAGCTATGCACCATGGTTATGGGAAATGTGGCTATGAATTCCCCAAAGCAGAGAGATTAAGAACATGGACACGGCTAGCTCCTTCAATACCTGCATGACTCACAACCTGCTCTGAGAAATGGGGCTGCTTGTGCTGCTGTGTTTTGTGCAGATCCCTGTTTGTGTGAGCATGGATTATATGTGTACTGCCAGAACATGCTCCTTCAGGGAGGAGGCAACGCTTTGTCTGTGAATCCTGATGGGATTAGGTGCGAGATACACACTTAGCCCTGTCAAGACCAAAAGGCTTCAGTGCATGTGTGCAGCAGAACTTCAGGCATCTTAGTGGCTTCCCTGGTGCTGGGGGAGTTACTTGGTAAAGACATGATGATATGAAAAAGATAGTCTAAATTTAAACACCAGATTTCCACCCAATCCCCAGTGCTGCTCTGTTTGTGAGCTGGGCTTGTGTCCCAGTTAAGTAATAGAAGCTTCCTAGGTGTAGACGGTATGAAGGATTGCAGTGACTCTTCCTAAATGCTGTGTCTTGGAATCTGCAAAAACTTAAAGCTTTACTCCAGATTTGTTGTGGCAATGAGAAATGAGTACACAGATACATATGTAGCATATACTGCAGTATGGTAATTGATGCTCACAAACACACTACTTTTTTTTTTTTGTCCTTTTTCATTTCCCACTACAGCCAGTGTCAGGTGACACCGGACCTTGGCAGATCATAGGACAAGTCACATGCACTCATTAAGCAAGGGTAAAGGAATGTCCATCAGGTTCTTGGACTTGAAGTAGAGATATTTGCTGTGTTTGGCTGAACTAGATGTTGGCTGGAGGGATGTAGATGCAAAGAAGGTGAGATATTGATTGCAAGGGATGAGTTTGGAAGTGGACTTTGGCTTGACAACTTATTTGTAAAAGAAAGTAGCAGGAGATTCATTAAATCTGCAGATAATTAAAATCATCCCTGAATGACAGTGGCTACTAATTTGCTGCAAGTCACTGTATCCCCACTGTATGGTGGGAAAAAAGGGAAACTGGTGGCTCTCCGGGATCACTTTGAGGAGCTGTATGTGTGCTGTATGTATTCACAGCTCATCTCTACAAGTCCCTGCTGCTTCTCTATGGTCCCGTGAGGGTGCTGGGGAGCCAGGTCTGATAGGGCAGAAAAACGCCAGGAAACACATTTTGACAGAAAAGCCTTGGGAGCCTCCCATGTGTGTTCCACATTGTCTATCCATGCCCTTTGATGTCGAGTTTGGCTCGTGGGAAGGCGTGAGGCCAGATCCTCATCCCAGGAAGGGCGGTGCCAGCCCCCCACACCCATCGCAATGACAGATGACACCGTACAACCCCAGGTGAGGATCCAACCGGTTCCTGGCCCATAAGGCTGCCTTTTACGTTTTCTCCTTCCTTTTTATTACCCTTTCTCTCATTCCTTTTTTTCTCTTTTATTTTTATTTCACTTTTAATTTTTTCTTCTTTTAGCATTTTTCTCCTCCTTCCTGTATTTTTCTTTTTTCTTCTATTCTTCTTTTTTTCTTTTTCTTCTTTTTCTTTCTTTTTTCCTTTTTTTTTTTTTTTAATAATTTTGGGGATTTTATTTCTATTTATTTTTTTCTTCTTTTCCTAATGACTAGGAGTTTGCTGTTTCTCCCTGCAAATGAAGCACGACCTCAAATTACTGTCTTCCCAGGGGACATGCCGTGCGGGAAGCCGGCATGGCCACTGCCTGTCCTCGTACCTGCTCGCACCTGGCTGAAAAGCAATCCCCACCTTCCTGC
>VRYO01002355.1:4668403-4686897 GCA_009812075.1 Sialia sialis
AAAAAAAAAAAAAAAAAACAAAAAAAGTCAGCTACAGGTAAGATCTATCCCAGCCGTCCTCCCCGGCCCCGTGTGGCTTCCCTGCCGCCCAGAGGTGCTGGTTGCAGAGCCCAGGCTGCATAGCTGATCCACAGCCAGCTCTTCACGCCGAGAGACTGGCATCTGAAATATTACCCAGGGAGCTGTAGCGGCTCCGACAGTATCGCCCCGCTCTTCCCCAAAAGGTATCTGGGGAATCCTTCTCCTCCCTTGCCCTCCGAAGCCCTTTCAATGAAAGTCAGCCCGATGTGTTAGCCTAAGCACGAAGCATCCGAGGAATTTCCACCGGGAAAGCGAGCCCTTTCCGCGGGCTGGCGGCGCTCCCCGAGCTGCCGCCCGTCCTGCCCGGGGCCGGGGGCCGCCAGGCGCAGCCCCTGGCGGGACGTACCTTCAGGCATGGAAGCGTTTAGCGGTTTCGGCGGTATTAACTCCTAACAGGGTGTGAAAAGTATTGGGGATTGAAAAAACTGTGGGAAAGTGGATTCTTTCCAAGTCAGGCGGGCTGGAGCCTTCCTCTACACTACTGGCGGACACCTTGCGCTGCTCCTGCCGCAGGGCCCCCCGAGGAACAGCCCCTTCCCGGCGGCTGGGACACAGACAGCCCGGCAGGTGTGGTGCCCCTCGCAGCTTGACCTGAGCTTTTATAGGTGGAAAACGCGGCACTGCGTTTTGCCACCAGCCTGCTCACCCCTGTCACCCTGCCAGCGCCACGTCGCTCGGCGCGGGAGATGCCGCTCGGTGGTGGCTCTTCTGAGGGGTCCCTGGCCTCGCCAGGCAAGGTCTTCCCTTCTGCTTTTGCTCCGGCAGCAGAGGCTGGGCCCTGTTCTGCCTCCAGCCGCCGCGGCCCCAAACCCCTGAGCTCTTCCATCCCAGCCCCGCCGCCGCAGGCGGCTCAGCGGCGTAGGCAGCGCCGGGCTCGCAGAGGCACCCGGACAAAAGGACTGTTCCCCCAACTTCTAGTCAGTTTTTACCCCCTTTCTAAATTTTTCACCAGTATATTCGGGGGTTTCTTTAAGTGTGAACGGTCCGGAAAATGACCACGGTATTTCAGACCTGATCAATTTGAATCAGCCGTTAATACTTGTTCTAATTAAAGCGGATATTCACACTCTGGCCCGGCTTTCCCAAAGGAGCATTGCGATATGTAACCTGTGTCCACATTCAAACTCTACCTTCTCGCGGGGGGGAGGTAGGGGCGAAAACATCGAAGTTCCGAAAAACACCTTAAACCTCGGGGCCACAAAAGAAGGGATAACGATAATGATAATAATGATTATTGTCATCATATTGAAGATGATGATAATAATAGCAATAGTACTAACAGTTGGTTTCTCCTCTCCAAAGAAGACTATAGCTTCTGATAACCTGCGCTCGCTCTGGCCATGGCTGCCCCGGGGAGCGAAGGCAGCCGCAGGCTCCGGTGCAGCCGGCCTGCCTCTGTCGCCGCCCGGCCTCCCCGCTCGCCCAGCGCCGCCCCTCGGGTGGGGAACGGCTGGTCCCGGTGGCGGAACCCGAGTGCGGGGCGGTGGAACCTGCAAGAGCTCCCCGGAGGGAGTGGTGCGGGGCGAGCCGCTGGAGGGGGAACCGAGCGTCGCATCGCTTACCTGGCTTAGGCAAGACACGGCAAGAAAAACCCTTCTTTGGGAAAAATAAGTACAAATCCTCCTCAAGCACTCCCGGGGACGCGTTCCGAGTGTCACACTTGGCCAGCGGAGGGAAAAGGCACCACTGGCTGCGGCTGTTTCCTCCCGAGCAGAGCGGGAGCGGCCGCAGCGTCTGGCTCGCTCAGCGGTTCCGAGAAACCCCGAGATAAAATGACAAGCTCCTTCTGTGGAGAAATCAATTTCTAAGCATCAGAGAAAGGTTTTAAACAAATAAACTGAAAAAAAAAAAAAAAGCCCCCCTCCGACCGGTGATTGAGAGACAGTTAAAAATAATTGCCTCTGTTAAGAGAGAGGAGACCAGGTTACAGGGAAAACTACCTTCTTTCAAAGCCCGCTAATGGCCATACGATTCATTAGGTTACTTAATCCTAATAACCTTGCTAGCATCAGTCCCGGTGACCCAGCCCATTAAGCACCACCAGCGAAACCCTATAAAACAGGCAAGGGGAATGTCCAACATCTGAGCACATTTATTAGCGTTATGTTCCTGAGATAACATGCCCCGGCTCCCCTGCACACTGCTGCGGGCAACTTGGGGAAAGAGGGAGCTCTGTTTTCGGAAGGGCTGAGCACAGGACGAGGACTCCGTGAGGCGAATGGCTGGTCCCATTGTCACTGTCATTCGTGGTCTCCCGTTCTCTCTGCTTTCCTCCCCGGCCCCCGTCTTTCCAGCCAAACAATAGCTACATTTGTGGCGAGCATTTTTTCCTTCTGATTAAACGCAGGCCAACCAATGGCAGCCAGAACGAAACAAAACGAAGAGAGTACCATTTCGATCACAAACGGGAGTTAACAACTAAAAAAAAAAAAAAAAAGGGGGTGGGGGTGAGAGACAAAAAGTCTCCCTCACACCGAAACGTGCTAGTGAGTCATTGCGGTATCACCCTCGGTGAAGAAGTCGGCTGAGGGGGAAAGATGGAAAAGGGAAGTGAGGGAAGCAGCAAGGCCGGTTCCTCCCGTGCCTTCCAGAGCTGCAGACAAACTGGACGCCTCCCCGGCATCTCCCTGCCCCAGGGTGAGGTCTCTGTAATTTACGACACGCGAGTTGTTACGGCATTTGCCGCTGCTCGGAGCGGTGCTGCTCAGGGAGCAGGCACATGCAAGCGATTAGAAGGGAGAAGGGCTCTCGCTAGCCGTGGAGGGACCTCTCCCAGCGCGACTGTCACCCCTTTCCTCCGGCCTTCTCCGGGCAGGCAGATCCACTCCGCTCCCAGCTGGGATGGCTCCCCGCGGCCGGAGTGAAATCCCTCCCAGTATCTGCAGGGGACCAAACCGACCCCAGACTTTGCCTCTCTACAATCCCCCTACCAACACTTCTTTATTTTTCCTCTCCATTTCTAAAGAAGAATGTGCCCAGCGGCAGCGGGATGACGCTGTTGGCACGCTGGCCCCGCGATGGGAGATGCTGGCCCTGGGTAAGCAGGGCTCCCGGCACACACGGTCCCACCCAGGCAGCAGCCAAGGGGCGGGCGGCAGGAGCCGCCGGGATAACGCCCGGCTGAGTCGAAGGTGATCGGGCAGCCTCCACAAAGAGCTGGCGTGATCCCTCGCTATTTTCGCAATAGCCTTATTACGCTGGCAGAGATGAAAGAAAGAGAAGCGGCGGAGAGGGACCCGCAGCACTCTGCCGAGCTGCCCGTTCCCGGTACCCATTCCGAACTGCTGTGCCGCAGTGGGGCTGGGGGCGAGGTGTGCCCTGCGCCCCGTCCCACACCTCCGCAAACGACAGATTCACCCGTTGTTAAACGCTTTTGTCTCTATTTATTTTTTGTTTGTTTTTCCTCAAGGGCTATTTTAACTCATAAAATGTTGCTCTGGCTTGCAACTTGTCATAACAGGAGCCTGCTTTATTTATTGGGTTATTTATTTCTTTTACCAGCAACAATATCCCCAGCACAGTCCGGTTGAAAGAACGAGGGGAAAACTAGGGCGGGGGAGAGGGGGTCAGTAAGGAGAGAAGCAAGGAGTAGGAAGAGAGGGAGAGGGTGGGAGAGCAAGACTGAGGGAAAGGAGAGATAAAGAGGGAGATTTAGAAGAAAGCAAGAAATGTAAAGAAAACAAAAAAAGCAAGAGAAAGCAAGAATTCAAGCAAGAAAGAGAGAAAGAGAGAGAGAAAGAGAGAAAGGGAGAGAGAGAGAAAGAAAGAAAGAAAGAAAGAAAGAAAGAAAGAAAGAAAGAAAGAAAGAAAGAAAGAAAGAAAGAAAGAAAGAAACCCACACATGCCAGATTTTCAAAATTAAAACAAGAAGCCCCGAACTATTCATTTTAGTATTAATATTATTTAACATTAAAAACTCCGGGAACTTCAAACAAACTTCTTGCAGGGAAAAGAAAGAGAAAAGAACTATTCTCTGGAAACCATTTGTTCACAGTTCGAACTATGCCGTTTTGGCTTAGAAACAAAACTCGAGACGCCCAACCCTGTCCCTCCTCCCCCCAGCATATATCTTTTCAGCACACATTTTAAAATAAATATCCTTACTAGTCTTTCCAAAATGCCTCCTTGTTATGAATTGATAGGATGCAACATACCCCAGCTGCGTGCCTGGAAGTTGAGATTTAGCCCTTTAAATGCCAGGACAACATCTGGGGGAAAAATAATTACTGCGGCTTGCCCCTGTCCCCTGGGTGCCGCCGGGGGGGCGGGAGGCCAGCGGGGGCTCGGCGGGCACCCCTGGGTGCCACGGCAGCGCTGCGGCACTCGGTGCTCTGCGTGCAGATAACCCCAGGAAAGTGCCCCCAGCCAGGCGAGGGAGAAAATGGCTCTTTTTCTGACTCAGCCTGCCAGCTTTTCGTCCTACTGCTCAGCAGGACAGCATTATAAGCGTGTTCAGTATCCAGTTTCTAGAATTTAATAAAATAGAGAAAAGGTTGCCAGGGATCTCCTCGGAGGCGTCCTGCTTTGGAAACACGGGCCGAACCGGCACGTTTTTCATCCCAACATAAAACCAATTCAACCTGAAAGATATTTTCGACGTTTACGTAGTGAAGTTTTCCCGTAGGTGTTTTGTCCCAGAAGAGTGCTTATCATTTAAAAAAAAAATCGCAGGAAAAATTTACAGTGTGGTCTTCTGTTTGGGGGCTTGCAACAGGTGTCAGAGCTCTCTTCAGGGAAAAGAATACATACATCTATCTATATATATTTATATACACACACGTCTGTGTGTGTGTGTGTGTAGACCATTAAATAAAATAACCACTTTGCTTTAAACAAAAAAGAAAAAAAAAGAAAGCAAAAGAAAAATGTTACCATTTTAAACACCTTCTATGTTTATACATCTTACACTCAAAATATATTATATGGTCTTATCATATTTCAATCTCTATTTTCTTTTCGATTTTAATGAGATTCTGTAGTGGCAACCATCACCGCCCAGCTTTAATGAGATGTACGCTTTTAATCTTAGTTTTGGGTACGTCTTCTTAGGGTTGGACAAGTAAAAAATACCTTTTTTTTTTTTCAAAAATAAGGAAGACCCGCGAATAATGGCGTTGCGAATTACGTAGGATTATGCTCATATGATGATCGGCTATTACAAATAAAAAAGCATGATGAAGCACATGCCTGAGGTCATATGCCTCTAGAAAATGAGTTACAGTTAGTTACTGTCCCTTCTCGCCTCCCTGTATCCACACAATATTACCTTCTCTCAGCCAAGAGCAAGGGGAGAAATAAATTGGGGGAAAATAAAAAAACAAAACAAAACAAAACAAAACAAAACAAAAAAAAAAAAAAAACAAAACAAAACAAAAAAAAAAAACCAAAAACAAAAACAACCAAAAAAACAACTAACTCGTTGTCCTTCGGGGAACACAATTTTTAACAGCTGTTTTACAGAAGAGGAGCCAGTGACCAGAAAAAACCCTGAGAAGTAAGCCCTTAACTCAAGGTGATGCAGATTTTTAATCCATGCCCCCATATATATGCTTATGTCCACATATTCCTACAGCTAGTGCTTAATGCACCAGCAGCGTGTTACTATGTGAGTGAGTATAAAATCCTCACAGATCTATTGATTTGAGGTTGCCGCTTGTTTTGGGAAGCTCCGGGAAGTTTAAAAACTATGTGTGGTGATAATTTCTCTTTAGCATCCCCCGCTCGGCGAGTGCAGACGGCGCCGCGCCAGGTACGGGCAGGGCAGAGGGAAGGGGCTCGGAGGCAGCCCCGGGATCCCCGGCCATCGCCTCCTGCCGCCGGCGGATGTGCGAGGGATGCGCCCCAGGAACTCCCGTCAGGGCACCGTCCGGCACTCCCTGTCCCGGGGCAGGGAAGCGGCACACCCCCGCCTGCAGAAGCCAGCGCTCAACACCACGGGTTTGCCTCTTGTCCCTTTCACCCCCGGGACTCCCACCAGAGTCAAGCCAGAGCCGGTTTCCTAAAAGCAAACTGTCTTCTTCAGAGCCCTTTAAATCCCAGCCCGGCCATGGGATACAGTGCACATGAGGATGCTGTACGAGGATGCCAAGGCAGCCACGACCCGGGAAGTGCGGTGGATTCGAGGAAGGAGAGCAGTGAAATACTGAAAGTACTCGCAGCTGGCAGCTCACTGCGCTATACATGGCAGGAGGGGCTTCGGCGGTCACAGGGGGTCCCAGCCCTTGGGCTGCTGCCTGCGCCCGCCGCACACGCCCAAGCCAGTGTGGCAGAGGAGCTCCGGCAACGGAAAACAGCCTTTTTTTCCCTTTTTTTTTTTTTTTTTTTTTTTTTTTTTTTTTTTTTTTAATTTCCCCAGAAAGTGCGGAATTCACATTCAGGAAACGGCATCTGAGGAACGAGAGGGTTCCCTGATCTTTTGCTCGCCCAGCCGTCCCCCCGCCAGAGCAGCTCCCCGAGCCTGCCCGCACCTCCCCGAGGATGGATGTGCTTCATGCCCTTGTCGCGCATGGAAACTCAGGCCATCCTGCGAACAACGTGTTGCCTAAATAAAGATAAAACGTGCTGTACATCACAGGCTTTCCCGGTTATTCTCAATGACCTGTCGATTCCTCCCCCCTCCCCATCCATCCCCCTACCCCCCCGACACACGTGCAATGATAGAAAATGGTTTTAAATGACGAAGGGTCACGTAGAGCCATCCTGATCGTTTAGTAAAAATAACAGAGCTATTATAGAGTTGAAGGAAGGAGCCAGGGAGTTCACCCACACGTGCTTCAATACCGTGTCTTGACGGAACGCACACGCATAGGCAATTGTATGTGCGTGTGTGTGTATATATATATATATATAAATATGTATATATATGCAGCGGACCGTCCCATGTGATCCTCAGGACTCTTCCATTAGGCAGTAAATACGTGCACAGATGACAGTGAGCGCTCCTGTATGGATGGGAGGAGACGAGCTGCTTGTGTCTTTGGGATGGAAATGCACATAAAGCCTTTTATGAGAGCTCGGGAGACAGCAATTGCTCACTAACCTACTTTTTGTTTGGTTTTCTTTTCCCCCCCCCCTTTTTTTTTTTTTTTTTTTCATCTCTATTGTGGAAAACTGGAAATAATTAAATTCTCTAAAGGTTTACTTTTGAAACTGTGGCTGGAGTAAACTATGATTCAGGTGTAAATAATTACCAAAGTCATGAAAGCGGCAACTGCTACATGTGGTTTATTCATTGCTTGCCTTTTTTTTTTTTTTTTCGTTTGATCATTTTCATCCCTAACTGTCTGCCAAATTCACATATTTGTAATTTACTAAACTTTATCGTTCCTACCAGGATAGGGATGTTGTACATTAGTTTCCAGACCCGTCCTGCCCTGCCCCGGTAAAGGCTGGATGCTCCTCAAGAAGGGATAACACTATTACCCCAGTTTGAGAACTGAATAAAAGATGCTTCCCCTTTCATAAACGCTACCAGACCCACTCGATTTTAGACTCCAGAGAAGTAATGAGTTATTAAAGGAAAGAAATTGTTTAAACACAATAGCTACTTGGCTAAATGAAAGCAATCCCTGGGGCAAGACTAGCAGGGTTTGGCCAGAGAGCACAATAATCGAAGTATCCGTAAAACGAAAACCTTAGAGAAATAGAAGAGACGTAGACGTATAATACACAGCATATAAACAAAAGCCCAGGATTTACTTCATGCCTGTTTTCCTCAGCCTGCGTTTACTTTACTTTTTCTTTTTTCTTTTTTTTTTTTTTTTTAATTTTTTTATTTTTATTTGTCTACACTACAACTTCGACCAATTTTACTCTTCAGAAAGCCCTGGTGGAAAAAGGCAGGAAACCAAACTTTTTTTTCTTGCCTGTGTCCTATTGGAAAAAAAAAATGTATAGTAAGCCACCACTTGAACATGTTCTGGTGTTGTAAAAGTGTTTTTTATCAGGCTATAAATTACTGCCACTCTGACAGAGCAGCCGGAAATGTAAATCACACCGTAGAGCTGAAGTTATGAAAAAGTTTGTTCACTTTTCCGAGTCCCAGGAAGATCTCGGGGCTGCTGGATTGGGAAGGAAGGGGAAAGGCTTGTTTACTATTTTCCTTCTTCACCAAAGTGTTGGCTCCACGGTGCCTGGGACTTTGATGGGAAAGAATGGACAATGTGCAGAGTCCCTTCCTATGACACCCAGGCCACCGCCACTTGGGAGGTCCTTTGGCCTAATGCAACCACAGCTAACTGCTCCCAACAGGAGGCTCTGTGGATCAGGATCAGGCAGGGTCACAATTATACTTCTGCTGAAGGCAAGAGTTGCCTTCAGAGAAAAAAAAAAAAGAAAAAAAAAAGACAAAAGGAAAGGGGGGAGGGGGTGTGCGAACGGTTGAATTAAAACCTTAAAACCTTTCAATTCATTTGGAGAAGGAAGGACCGAGAGCGGGGTTAGTTGAAACCTTTTCCAAAAGGCATGAACAAAATGAGATTGCTTCCATCCAGAGGGAAGTTAGGGGGAATGGGGTCCGGGGGGCTTCGCAAGGGGTTACTTCGACCCCAGGGTTGCTACACCAAATCTCCCATCGGGAGCAGTGGGCCTTCCCCGCCATCCTGAGAAGTGTTTTGAGGGCTCATCCGCGGACAGGAGTCCTCCCTGGTGCCCTACATTGCACAGGCTTTCCTCCTATGAGGTAGGGAGGAGAGAGCTACACAGCGAGCCCCCAAGCATGACCCATTTGCACGGAGGGGGAGAAGAAGTCCAGGAGACACTATAACCAATTTGTCTCTGATTTGGGCACTCGGGGGGCATCAATATTTTGTGGAGGTGGAATGTTGAAACTTATTATATGTCTCGGAGAGACAGAGCTGTTAAAACACGAGCCCCTTGCATTTACGAGAAGAGATGAAAATAAAGCCGGGAGGAGGGAAGAGGGGCGGATGTCCCGACCTCCGCCGCTTACCGGGACAGCGGTTGCCGGCCCCTGTGGATTCGCAGCTGGCCCGTCCTCCTGGCTCCCGGCGAGCCGGCCGGGTGTGCTCCCAGCGTCTGCCGGCCAGCCTTGCCCTACTCCTCCCGCTCTTCCTCCGGCTTCTCGCTTACAGTCCCCAAAGTCACGCCGCCCCCTTACCGCCCCCGCCGGGCAGGGGGCTTTAGATCCGGGTCCCGGCCGCTGCCTCCCGCCGCGGCGAGCGGGGCACAGCGAGGCGTGTGCCTTGTCCCCCCATTCCCGCTCCATCCCTGCGTCTGGGGCAGGGGGACACCTCAGCCACCCAGCTTCGGGCAACTCCTTTCAAGCGGCTAGATCTGACCGGGGGAGCAGGGACGGGCTCCGGGGATCGCTTCGGCTCCGGCCTGACTCCCCACCGCCCCCCACTTACCTGGACGGTCCCCGGGCTCGGCGGCGGGCTCTCAGCAGGACGAGGGTGAGAGGGGACGCCTCAGCCTCCCCGGTGCACAAGGGCCCGGTCATGGCCCCCGTCGCACCCCAGAGAGATCCGGCGGGAGGAAGAGAGAGGGAGGAGAGAGGAAAAGCCTTTTTTCCCCCCTTTCTCTCCCTGTTTGAGCCGAAGTGACCCGCAGTATCTGGAGAAGGTTTTTGAAGACGTTTGGGAGGGAGGGAGAGAGTTTTCTACTGAGAAACTCAATCTGCCATACAGTAGCGACTGCATCTGGGATCTGTCACCGCTGACAGCACCACAGGGCACAGACATGATCTTCCGCACAACACTGCAACTCCCCAAAATACCCTCCTCGCTCCCAAGGTATCTGCCGGGTTGCATCGCGCTCCTTTGCCAAAAGGGGGAAAGCAGCCTGAGCCCCCGCAAACAAATGCACCGAGGGGAAGGCAAGAGAGAGCAGCCCTGTCTCCCCCCTCCTCTCCGCGATGCTGAACACTCGGCGCTGAGGACGCAAGGCGAGGGACGATGCTCGGAGGGCGCAAAGGCCATAAATGTAGGCTCTCGCACCGCTAGATTCCCGGGAATGACTTTAATGAATAATTTCGGAGACAGTTATGGCTTTAGGTAATTACTGCGCGGCTCTATGAAAACCAGATTCGGGAGAGAGGCAGTCAAGGCCGAGCCGTGTGCTTCGGCTCGCCCCTGCCAGACCGCTCCAGACACCACCTCCCCCCGTCGCCGCCCGACCCCCGGGCGTCCCCGGCCTCCCGCATTGCCCCCCAGCTGCCGGGGTCCTCCTTGGGGCAGCACTGCCAGCAGCTCCGCCAAGGCTTGTGGGGGGATCACCTCATATTATTATTATTTTTAATCTCTTCCGCCTCCTGTATTTGCTGGCAGGACATTTCATTGTCTTTCAGGCCAGTTTTAGAAAACTTCTCTGGGTTTGCACACGTATTTATCTTTTTTAAGAAGTTCATTATAAGCAGCTGTTGCAGCCTATAGCCACATACGGCATGCAAATAGAGACCCCTATAGGAGAGTCGGCCTCTCTATTACCCCCACATGTTTTGCTCAATGCACGGCACCGGCGAAACTGCTCTGCATTAAAATAGAATTGCCTATTTTTCTCTCGAGTCCTTTGGGCAACGGAGTGGCTTGTTTCGGAGGCTTTGAACAGCCCCCAGGGTTAACAAATGAAGGGCTGGGAGATGCGGGCCCGCTGGTCTCCATTGTTCCACTAACACATTACTGCTGTTCCCAGAAGGGCGCTCGGGGCGGCAGCCGCCCGTAGCCCCCAGCCCGGCTCTTGCAGAGCCCGCAGGACTCGGCCCGCTCTCCGCCAGGACTCTTGGTCGGCAGGGAGACGGCTCCAGCCTCAGGAGTCCCCGGGGAGCGGTGCCGAGGCGACAGCCTCAGCTCTGCCACAGAGCAGTCACCAGTCAGATGTCTCCCATAAAGGACAAAAATGTGATTTTGCTGGGATTTTGTTGTTGTTGTTACGGCTTATTTAGCAGCTTTTCTTTTCCCCCTTTGCTTTAACTTTTTTATTTTTTAATTCACTTACTCCCGCCGGACCCCCTGTGTCGGTGGCTGTGGTGGGAAGCCGAGCTCACAGCATACCGTTTGCACTGATTCAGAAAGGAAATGTTCCTTTTCCTTTCGAGATTACAGATAGACACAGAGGAGGGTTGCGGTATCTTTGGGGGTTTATTTTATTTTATTCTGCTGGAACAAAGAAATTGAAGTATTTTTAAATTTATTTTTAGGTTCACACAGGGCTTTGTTTTTCTTTTCTCCCTCCTCCTGGCAAGCGCATTTTACCGCGAGAATTTAATCCTTCAGATAAATTGTCTAACATTATCTTTTTCCTCTGGAGACGAGATCAACTGCTTTCTCATCCACCCCCCCGCCACTCCTTCCTGGTAGTAGCACAGATTGTAATGTACAGCTGGACAAGTGTCAGCCGTCCAAGACTGCGAACAGCCAGCGGAGGCTTAAGTTGTATTTATTCAATTATTGTTTTTTATCTCCTTGGGGAAAAAAATAGCGTGATACGAAACATTAAAAAAAATAGTGAAGTAAAAAGTTCTTCAAAATAAGCGCATCAAACATGGTCTTGGGTGCCGCTGAGCCAAGGCTTCTATGCTGGCTGTTCAGCTTACCGTCAGCCAGCCCCCACTCTCAGTTAGAGGCGATTCATTAGGATTTAATAGCAGGTGCAAAGCCATCTCCTTGCCAGCAGCACTGCCATTTGGGTAGGGAATCGTCTTGTTTTACAGCAAGCTCCGAGTCTCCCGGCTCGTCCAACCTGACTACCACTTTGGATAACGGGGTGTCTGCGCGCCTGCGGCTGCCCGCACGTAAGCGCTCCACTTTGTTTGGCTAATTTCTCCCTGCCAAAACATAAGGTGGAAATCTGCCTGGCTCGATATTTATTTTGGAAGACAGCGCTGTGAGCGAATGCACCGGGAGAAACCGGGCTGAGATAAAGCGAACGCTGGGCCGGGGTCTAGTGGGGAAGCGGGATGGGTGGAGGAGTAACCCCGCCGGCGGAATGCGCCGCTTTTGCTTTTTCGAAGTCCCAAACAGACAAAATAAACAAACAACCTCGGCGGCGAGCTCTGAAGAGCCGGAGATTTCGGGGTTCAAAACCGGGCTGTACCGAGGAGCCCCGGGGCTGGAGTGCACCCGCATCCCAGCTGGCGGCCGCGGCCGGGCCGGCGCTTGGAAAGCGTCGCCGTGATTACACCCAAGTGGAGAGCAGGATGGCTCCGAGCCGTCTGATCTGACGTCAACATGTCTCTAGCTCCTCGCTGCAAGATAGAGGGAGCAGAGCCGGGGGAGGGACAGCTCTAATCATTCCCAGATGTCTCTAATAGCAGATATAAAGACTTATATAGTGTCTGAGAATAAATTTGTAATCAATGCTCTAAAATCGTATCATCAAAGCAATGATATTTCTAGAGGAAAATGGGGGTGGGGGAGGGAAAACTGAGGAAGAGGGAGACACACACCACGCTGGTTTGAAGGGGAAGAGGGAGGCACAGAGAACCTCAGAAATCCGCTGGGCTTGCGCATCACCCGGCTATGCTAGAATTTATGTGAATACATAATTCAGATAACAACTCGGCTTTACTCTCCATTGTATGTGACAAGCTAAAACGGCTGAATAGTAATTGGTCAATTAGAAAGAAGAGATTGGAACTGGTTTGCAAAGGCGCATATTTCGTGGCCCTCAGAAAAAAAAAATCCCAAATTAAAAATATATAAAGCATTGATAAGCCCCTCGTTGCAGCACAGGGGATTATGCCTGTAGGCGTGCAAAATGCGTTTCCTTCCCATCGCTACTTGCAGATTTCTTCTGTGGGTATTTGTGAGTGGCTGGGCGAGTACGTGTGAAAAAGGGGGATTAATGTTAGGTTACCAAGCGCAAAAGGGGGAGATTTTGCTTAGAGGTTTTACTATTAACCTTCTCTCCCCACCTCCCTGCCCACTTTTCAAGTTCATGCGGTCTCCACGGCATCCCCACCCCTGTTTATAACCCGCGTATGGCACGGCGCTTTCTGGGGATGTCTTTGGCTTGGCCGAGAGGCACCTCTTTGCACCTCTTTGACAACGATATCAAACGACAAATAATTATTGCAATAATCTTTTGAGGCAAAAAAGAGCTCCTGGGAACCACGGGGGAGAGGGGGAGTGTGTGTGTGAAAAAAAAGAAAAAAATCCCCAGGCCACAATACAAAGCAAGACGAAGAAAAAAAAAAAAAAAAAAAAAAAAGCCCTGCCACATTTTTTTCTCTTTTGCTTGCCGGAGTGCAGGCATGGTATACACATCCGATAGCAACGAGGTCCCGCAATGTTGTGGAGTCCCCCAAAACTCAGTTCTGCCAGCGGCTGATAGGCTTGCTGCCAGCAGCGGAGCAGAGAGCCGGCCCCTCGCTGCGACCCTGCTTTCCAAAGCCCGGACGAGCTCTAAAAATCCACATTGCTGTCTGCCTCGGGGCCCCCAGGGGACACGCAGCCGCTGGGGAGGTCCTCGGCTCCCTGCGAGGGGGTGACTGCGCTGTTTCGGGCGTGCAGCCGGGCCCGCACCCCGGGGAGCCGAGGGGCCGCTCCCTGCGAGGGAAGGGGAGGCGGCACTCACCCGGGGGAACTTCGTCGCTCTTCCTTTTCAACGAGAGAAAAACATTAAAATGCAGTGTTCTCTTGAGAGGGAGCAGAGGATCTCGCTCCCTTAGCCCTCAAAACTAGCCTAAAACACGGACCCGTGAGTCAATCTGAGGGGACAGGGCTTCAGCAACCCGGCTGCTCTCCACCCTGCCCTCCCTTCCCTCTTCCTCCCTGCACCCGCAGAAGAAAGCTGCAGAGTGGGAAAGGCTGCTGTCCTTCCTCTTACGTGCCTTTAAGCTCGGAAAAGCTCCCAAAAATGCTTTGGGCCCCGAGGAATTAAGGGACAGATCGAGGGGATGGAGATGCCCCCGGGTGCGGGCAGGATGCAGAGCGCAGCGCTCCGCTGTTATCAGGCCTTGGCTCTGCCGGCGGAGAGCTGAGGCCAGGCCACTGACATCCCCCATCTACCATCAATTTACCTTCCGCTTCCCCATTTAGCTTTTAACGTCAAAAGCTACATTTTTGTCGGCTCCGGTCTGTCTAGGGCTCCTGTGATTTAGCTGTGGGAATGGCTGCTCCTAAGAAAATAGCAACAGCCTCGTTAGTGAGCAATTAAAAGAGATCCTCCTTAGCCATTTCACAGGGGCTCCCAGTTCTGATAAACTGAATTTACAAAACCGGAAAATTATTCATGGGGAAATACCGGACAGGCGATTTGGAGATTGGACATCGGAGCTGCCCTCCGGCCCTACCGCGCATCCCCCGGGGGAGTTCCAGCTCGGTTACTCGGTCAAGGCGAGATAGTATCTGCTAAGAAGCTGCCCGTGATGTGTCCCACAGCAGCATTCGCAGCCGCCCCTCACCCCTTTTATTTTGCCTGTGTCGCTACAAAAAAAAAAACAAACCCAAAAACCAAACAACTTCAAATTATTTGAACAGGGGACGCAGAGTGCGAGAAGCTCCAGTTCATCAGCTGGGCAACTAATAGGCAAGGAAAAGCAAACAAGGGGGCAGATTCTTCTTCTCCAAGTGTTATAAACAGAGGCAAGTGTCTGTAAACACAGACCCACGCCGGAGAGCAGAGCCGGGCTGCCTGACCCGACGGGAGGGAGGGCACATCACTTTTGTCTGGTTGTTGTAACCCCGCAACCTCCCCACTGTCAGCAGGGGCGGCGAAACGGCGCAGGGGCTCCCTTATCTTTTTATGGGCAATTGCACATCTACCTACGCTTACTGCTGGGTCTTGTTGGGAACCACTTCCTTAGGCGCGGTGGCACGGGAAGGCCGGTAGGTATGCAGCCCTGGACCTGAAGAGAGAGCCAGCTCGGTTTAAATTGAGGTGATATACCTAAAAGTTAAAAATGCGAGCCCTAATCTTATTATGGAAAAGGTGGAAAACCTTGCCCTTAATCAGCAATGGATAAAAAATGCCTAGACCAGCTTCCTTTAGTAAAAACCTTTAAACCTTTCATTTTTTTGTCTTGCATGCCTACGATACGGTAGGACGCCACGCATTTTCCAGCATTGAACTCTGCAGCTCTCCCTGGTACTGGGGAGCAGAAAAGTCACCAGACTGGCACCAGGACCCTTCTAAAGGAGTCGATAGACGGGGCGAAATATTTAAGGGAAGAGAGATCCTGTTGGGGAAGCAATGAACGTACTAAAGAAAGCCAGAGAGTGGGCTGCTGCAGTTTTCAGCTGGATAAAAAACGTTAAAAATAATTATAGTCGCTGTGGCGTGCTGGAAACGTGCAACCCAGGAGAGTTTTAGGAACCACAAAGTTAATATTACCTTCACCGTAGCTCATTGTAAATCTTACATATTCCCTACAGCACACCCTCCCCATCCCCCCTTGCCCCCCGCTAGACCCCCGCAAATCCCTCGCCTTGTTCGCTCTTTCGTCCTTGACGTAAAATTACCTGCTACATAATCACCCCGAGCAAAGCTCAGCAGCTTCCCCCGCCTGCCTCCGGCCCCTCTCGGGGAAGCCGCCCCCGCTCCGGGCCCGCGCCTGGCACCGCCGCCGCCCGGGCTCCGGCGGCACGAAAACCGCGCATCTCTGCTATTCCCGACCCGCCCGGAGTTTGCACCCTTGTCCATTTCCCGTTCGCAGTAGGTCTCCTGCATGAGAACACCACCACAAGGAATTCCTATTCAGATGAGCTGCCGGTTTCTGTTCGACACTCACGGGGCTGAGAGATCCCTCCTTCTACCCCTCCTTTCATTCAGTCACTTGTTTAAAAATAAAATTAGGAGCCATCTTTATAATTTAGTTTACTTCCGAGTATTTTAAATATTACGAAAAAAAAAAAGCCATAAACAACGCTGTTATTCAAAACATTTTGAGGTATAAAACATTAAAAGATTTGGATTTTTTTTTCCTTTTTCTTTTTTTTTTTTTTTTCTTTTGTTTTGTAAAAAACACACACAGTGGTTTATTGAGTACTTACAACGTTTACACCTTCAATATTAATTAGATTCCACTTTTTCCCTTATGGACGGAAGTGCACATAACCAATAACTGTTGAAAACATCTTCAAATACCGAACGACCACAACAAAATTACAACACTAAATACCGAGTCAATCGAAACATTGGTGCAACTGCTTCTGTTGAAATATAGCTTTATAATCCCATGAATATTTATATCCAAAAGGCCAAGTATTAAAGATACACTTCACATACACACTAATGCCAGGGAGGGATTTTTTTTTCCTTTTCTATGGTTCTGTTTTTCCCACGTGTTTTATACAGAGCAAATAACATTCACAAAACATTTAGAGACATTACCCCTTACCAAGCTGGAGTTTCCTCTTCATATATGGAATGCTTTTTCCCTCTCCTTCAAATATCCACATTTTGGGGGGTTGGGGGAGAAATTGCACATAAATAAACTGGATGATTCCAAATACAAAGAGTCCTCAGCGGAGAGCTCACTACCAACTAAGAGGACGGCTTCTCCAGTCCTGCCGTGCTCACTGCTTGAGCTCCAAAGCCCAGACATGCTGCGGCCAGCCAGTCCTCCCTTTGGTTTTCTTATCGTTGCTGCTAACTGTGCTTTTCAAGATTTCGTTCTGGGGAGACAGGATGCGAAGGGAGAGAGAGAAACAGAAGGGGGAGAGGAGAGAAAAAAAGGTTAGATATATTCCTCCCCTTTCCAAGTCGCATCTGCTCTGCTTCGAGATCGAAAACTACGAGGAGACCCGAGCTCATCGAGGCCTGCGGGCTTCAAGAGACATAACGGGGATCACCACGGGATCTCGCCGCTGGCGAAGCCGCCGCCCGTGGGAGCGGCCTCGTGTCGTGCGCGACCGCCCGTGGGCGCCGGCGGAGGCGATTCCCGCTCCGTGCCACCCTGCTGCTCTGCCGCGGCCGGAGCGGGCGGCTGGAGGCTGAGAGGCGCCAGCCATCCGCAGGGATTGTGATAAGCACCCCTCTCCCTGATTGCGGGGAGAAGCTGGACACCAGCACGTACCGGGACGTACATGCCACTTGGGCCACTAACATGTGGGAATCAATCACACGCGAGCAAGCCATGGGGCCTACACGAAACTGGGCTTGCGTTGCCTCGCCTAAACCGCCTCTCCCGGTAAAAATCTAAAAAGTTGAAGCGCCGAGTGCAAAGGAAAGAAAGCCTCTCGCTGCGAACCTCGTACTTGCCGAGGGCTTAAAGGTGGGCTGGGCTTAGCAGGTAATCATGCCTCCAGATTTTCATTTCAGAGAGCAGAGGTTTGCTCCTGCGAGACCAAGGTTTGGAATACGGGACAAGCAGCAGCCCGGGAATAACCTCCCCGGGGGGCCCTAACGTGGCAGCCTGATCCCCGCGCCTGCTCTCAGCCGCCGGGCCGGATCCGGACGCCGACCGCCGCTGGCGGCTGTGCACGGTCCTGCTTTTGGCCCGCAGCTACGGCCAGGGACCGGTGAGAGCGAGATGTCCCCCAGGGACATGCCCCAGCGACTCTGCCCAGCGCCGGCGGGCGACCCAACAGCCTCCGCTCCGCCGCTCCCCCGCCCTGTCCCGCCCCGTCCCGTTCCGAAGCACTGACCAGCTCCTTCTTCCTCTTCTCTTCCTTCACGTCTGTCTTCTTGATCTCTGCCTTGAAAGCCTCCGCCTCCCCGTTCTGGTCGTCCTTCGCCAGCAGGTCCATGAGGTAGGCGATGTAGCTGGTGGCCAGACGGAGGGTTTTGATCTTGGAAAGCTTGGTGTCGGCGGGCACGTTGGGGATGCACTCCCTCAGCTCCGCGAAGGCGCTGTTGATGCTCTGAGTCCTGCGCCGCTCCTTGCGGTTCGCCGTGCCCCTGCGTTTCACCGGCCGGGGCCCCCCGAGCCCGGGCGGGCCGTTCCCGGGCGGCACCCCCCCGTAATGGGAGTGGTCCATGCCCGGCGCCCCGTTGGCGTACTCAGGGCTGTAGGACAGAGCCATGCTGTAGTCGGGGGGGGACATCTCCGGGTGGCTGCTGATGAGCCAGCCGTGGAAGTAGGGGTTCTCCTCGTGGCCACAGCGGGTGGCGGCGGCGGCGGCGGCAGCGGCGGCGGCAGCGAAAGGGTAGCCCTCATGGTGCACCACCGGGTGGTGGGGGAAGCCGCCCACTAGACTCATCCCCGCTCCCTAGAGCACCCCACCCCGCCCCTCCGGGCCCCAAAACAAAGGTTTCCCCTCCCCGCCCGCCCCCCACCCCCGTCGCAGCGGCGGGAGATGCTGCCCGCCGCTCACCCCTCAGCACTGTCCCGCTGCCCGCTGCCTCTCCATAGGGCGCTGCTGCAAAGTCCCCGCGGATGCCCGAGCAATCCCCCCTCCCCGGGCGCCGCCGCCGCCGCTCATGCGTTGTGCCTCCACCTCCTCCTCCTCCTCGCCCGGGGCCGGGTCTTCGAGGAAGCGCGCACAGAAAAAAAAAAAAAAAAAAAAAAAAAA
>VRYO01002355.1:4687637-4751302 GCA_009812075.1 Sialia sialis
GCTATGGAGAGATGTCGACCAAAACAAAACGGCTTGGCTTCCCAGCCTAGGATCTTCCTTGCCTCTTGCTTCCCTCCGCTCTCGCCAAGTCCGCCGCGGCCCGGCCGGGTGGTACTTACACGCGGCCCCCCTCCATGCGCCCCCGGCTCGGGGCGGGCGAGCGGGCGGCGCTGGCTCTGCTCTGCCCTGCGCGGCGGCGGGGCCGTCAGTGCTGGGCGGGCGCTCGCATCCCTGCCCGCCGCGCCGCGCTGCTCAGCGCCCCTGCGCTCCTCTGCGGCATCCGCGCCGCTCGGCCGGGCGCGGCGGCGGGGCTCGGCGCGGGGCACTGGCAGGGCTCCCCGGCCCGATCTCCATGTACAGCTACATGTTTAGGGCCGCTCGGGTTAATATATGTCGTCAGAAGCGGCGGCCGCCAATGGCCGGGGCGGGGGCGGAGCCCGCCGCCCTCCGCAATAAAACTTTTTGATGTTCGCTCTGCTAATTGCCGAGCTCCTCTTTTAGGATTGGCTGCCCCTCCGCATCCCTAATGTAATTAAAACAAGGGGGGAAAAATTATCATGGAGGCAGAGGTTAATGCAAGTGTTTAGCAGATGCCTTACAGTAAAATCTGCATTTAAAAAAATTGAAAAAACCCAAACAACAAAACCCCCCCTACAAACTCATTAAAACCTAAATATCGGATAATCTCAAACCAGGTACAGTATGGATCCAAGAAGTTTCTTGGCAAAAGTCTGTGTGAGAGCTTGGTAGGCTCTGAGGTTGCTTTGGCAAAATGCTTTGTGCCAGTCTGGTGGAGGAACAAATAGCACCGGCTTCGGTGGGCATTTCATCGATGCCCGATTGAGCCAGGCATGCCCCAGGACTGCTCCGGCTTGTACTCGTATTGCTGGTTAATACACACCACGAGATCACTAGCGTCCGTGAGGAGGGAGGCGAAGCTGCTTTGCCTCGCCTGTCACCCGGCTTGCGACCCGCGTTAGCCGGGGCTGGCTCCGGCTGCGCGCCCGCTGACCGACCGAGGGAGAGGAGCGCTCGGGACTTGGACGGGGATGGTTTGGAAAGAATTGTTTTGAAACATTAACAATAAGTTCGACTCTAACTGGTTATTTTCCAGCTTACTGCCCGCTCCTATGCACCTCCACCAGCCTTCACCCGAGTGACTCAGGCGCCTAAAATCGATTTCATGCTTCTTGAACTGGTATGATCGGTGAGTAACCGAGTATTTTTTACAGCATGTTCCGAACTAATTTTCTAGCTTTTACTAACAAATATATAAATAATTCTCAGCATTCCTGCTTCTGCAATAAAAAAAGACCAGCATCTGCGGAAAGCAGGTTTAGTTATCGAAAGGGAGTTGTTAAATGTTTGCTTAACGGCCAGGCCAAGGAGGAAATCTCCTATTGCTATTTAGACGCTTTGCTTTATTAAGACTGAAGATATTACAAAAGAAAAATGGATCTCAGACTGTAAGTCATGGATAACTCGGAGACGAGGTGCATTTGTTGTCATCCTCAAATGGAGCCGAGCATTACTAAATAGCTGCGAAATACCAAATAGCCACCCTTATTTGTGCTGGCTGACGCCTAGGCTGATTCGGCGTATATTGCAATGCAGTTCTACAATATAGGCAGTGTGGAAAACTGTGTCAACAGGAGCTAAGAGGTCATAAATTAAAGAAAGAGAAAGAGATGGAGGAGTCTGCAAAAGAAGACAGCGAGAACTGTCGTTCCGTTTCTGCAGCAGCTTAATGCGCTCTCCGGCCCCTCTGCAGAAGCGGTGGGAGTACCTCGGGGGAAGCGCTGGGTGGTGGGAAGAGGACGAAAATCAGCTCAGTGCCCGGGGAGAGGCGGCAGGCTGAGCTCGGGCGGTCCCGGCGTGGAGAGGCTGCCGGCAGTACCGGCGGCTTGTTGGGACCCGCGGGTTTGCGAGTGGGTTTGCCGGCTCTCGGCGGGGCATGCCCTGCAGGGAGGGGTCGGTCTCCGCGCATGAGGCCGCCCGCCAAGGAGCAGCCTGCTGCAGCACCAGGGAGCTGGCTTCGTCGGGATAATGCTAAAGGCGAAGAAGAATACCGGCCCCGCTGTTCGGCAGGACGGGAAATGTTGAATCGGACCTAGAGAGGAGACGTGCACGGAGCACAGACATGCAGGCGTAGATTTTTATAAGCATATACACATATGCGCGAGCGTCTGGGTGTAAACTGAGTACGAAAGTGAAAAACTAGTCCAGATGTAGAATTGATGTATATACACATATATCTTATATGTACACACACAAGCTTGTAACCAGCTGATGGATATCTGTATCTATATATGCACAAGCACACTCGTATATATTGTGTTATCCCAAGGAAAGAGTGGGTCTGCAGTGTGGATTTTTAAATGTAAGGAAGGCCGTGGGAAGACCGTGCAGGCAGAGCCCTGGAGCGGTCAGGCAGCGTGCCCTCGCCACTCGGCATGAGATGTCTGCAGGGCGCAGCCTGGAAATCCACCCAGTTTCTACAGCGGTTCTCCAGCTTTGTTTTGCTGCGATATAGTCTTGATGGGAAGAAGAAGAAGTGGACATTGCAAGGCCGGAAAGTTATATTGGCTTGCAATGGGTCATGTGTTTCTTTACACTCTCCCTGTCTGTGTACGAGCTTTCCGACACACTGCAGGTTAGACTGCAACTGGGACAGTCTCTATGACAAGACACTACGGCCGCTCTGATAACATCTCCAATGATGAAGGAAACGGAAAACATGAGACAGAGAAAAAGTAATAAAATGTACAGGAGATATCGATCAGAACACCAATCTCCAAAGCTGGCATCATGATTGCTTAATTAACTTTGCAGAAAGAGGATCTCTAGATAAAGCACCTAGAAGGATCTCATATAGATATATAGATATATAGATATATAGATATATAGATAGATAGACAGATAGATATGGACACACACGCACATATATATATAAACGCACACACACATATACATATATATGTATATATATATATGTATGTTTTATCTCCCTCTTATTCCAGTAGTTATTTATGGGTTTATAAATCCAGTTTTAGAGCAAATGCAACTCTCTTGTCCTCCCTTAGTTCTTAAATATTCAGGATTTCTGATCATGGGTTGTAGTCTTTTCTGTTTGATCTACGCATTGAAAAACAGTTCCCAATACTAGGCTCAAGGCCGGCTAAAAAGCATCCTTAATTTGGCCATCTTACACTTATTATTTTGATTAGAATTTTTTTTTTGTGCACAAATCATATGGTGAAAAAAACCCAAGAAACAAACAAACAAAAAAAGAAAAAAACAGAAAAGAAAAAGAAACCCCAGTCTTTTGTCACTTTATTTCCCTGCCAAAATAGTTGCATGTTAGGTGGCGATTTATCTGGATTTTGCTGCCAAACAGGACTCTCCTAGCTTGCCATAATAAAGAAATTTTGTTGGAGACTGTGCCGAGGCTGGTTTTCTCTCTTCCTCTATCCGCTTTTTAAAATGTATTTTATTTTTTCGTGAGCCGGTGTGTGGGGCTGTATCGCTAGACTGTGCCCTGCGGTTGCTGCCCCTCCAGCCCCGCAGCCCTCCGCGGGGCCAGGGGGGAGGAAGGGGCTGCCCTTGCCCCCGGAGGGTGCCCGGGGAGCGGGGCTGGAGCCCGCTGCGGGGGGCGGCGTGCCGGGCGCCCGCTCCGCGCCGCCGGGGCCACCCGCTGCCCTGCCCCGGCGCTCAGTCGCCGCCGGGCCGCTTATCGCCAGGTCACTTTTCTCCTGCGGGCCAGCAGTAGGGTGGGAGTTGGGATAACAGAACAATAGAGCTGTGCTCCCCCTCCTCCCCCCGGGCTTGTGTGAATTAAGCTAAATTGCAAATTAAGCTAATTTCTCCGAATCAGTCGGGGAAAACCGTATGGAAACGGGGAAGAGATGCCGACGCTGGTGGTCGGAAAGCCACATCTGCTGGGGTCTCCCGGGCTGGCTGGCTGGGAACACTGCGCTGGGCCTGTGAGGAGCAGGCCAGGGGCAGAGAGGCGCCTCACCGGTGCCTGGGCAGCCAACCCGCTCATTTGCTCCTTTACCGCACCTTTCTTTTGAGGAGCGTCCGAAATCGACGGGACCATCATGGGGATGGATAGGGCAGCGGACGGAGCCGCTGAGGTGCCCGCTACCGACTCCAAACGTACTCATCCCTGCTCCGTGCAGCAGCGCCGGGATCTCCCTTCATAATTTTCATTAAAGCAAAGAAATAACCAGACACACGGAAGCACCCCAAGGACGCCCCGTCTTTTGTTTTTGAGTAGCCCCCTGGGCGAACCTCCTTCCCGCAGCTCCCTAAGTAGCGGGGTGCCGATTCCCTCTCCTTTCTCCCGGCTGCCCACCACATCGCTACACCGCCCGGTGCACGGCTTGAAAAGCCGAGACGGGTTTGGATTTATAGAGAGCATGATGTCATTGACCCGGGACCAAACGTATCAGAAATGGGTATCATTCTGGGATGGATTTGGGGATGCTGGAGCATCCCAGGTCCCAGGGATGAGATGCATCCTGTATTTGGGCTATGGCTTAGGAGTTCTTGAAGGAACATAAACACGCAAGAAAAGGAGTTTTTGAAAAGACGCACGGAGAAATATGATTTGGAGGTCAACCTGTCAGTGCGGGTTAATGAAAAGGACTTGTGCCTAATGGGCCTGGCTTGCACCCTCTCTTGTGCTCACATAACCTGTATTTCAACGCTCAGGGCAGAGGGCGGGATCGGGCCCAGCAGGCCCGAATTAATCGCTGCCCTTGGAGGTGGAGGAACCCTGCTTTACGTTACTATTATCGGTAGTGAACCCCCACATATTTCAGGCATGATAATCTCGCAGCCGTTTTGTATACGAAGAAAAAAAAAAGACAAAAAAAGAAAAAAAAAAAAGAAAAAAATTCAGGGATGAGAAAAACCCAAGACACTGACCATTTCCTAAGTCTCAATGATTGGCACTAAGCGCGGGACCCTACACATTTTACCACTGCATGTGCAAGCAATTATTCGAGGATTGCTTATATTTGTGACTGAGCATCCAGAGTTGCATTTAGACCCTGGACACGAATCAGGGAAAAAAAGAAAAACATAACGAATTCCAACCAAAAGCCCTTCTTTGTCAGAAAAATGGTAATAAAGACCTTACAAAAATCCTGCAGTGAACACAGCGTGTCCCTATTTATTGGAATTGTTATATGCATCTCCTATACAGGGACCCATGTACAAACAAACACAAGCATTCAGGCAAATACACTGTTTTTCCACATAATATTTGTTTGTATTACCGGGAAAAGACATCTTAAGCTGCTCTTGAGCTCGGCGCTGATGAAATAGCCCGCTAATGTAATTGCCTTCATTAACGAATATTTTGTCCTCCAACATCTGAAGTTCAGACGGTGGAGGAAGAAGAAGGCTAGACTGGCATCGTTTAGTGTTTAGGTTAACAAAAATCAACACTTCTATTGTCATTCTTCATGGAAAGTCTCCATTTAACGAGGCAGGGGTTTAAGAAGCCTTCATAGATCAAAGGTAACCTCGCTTGGCTTAAGAGAAAAATCCCTCTGGAGCAGTGAAAATTAGCTGCAATTTGGCCCTAACTACACACCCCAAAATGTCGGTGTCGTCCTGACGGTGTCCGCTGCGCCGCATACCTGCTGCACTGCACCCAGCTCCCGCCTGCCCGGGGTCGGCTGCAGCACCCGGGCTCGTCCGAAAATTCAGCAGCCGAGTCCCACAAATGTCGGCTGCACACTTGTTGCAAGCATCAGCCCGTACCGTAATTCCTATACGCGTATCTCAGTGTAATTGATCTGGCTGAGTGAGGTCTTTTTGGTAATTTGGATACACCAAGTCTCCAGTTAATGACATATAATCAGCCTTTAGGTCACTTGGTCATTCTCTTATTACAAACCCCTCCTGCTCTCTCTGATCTCCTTTCAAACTAAATTTCACACAAACAAATAAAGCAAGACAGGGACAAGTCCTTAAAATGCAAGAGTGAAATATTGGAGAATTGCTCGTGGGGAACTATAAACATTTTTTAAAAGAAAAAAGGGAAAAGATAGGACAGAACATCTTATCGAGAAAGAGAGCATTGTGTACAAAACACGGGGGGAAAACCAGTCTGGCTTGTGTTAAAAGTGACATAAAATTAAAATAAAATAATTACAAACAGAAATGGCATAATGTAAACAGAATACAGGAGATTTTACTAGAAATGCACGGCTGCCTAGCGTAATTTGTTCGTACAGATGATACAACGTATCCGTGGATACACGAATGTTTATTTGCTGCGCTTTAGGCTGACAAAAAAATTTCTTTATTCTTCTTTTCAGGAAAGTTAAGAAATCGGAAAGTGGAGAAGTGAGTGTCATATACCTCCCCAGACCTGTAGGGAAACGGAGCCGCGGCCAAAAGGAGTGGGTGTAAATGCGACAACAAAAATAAATACTTTATATCACCCTGCAGAACTTATTTTACTAAGTCAACACTTTGTTTTTCTGCAGCTCACCTTTTTCTTTCCTCTAGGGAGAGACAATGTTCACTTTTTATTAGGTATTGCCTGAAAGTTCATTTTGATCCCCGTCCAGGTAAATATATGTACATATACACATACACATACATATACATATATATATATATATATATACAATCAACAGGCTGAGGTTCATGTGAGAGCAGAGGCTGGCGCAGTGATCGGGAGGAGGGCGATCAGATGCTCTAGGTAAGATCCCAGGGCCCTACAGGCTGCAGGCAACTCATTGCAAAGTCAAGCCCGGCTGTTCGTAGCTAAAATTGATTTATAAAATCGAGAACGGGGCGATACCAATGTTGTTCAAGTGTTAGTACTTTGAGAAAGCAGCCTGCAGAAGAGGACTGCGATCCACATTCCCTCATAGGCATTAGCACCTTTCAAAGTATTATTGACATTTTTTACCGGAGGTCTCATTCGTGTATAAATGCGGGGCTCAGACAGGCGCTCATTGATCAGGCAGCGTGTGTGAGGTTGCGAGAATGAGTGTCGGGGCAGGCTCACAAAGCAACAGAAATGGGAGCGGTGGGTGGAAGGAAAGGAGTGTCACAGGCCCCCGCGCAGTGCGTATTGGTGTGGCACATCTCGTTGTTAGTTCAGCATTTTCCCTGCCTTTTCAGGATTCCTAAAGGCCGTTTTGATTTTTTCTTTCCTTCCCGCTCTCGCTTTTGGGTTGAAGCGTCAGTCCGTAGCCACAGGACTATCCGACCCGGTACATCAAAGGGCGGTGGGGTCGGAGCCCCGACGCTGCTCTGCTCTCCTGTCGGGGCGCGTCTCGGGGACACGGGACGCGCCTCCGGGAGCCGCCGGGAATCTCAGCCCTGCCCCAGCAGTGCCCGGGCGGGGCCGCTGGCAGTCCCGCCGCCGCTGCTGGGAATGCCAAAGGCCGTGGGGAGCGGCGGGCCGGCCCCTGCCCATCGCACCTCACTCATGGGGGCGGCCCCGAGCAGCCCCGCCGGGCTGGGGGCGGCTGGAAAGGGTTAAGCGCTTCCCCTCCTCCTGCTGCAGCCCCCTGAATGCCACTGCTTTCCTCTAGAGGTCTCATTAGGGAAACTCTAACTGCTATTTTCAACGTTTCCTCAATCAAGCGCCTTTAAATAGAGCTCCACAAACAAATTGGCGGCAAAAAGCGCAGATCTTGTCACGGGCGAGGCCGATTCAATATTTCACCCTTGTTTGCTTTGTAATTACAGCCTGGCTTGTGGCTACCTGCACGCTGGGGCGAGTTCCCCTTGCCACCCCGGGCCGCCCTCCCCTCAGACACCTTCCCCTGGGCTGGGAATTGAGTTGGACCGCCCGCGGGAAGCACCAAGCGAGAGATCTCGAGCAAAATTAAAAAAATTACACGGACTTTCCCCGACTAAATGCTTTTTTATTATTAAAAAAAAAAAAAAAATTGGCGGTTTTTTTTTTTTTGGCATTTTTTGCAACGCTTGTTCTGAAGCCACGAACTTTCCAGCAGAAGGAATTTTCCCCGAACTCCGCTTTGCCCCCTCATGGACCAGGCAGGGGACCCGCCTGTCCCCAAGCAGGGCTGTCCGAGCGCTTGGTTTGATCTGCGGCGCTCGCTCCCTCTCTCCCTCTCTCTGTTAAACTGCTCTTATGATTTGTTGTATTTTCCACAGCTGATTATTCTTGTTTGACTGTTGTACAGAGCCGCTTTAAATCTTCAGGAAGAATAAAGGCTGGGACTGCTGGGACGGGCTGGTGCGGGTCCGCCCCGGTCACTGCGCACCGACCCTCTGCACACACCAGGTCCCCACAAGCCTCCTCACTGCGGCTCGGGGCGGATCGCAGCTAATTCGATTATGTCTGAAAGACGGAGTGTAACAGAGAAGAATTTGGCGTTTATGAACTAAGCTGCTATATTTGCTTTGCTATAAACCGAAGAGAATATTTTATGATGGAGTGGAAAAGTGCAACACAAAAAGGAAATATGACAATAAATCTCTTTTTATGGATTCTCTTTAGCAGCAAAACACAAGGATTCAACGGTTTTATGGCTCAAGTATTATGCAGGTACATCTAAAGACACCTACATAGAAAAGAATAACCCATATTCCCCCTTCCACTCCCCCTTCCAACACAGAAATCCTATACCCCTCAGTTCAATGACAAAATTCCCTGAGATTTTCATGGGAGCAATGCTGGCACAAGAATTAACTTCTGACCAATGCACAGATATGCTTTGATTATTTATAGTGCCCCTGGCATAGTTTTTCTGATACACAAAACTTCTAGTCAGAAGTAATGCTTCACCTTCCATCTCAGAATAAGCACATTATGCTGTTTTCTTTCTAGTTACTATAATACTACTAAAGTTTGAGATAATTTATGCATCTATAAAGATAAACTACAGCTTGAGTTTTGAAGGGATTTTTTATTTTTTGGGAATGACTCACGTGATGAAATAAAGATAGGTGCTTCAGGGGGAGGATTTCCAAGTGGCAAAGAGTCTAATACTCCTTGAAGTAAGTGCCGGTTCTACACTTTGAGGATTTAAACCAAATGTATTTTTTCAGAGTCACGTTCCACCCCAAAAACATTCATACATCCTCAAACTGTTTTGTATAATGCAAACATATTTGCATCTAAGGTGCTAAACATATTTTTTTATCTGTCTCCATGCCTTATTTTGGTTTTTTCTTATGACCAAGTCCTGATATTTCTTACCCTGAACACCTAGATCCAGGTTAAGACACCTAGAGGTCAAGAAATAGCTGGTAGGTCCAGTGGTCTGCTGCTGGGCTGCAGTGATTAGGAAGCGTAGATTTTGAAATTCTTGCTCTTCATATGCCGAGCTTTTGCTATCTCAGCAGGCACACAGGCACGCAGTGTGGCACTTTAAGAGACTGGTCACTTGAAGCCTGACAGCTATGAAAGCAGAATGCACATGCAGCATATGCAGTTCACACATATTCTTTTCAAATTGGTCCTTTTAGTTGAATTTTTTTCTCACATACAGCTAAATGGAAGTCACACTACTTATTTTCCTCGGTGTGTGTTTTTCTTTTTTTTTTGATAAAACAGGCAAGTGGATTCAGAGCCCTGATTTTATTAAAAAAGGTTATAGAACAATCAGTACAGATATGTCAATCCAAATAATGTGTGTAACAACATCTACAAAAGACATCCATGCCAAAGAGATCACAAAACCTCACAAATACAAACCTCATCAGTACAAGTTGCTCTGCTTAAGCCAACTCTTCGTCAGAGTGGCACCTATTTGTATGAATTGAAGATTTGCATGTGCCTACTGTTGGTGGAAAAAAAAAAATGTGCATAGTGAAGCTAGCTTATCTACCATTACCAGTCTTGCCAAGGGAGGCAGAGCACAGTGCAGGCTGGTTTTACTGTTTTTCGTGGAGAAAAGCGCCTGGACTGAGCTCCATTCTGTTGCACCAAAGGACTGCAAGCACTTTTTTGCAGTCACTTCAAGGACGGCTACACTAGCCTGCAGTCTGCAGTGCAGTAGAGTAGTGGGAAAAGTGAGTACTGCACATGCATACACCTTTTTTTACCTGGAGTCCAGGGACTCTGCCCTGCATACCCTGGAATCCACAAAGGGCTTCCCCTCACTCCATTTGTGTGCTATTCATAAAGATATGTCCTAGCTTGTAAAAACAGTACATGCCCATTTTGTGTGATATGTGCATGCACACATCTGGGCTGCATGTGTGGAAATGTAAAGGCACACACTACAAAAAAATTTACATGTGCGATTTTCCAAGTAAGGGTCTATAATATAGCACATCTACTGTGGAGAAAATGTCATTCTTCTGCACAGGAGGACATTTAGAGCGGCTTTCAAAGGAAAAAGAAATACAGAATTGCTCTTTGTAGCACAGTTAGTAGCAGTTTATTTCTCCTGGTTGCTCCTGGTGTTTTCTGCAAATCCACTACGATGGAGCGTTACTCCTAAACGGCAACATGCACTCAATGATCAGAATATTTCAGATATTCATTTCTATAGGCTGATGTTATTAAAATTAAAAACATCTGCTTTGAGGAATGCATATTTTCTGGATGCAAATACTTCTCTACTCCCACAGTAGTTTCAGCTGCTCAGAGAAACAAAATGTAATGCTAAACAGTCGTCGCATTGTTTGACACAGAAGCAAATGGAACAATGTTGCTCTTAATGTTGTTGTTGCTCAGTGGACAATTGAAATTGGATAAAGGCTTTCATCTGGGAACACTTTTCTAATACCTCTGTAGGTAATGAGAGTCCTATTGCCCTGCACACTGGGCAAGGTTCACCCCCATCTCGCCAAGACAGCTCCTGAGGAGAAGAGTTTGTGCCTGCAATAGGTTTTTAAGTGCTTGGCTGTTATCGGTTCACCGACACAGTTTTGCAGCTGAGGAGAGCAGAGAATGGAGCCCCAGCTGCCTGTGTTTCAGATGCTATCGCCTAATCCTGATTAAAGGCACCGTGGGTTAGAAATTCCTCTGCAAAGCCACGTGAGAGAAATCTCCTCCCTTTTGCACGCCCCTTGAAAGTCACTGGGAATATTTGCGATACTTGTGTCAGCTTCTCTTACACTGAGGCTGAAACGGGCATGCTTGTTTGAGAATGAGTAATGATGTGTATTGGCTACCACACAGAGCATTGATTGCTGGGCTGAAGACAGGAGTGCCACCAGCATCAAAGGTGGAGTTGCACCCAGTACTGTGGTGTTTCCATGAGGTGTTTTGTCACTTTTGCTAGTCAGGCTGACTCTAAATAGAGAAAAGCCACCAAATGGGGGGTTGCAAATGGGAAGTATTGATTCTATTAACATGGGAATAAAGAAAAATGGAAGATAATCCAGGGGAGGACATCTCCCTAAACTGCGTGGAGATGGTGCATGACTAAGAAAGCATTGTGTGACATAGGATTGTGCATGGTGCTACCCAGAATAATAGCAGTTAATGTCCTTTTCTTACTCAGATTCCTTAGAAATCTGCCACGGGGTAAATCTGGGTGTATCAGAAATTATGTGTAAGTGGATACTTCCATAAAACATCTCCTAGTGTAAACTAAATAAAAAAGCCCAAATAACTCAATGCCTATCTATCTTTTAAAAAAGAGTTCAAATACTTTTGTGCCTTGTGGAGAATTGTTTCTTCCTTTGGATATTATGTAAGAGAGTATGGAGGCAGGTTCTTTTCCAGTGGTGTGGAAGACCTCCAGACCATTTAAAATCCTGATTGTCACTACACTTTCTCATGGTTGCTGTCAGGAGGAAATCTGATATTTGTAGCGTGGATGCTATTAAGCCATTTATAAGAAGAAACCAGGACTTTAAATTTTAATATTGTTTATATCCTATACAAGCTGATAAACACACAAACATACATGTATACATATAATAGGAATCTGAAGAAAACCAAAACAGGATCTAGACATCTCCTTTCAGTATTCACATCTTAACCAGTATTCTAGTTCAAAAGACGTGTTGGGATCCGTCAGGATTAGCAATATTTGCAAACCATACAGCTCTTGAGAAACATCTGATTCTGCTTGGGATTCTCATGGATCATTGGTTTTGTGGAGGCAAGTGTCTTTATTCCATCTGGCTACATGGAGTTTCACTAAGTAATATTTGCATGGAGTATTTAATGTATCAGCCACTGTAGAAATCTAAGTGATTTGTGCCTTCAAAACTGTAGATTACAATAATGAGGAATAAAAAAGCAAAAACCATATGCTATATCTGACTTGAAGGAAATGCTTATGGAAGGGGAACAGCTGAATAGGAGACAAATATATTTATTTTATTTATGTCTATGCACAATATCTGCTTTCCTTGTCTGGAATAGGAAGTGTTGCCAGTGGACTATAAGCTAGACACTTACTCTGAGGATGGGTGATCCACATTTTGCTTCCTTGATATATGAAGAGCAGAACAGGACTTGCCAGGCAAAACTCCACAGCTGTAATCTAGAGACAGGTCTAAAGTAGCATATGAACACACAGGTTCATTGCAGTCATGGGGTTCCACCTAGAAGGATAGATTAAATTAAAAAAAAACCAAACATAGATACAATTTAAAAAAAGTTAGAATTTTTTTTTTCCCAGTGACTTGAATATACTACAATTAAAACTATCATTAAACTAGATTAAATTTGCTTTCAGGCTTTAGAGCCAAGAATTCTTTGTGCCTCTATCCATTTTTGTGCTCTATGTAGCCTGTGCTGTTTACACAAGGATTATCTTGTTTATTTTACAGATATTAGGCTTCATAGAAACTAATCAAGAGAATATTTCTTTTTTTTTATGACAAAAAGTAGATGTCGAATTGTTCAAGTTGCTTTTATACAACATTCTTGGGTTTGTGATAGTGTGATATTTAATAAAGTGTTTATAAAGTCTGATATAATAGTTTATCAGATCTTGGGCAGTCATAATAACAAAACTGCCCTTACCCTGAGTGTTATGTACTGTACTTTGTAATTTACAACAGAGTACTTGCTAAATTACTTCATAAAGTAAAAAAGTTGCCTACCAAAGATTCAATGTTATAAGAACTAAGAAATGTTTTCCTAAATATTTCTTTTCTGTTATTTAGTTTCCATACAAATCTTTAGTAATGATTTGGACTCAGATGAACACTGCACTCCGTGTAGCAGGCAGCACATGCATGCCATGAGAGATTTTCCTATAGTACAATCTATTTAAATTTCCAATGGAAGAGACCTTTCAGCTTAAAATACTACATGAAAAAATGCTGTCCTGCATAAAAAGTCAGATGAAATGAAGGGAAAAGCCCAAAATAAAGCTGAAGATTTTACATGGGAATCTAATGGAACAATTCAAGTGACAGCTAATAGTTTATGAGACCATAAATAGACAATGGAGCCTTTCATTTGGGTTGCTAGTCCAAGTCCCCACCATCTTATGTCAAGTCTGTTTGGTGGATTTGCTGTAACAGCATGTGTACAGGCTTCTTGAGCAGGAAGCAGAGTCTGTGCCAATGAGTTCAGTCTTTCTCTCTGCTGAAGGACCTATCCTGAGAAATCCATCTGGCAAACAGCAGAAGACTTGGGTGTACATCCCAACGTAATACTAGCCTCTCCTCACTCTTCCTCAAATTTCAGTCTTGCTATTCCTTAAGCACACTCTGTGGTTGCATGGAAAAGAAAGAGAAGGCAGACACTTAGAAGCAGAGAACTGTTATTTGTAGCTCATTACTGATTTTTGGTCTGCAGATAGGCAAATACCTCCTTGATAGTCTAGCCTTTTCTTAATTTCAGTTATTTCTGACATGCATTTCTAGATAAAAAACATCCTTACGGTCACTGAAACCATAATCCAATTACACTTTCACCTTCTATATAGTTTTCACTTTACCCTCTATATAGTCAAGACAGAAAAGTATAATTCATATTTGCTAATTGTGCCATTTTTACGCAGCATAAATAAACATCAAATTCATATTCCCCTGTAAGCAGGTGTATCTTCTATCTGGACAAATCTAGTCCTTGTTTTTCTAACAAGCAGTCTGAATGCACAAAAATGGCATCACTCTTTTCAAAAAGAAATGTGAATTCTAGTTCTTGATCAGGCTTTGTTTTGAGAGAATTACAGAAATTACACTCTGCTGGAGTTTTCTCTCACAAAAAAATTAGCAAGGATTAAGGGCTTCCTTACACATCTAAGAATTTCTTGCCAAATTGCAAAAAAACCTAGGAAGGATGAGTGATTTTTTTTCCTTATTTCTAGTTTCTGAGATGTATGGCAGCCCAAGGTAATGATTTGATATCAGAGAGAAAGAGCAGAGAAAGGGCAAGGTTTTTTGGTTGAACATGACATAGGTAAATAAACATTTTTCACCCACAAGACTTGATAAAGCATATTCCTCAAGGGATTTGCAGCAGACTGTCAAAAACATCTGATCTATTGAATGATTTTTAGAAATCAAGGATTGCACTCAGCATTCTATCAGGATGAGGAGTCAAATATTCAGTTTCTTGCAACATTTCCATGGAGCCATGTCATGCTGTAACCAACAGATCGACCGAAGTGTAAGAATCAAAACTTTACATGGCATCTCTGAGGAGGAACTCCAAAACACCAGGTGTATGAACAGGTGTTTTTCTTATCCTTCATGGAAAGATACACAATTGAAAAGCTGCAGGCTTGGAATTTGTTCATAGATAATTTCTTGTGAGTACATTTATACTTCAAAGTTTTGTTTTCCCAAGTTTATACAATCTGGTCAGAATAATATCGGTATTGCCCCTTCTATATCTACTGTTAAGTTTTCAACAGAATGATTATTCCAGAACATTTCTAGTGGAAGATACCTGTGAAACCCCTTCAATTCTTCAAAGAAAATGGATAGGATTCCAGACAAGTTCCATGGCAAAATTGCCTTTGTCTTAGACTGCTTGAGCAATAAGAGTTCTTGCTTACCAGCAGGTTAGAAAGTGTAGGCAACAAATAAATTTTTCCTGATGGGGAAGGTACAGAAGAAAACGGCAAAGGATTTGATAACAACTTCGGAGTTTTTTGTAGAAATTTATCATGGCATGCAGTTTCCTTTCCTTTAAGAACTGAGGGGGTGGAGTAGCAGAGCAGGTTGTGAGCGAGGCATCATCAGATGAACAGATACCATGGAGGTAGAGAAGAAGGTGACATTTGGAACTGGGTACACTGTGATGATTTAGAATTTTAAAAATGTGACCTGAGGATACAAAAGAGAGAAATTAAGAACTTAGTCGAAAGCCAAACTTATAATTAAAGTGTAGCCTGAAAGCAGCAGGAAAGAATAGATTATTTGAGTGGTAGTGAGATTACAGACATTGAAGAGAGAGTCAGAGACAGAAGCTGAGTCAAAAAAAGGAAAAGGAAATACGAATAAAGAGAGAAAAGAGCAAAGATAGAAGACTGAAGAAAGAGGTGTATTAGAGGGAAAGGACAGGAAAATTTAGATAAGGTCTAAAACATGGGAAGAGAACATGGTGTTAAAACTGAAAGAAATAGGGGAAGTGACTGAAGAGCTGAAGCTAAGGCTTAAGCTGCTCCCACTTTGGATATGCCCAGTAGGACTGCACTGGGCAAGCCTGCTCACACAGTGCCTGCCACAGGGCACTGACACCCTGGTCTCTGGATCCACCTGAATACTTGTGTTCCAGCTCAATGGAAACAGCTACTTTGCAGCTTTTCCTATTTGAAACCTGGTTGGCCCTAAGTTCTATCAGTTCTGTGGTTGCTCTAATAAGGTCACCACTGTGACCAAAGACCATTCCCGACTTGAGAACCACACATCCACAGTCTGGCTTCTGTTTTTTGATGATGCCATGAAACCAGTGTTAGTGATGAAATACAAAAATCACCACTGCTGCTCCTTCTGTGTGCCCCCTTTCCAATCCCAGTGGTGTAGCTCCTCAATCCTTGGATAATCCACCATATCTCATGCTGTTGGCTCAGAGTAGTCCCAGAGCCACCAAAAAAATGTGCCAAATATAAGCATTTAACTTTTCTTCTGGCTGCCTGCTCTTGTGGAAGGTGGTCACACTTCAACTACACAGAGCTTTGCTACCTCCCACATGTAATAAAATGGTACCAGCAGGTCGCCCCACCAGTGCCTCCTACTCACCATGCACAATCTTCACTGGGGAGAGGCACAGTGATGGTCAAAAACCTCTGGACTCTACAAAAACCCACTTACTGTAATTCCAGCACAGACAGCCTTTCAGGCAAGTTCAGTCCTTCACCTGAGATGCTAATTTTTGTCAAGATGAGAAAGTCAATCTGTGGAAGAAGCAGAGTTTTCTTAGGTGAGAGACTCCTGTGAGAGTTTTTCAGTTTTGTAACTGTTTCCACAGCTACAAAGTCCACCCGGAAGGTAAACTCACCAGCTCTAACATACACAATTTTCTCCTTTTTATTCTCCTTCAAATCTAACCCCTTAATAAATGTAGCCTTAGAAACAAAATAGCATTAAAAATCTCCTGGTGAAAAGCTTAATGCACACAGGAGACAGGATGAATATGACTTGGTCTTTTGGGGCAATAAAATTGTTAGCTTGGGACACCTCGGCTCTGGTCCAGAGGTTCTCTGCCATCTTGGGAAAGGTGTGTCACTTTGGGCAAGCCAAAATACAAGTGGCTAAATCCTCAAGCCAGTATTTATCAGCCTGAAAGTAATTATTAGTTTATAATTAGTTGGAGCTCAGAACAGGTGCAGCAGGTATTTATTTGAATGCAATGGTGCCAGTCCTTCTACTGATGTTATAAAATTGCATATTTTTCAGAAATGTCATTCAAACTAGGAAAAAACCACTATCCTTCACCACCTGAAGTGGTGTTTGGACCATGGAGATGGGGTTAGAAGGTCACTTCTCCCAGGCTGAGGAAAGAGGTGCAAGTGCTCAAGAGGAGACTGTGAACTTCAGGGACAACTTAGAAAATTTAGCCTTTGTAGTCTGAAGGCTACCAAATGGTTGGATTTCCTGAACATATTCTCTTTTTCAGCCCAGAAACATTGTCTGGGCAGATGCTGATAAACTTACACATTTGTTATAATTTCAAGCTGTTTGGAAGCTGCGGCAGGTCAGGTTCTCTGCCCAGGATGCTCTGCAGCAGGTTGTATACCGCCTGGTGATAACCACAAGACTGCAAGAACCCTCATAGTCAGGCCAACACTTTAAGAGAGCATCATATTTATTATGCACATGTGATGAAGTCACTGCATGCCTGCACAGTAAGACTTACACTTCTGGGGATTGTCTAATGGACCTACTGCCCATGTGCTGCCCAGTCCCTGGGAACACGCAGAGAAAAGCCTCTGTAAGTCAGATTTACTGTGAATATGCAGAGCAATGAAATGCTGCATGTGCAACAGGACGTGTTGCTTCCTGAAGTGTGGGGTGGGGTGCACATACGCTGCACAGATTTCTCAGGCTGAAATATGGGATTTCTATACTGGCCAAACACTCAGGTCTTGATGAGGGGCAACATTTTAAGATCTGTTATGCGTGAGTGCCACAAGGAATTCGCTGCCTCGCACGGTGCTTCTGTCGACCTGGTTGCAAGGTGCTTTGTGTGCTGAGAAAAGAAGGTTCAGTGCCTGGCTCAGACTGGCAGATTCCTCTATCAGGCAGGCATTGCAGCCACGGTACATGCAGAGTTTGTGTTGCTCTGTGGCATTGATCAATTTATGGCTAAGTTTCCCATCTCAATAGGAATATATTGGTTCATGACAACAACAACAAGGATGCCTAATAAAAATGCTGCTAACATAAATAAAGACAGCGAGTCTTTCAGATTTTATACTGAGTAGGCACTATACAAATTATTTTTATTTCAAGAGCAGCAAAAACCCCTGAAAAGCTGAGAACACCTTTATGGTAATCCTCAACCCTTATAAGGTAGCGTTTGGTTACAATTAAAGAGAAACTCTCAAACACTAATTCTTACTTTCCTGAACTTCAGACAAAAGAGGATCCTGATGTGAGCTACCTCAGGGTATTTTTTTACAAAAATAAAAATAAAATTAATGAAAATTTTTTAAACACAAACCATCCCAACTTTTCATCACTTTCAGTTTCAATACAATTTACTATTTCTGTTTTACTGTTTTTGTGCCCACATAAGAAAAATGTGAGCAGACTAAAAGTTAGGTTGATTCTTTGAGGTTGAGCTGAGGTCAGTGAAAAATTGATAGCAACTTTTGAGAAGAAAAAAAAATCATCAAAGCTAAAGGAAGTTTCTCAAAGTGGGATTTAATAGCAGCTATCATATTGCCTTCAATGGCTTGACCATTTCTTCTGCAGCTGTTTTATTTTAGAAGATTTCACCCCCATCCCACATGTATAGGCCTATACACCGACCTAAGTAGGCACATCCAAGTACTTTGGTCACTCATGATAACTATAAACCCTTCAGTGAACTACCAGAAAGGTAGTTCAAATGGAAATGGTGAAATTCAATATAGCGTTTAACTAAGTCACTGTCTAAGGTTAAGCCCAAGGAACAATTAGTAACACTGGAAAGGGAGACAAATGTATTAATTAGTGTGCAGACACCAGATATGTGACTTTTCTGGAAGCTGTAAAATAACCACAGTGGTTTTTCAGTGTGAGTGGAGCAAATGAGTCTATTCAAATAAACACTTTAACTGATTTCTACCTATATATGTGTGTTTGTGAGTGTAAAAACACCTAGATTCAGATTTAGATACAAAAGAAAAAATGAAAGACAAGGTGTAAGTTCAGCTGATAGTTCTGCTGCTTTTCTGCATGTCTAATCACAAAGTCAAATTCTCAACAAATCCTCTGTAGCAGGTGACCAAGCTCCATTGAATCTTGAGGAGGATAGATTTCTGACTTAACATGGACTTTTTGAAAACTGATTTTGTGTGTTATGCAAGCCATAACTGAGGGCCTTATCTGTATCTCATACAAAAGTATCAACTTTTATAACAGTAAACATAGTTTAAGTAAGACAGAGAGATTTATTTATTTATCAAGATGATAAAATGATGGAAAATGTGTGTGTGTAAATGGAAAATAATGAGTCCATATATGCATTTATTTATTATGGAATATTTCCATTGCTATATATTTTGAACTTTCTAAAAGATTGTCGAGAAGCGTTCCTTAATCTCAGTGAAGGATTAGCAAAATTTACAATTTACATTTGATTAACTAAAAAAATGTTTACTATTTATTTATTCTCTCCCTTGAATATGAAAAATGTACAAGTAGTTTTGATGCAGTTTGCAAATGGAAATATGACAATGACTACCATAAAACTGAGGCTAAACGAAGAACTGAGAAATGACTGCGGACTGACGGATCTCTAAAATTTTTTTCATTGTGCAATGCCTCCTTCTACAGCCAAACATTTATCAGTAGTAACAATAAAAAATTAATTTCTAACTGATCTTTTCTCATCTTTTGCTTATTCTCCTCTTCAAAATCAAACAGCACTCCTAACAATTGTTAGTTTATGCTTTAAAAATGGGAATTTTAGTGTCTTGTGAAAAGTAAATAAATTGTAGAGTCGTTGCAGAAGGAATAGTATGCCAACAAATAGATAAATACTCTCAAGGCTAACTTTTTCCCCCAGGGTATTATCGTTTCTTCCTGCACACACAAGTGGGCTACTGGCATGTGATGGAAAATCTGTGAAACATCTGACTTGTTTCCTAGTTTCTCATGTGAGTGAGTTTATAAATTGTCTGAAATAACTTGAGATTTCTTCATGATTATTGTATTTTTGAGATGCTACTGATTGCTACTGTCTGCAGTCATCTGCAACCACTGAATAGTCAAGGCTGAAAAACTAATGGAGGTCTGTAGCCCAAGCTCTGCCCCAAAGTAGAGTGAAATATGGGGGCAGAACAGGATGCTCAGGGCTTTGTCCTCTTGGGCCTGAAAGCTCTTGAGAATAGACTGCACATCCTCTTTGCTTATCCCACTGCTTAACTCTCTTCATATCATCTTTTTTTCCCCCACAACATCCAGAACTCCTGTGCTTCCATCCTGTTTGAGAAACAGTTTTGGTGGTCTTTTGCTGGACAAATGTGTGTTCATTGGCAGTGCTATTTCTCTGTGTGCTGCTTTCTCCTGTTCATTTCTGAATGCTCGCTGGTAAGATTTACCAGCTTGAAATACATTGAACTTGAATACATTGATCAGGCTAAGTTAATTGGAGAGATGTTTTTTCTTCTTTCACCTGCCTTGTGCTTCTGCCAATTGCTCAGTTGCTGATGTAGCCAGCTTAGTCTCACCCAGAACCCAGAACGTAACAACTTAGAGGGTGCCAGGAAACATCATCATCATTCACAACATGATTGTTGTGACCAAGGTATACAAAAAACCATCAATATAATGTAAGAAGAGTATCGCACAAAGTGGTGGGAAACGTTGCATTTCTGTTCAGTTTTCATTCTGCTTTACAGCTAGTAGAAAGGTACTTTACTGCAGATGAACATTTCCTTCACTCTGAATGGAAGCAAACTCACCTTGCTGGTTGCTATTTTGTGGAGTATCAGACATTACAGAAGACACCATTGAGCCATTTTTTGTTTTGTCAGAAAGGACACCTAGATCTAGGTAGTGTAGGCATCTCTCATGCTGTATAAATCCAGCAGACATATTCCCAAAACTAAGCTGTCACCACAGACCATCTATATCAGGATTGGTATATTTGGCCTTACTTGTAGCAGGACGAATGATTAATGATGCTAGGGAAAGTATGAGCTTAACCCTGTTCAGTTGGAACTAACTGAACCTGTTCATTCACAGACACGATTTTTAAACAGCTCAGAACAAAAGACCCAAATTGATAAAATAATAAACTTTTTTTTCTGTCTGCCATGGAAGAGTTTTGTGTAAGGCACTGAATGTGTGAAAACCTCACTGAACAGAATCTTCCAACTTGTAGTTTAGCACTCAAGCTTTGATTAACAATTCTTTTTCAATTCTTATGCATTTATGGAGTGCATTAATGTCAGAAAACTTTAGGTAATAATGCCACCAACATTTTCCTCTTTGTGAAATCCTATCTCTAGGATAAGACTACTGGTGCTTCATCTTTACTCTGTAGTTTAGTCATAACCTCTCTAACTTGTTTGCTATAAGACAAACCATTCAAGTTAATGCTTAATACATCATTATTTTAAAATTACCTTGCTATATATTTACAGGTCAAGATGTTTTAAGAAGTCATAGATATATATATATATATAAGTAAATTATAGAGGGACCTAATTTGCTGCTTGAAGTCTGACTACAGTAATTTCACAATTATAAGCCGCACCTGATTATAAGCCGCACATCTGGTTAGCCAGGGACACCACGGAAATTGTCCATATATAACCCGCACCCCAAATATAAGCCTCATATTTTTTTTGTAAAAGCGAGGATCTCTGTGCAACAAAGTAATGAGTTAGTACCAGAATCTTGGGATGGCGGGGTTTGCTGTAAAGTTGCTCAAATTGTAAACAGTTTTCACAGACTGGCGAAGCCTTTAAACGCAGCCCCAGGCTCCCCCCGCATGCCGTGGGCCCCGGCACTCCCACGCCCTGTGCTGGCTGCCATGGCCCCTGCCTGCTCGGCAGGGTCGGTGGCTCCCAGCGCTGCGTGCCAGCCCCAAGCTGCGGGCGCCACAGGAACCGCGGGGGCTGGGCGGCCATGTGGGGGCCGGGGGGGGCGGGCAGGCGCAAGGGCCATGTGGGAGGCGGGGGCCACGCAGCCACAGGGGCTGCGGGCCAGCCCCCAGTTGTGGTGCTGGGCGGCAGCGCTCCCCCGCTGCCCCCTGAAGCCCGCTCCCCACCTGCCCCCCACCGCCTGGCTGCTGCTCCATGGTGGCTCCCCGGCCGGCCACGGCTGAGCAGCAGCTCTCTCCCCGGCTGGCTCACACTTCCAGTCTGGCCTTTTGCCAGGAATTGTCCATAAATAAGCCGCACCTGATGATTAGCCACACCACTGGCTTAGGCTGCATTCTTCAGTGAGAAAGGTGCGGCTTATAATCGTGAAACTATTGTAATAAAATCTGAAATTTGAATGCACGAGAAACGCAAAGGTATAATAGCTGAGACATTATAAAGTAATGATATTTTCTTCAATATCTGATTTTGAAAGAATAAAAGATGCCTCACCTTTGTTTATAGATCATTTTTACAATCACAGTGATAGCCACTAGTATTATGCTTTTAGTGCTTTCAGCTATTTGCAGGGCTTTCATGTAGTTTTAAAAATAGTATCTTGTGGTTGTTCACAACTGAAGAGCAAACTGACTGTGTGATAGTTATCTGTGTTTAGAGATAAAACTGTGAAGTTAATAAGCTACATTTATCTAAACAGCCCAAGAAGATGACATAGATTTAAAGGTGCAGCCCAAGATCAAAGAACACAATAAATGATGCAGGAAATAACAATTTAAATGAGAAAATTTCTGTAAAGCAAAAGCTAATTTGTTAACATGAAGTCTGGTTTAAAGGTGAAGAAGAGACACAATTCGCAATAGGACTTTTAAAAAACCCTTTTTTTTTTTCTGTGGAAATTGTTCTATATTAGGCTTGTATTTTTGTAGAAGTAGGATTCTCCCACTTCAGTTTCTGAGGCACTTCCAACCTGCTTCAACAGCCACTAATGACCAGAATGTGACATCAAGCCTTTTGAATGGGGTTCTCTGGAAGTTCAAGGCTGTTTCCCTTTGCTTTGCTAAAGGCTGGGAAGCTGCCCTGCTTTTATACTCTCCTGCCTGATGGTTTCTGGGGAGGAGAGCATGCAAGCAGGCTGCTGGAAAAACAACAGCACCCAGAGAGCAAGAAGAGACATGAGGACATGGTGTGCTACAAGATTAGTCTGTTCTTGGGCAAGATGACCTACCATCCCTCCGCTGAAAGAGAAATGAACATTCTATAGAGCCTTGATGGAAAGCATTTCCTTCAAAATAGTTTAATATCTTGGAGAACCTGCACTGTCTTTTTCATGTGATCTGATGAAAATGCTTTAATTTCTTCAACTTTTAGAAATGTGATGTATTTGTGTCTATACAGATTTCCCATTTTTTTCCATATATAAGTGGAATTTCAGGTATGTGTTGAGACCTGAGCACACAAAGAAGTACACAAATGCTTATGCTTATTTTTCCTAGGCTAGTTATAAACAGTTCTCTCCATTGTCCTTCTTCTCTTGTGAACCCAGTGACGAAAATCCAGTGAGAAGTTATTAGGCTATGCTTATCTAACAACAAATAGACTGGTTATTTACTTTTCCTGAGTTTTAATCACTGTCTGAATTACCCGGGTTTGTTGTAGATGCTGCTGAGGTTTTCAATGTACTCAAAGGAATCTCTTTTCAACATTCATTTTAGCTCAGAACTTGTTAATCCACTGCTCAATCTGCTGCCAGTTTTGTGTCTGTTATTATGCTGTCCTTGGGCCTAGGTTATTCTCTTTTTTTTTCCCTGACAAAAGATATTTCTCTGTTTCTCTACAGCTGGAACAGTTTTGGGACAATAACTGCTTTTCTTCATATATCTGTAAAACGCAATGTAAATTTGGCACTGGCTGTACTAAATGTATGATATTCTACTGGCAAGAGACAGGATGATTTTTCCTGGAACTCCTATTCTCATATGACAGATCAAATGTTACTGAGATTCTCCCATGTCTTTGAACCTGCCATTCTGATGTGTATCAGTACTATTTGGGAACTCTTTATCTGTGCTAGTAATTGTTTAGTGTTTCACTGACTGAGATTTACGATGTTTTAATATTAGAAAACAGTAAAATATTTGCAGAAATAAATTGGCAATTCTGTTAAAATCCAGATGGCTCATCGGGCCAGCTGGGGGAAGTCATGTCAGTTTGGTAGGAAGTGACACAGACAGGACTGCTGTATGTGGTACAGTGTCCTTTAATCACAGAGTCATTAAGGCTGGAAAAGACCTCCGAAGATCATCCAGCCCAACCTTTGACTGATCACCAACATGTCAACAAAACCATGGCACTAAGTGTCATGTTCAGTCATTTCTTGAACAATTCCTGGGATGGTAACTCCACCACCTCCCTGGGAAGTCTGTTGCAATGTCTGACCATCCTAACTGAGGAAATTCTTCCTGATGTCCAAACTGAACCTCCTCTGGCACGGCCCAAGGCTGTTTCATCTTGTCCTGCTGCTTGTTTCCTTGGAGAAGAGTCAAATGCCCACCTGGTAAACCTCCTTTCAGAGAGTTGTAGAATGATAAAATCTCCCCTAAGCTTCCTTTTCTCCAGGCTAAGCAACCCCAGCTCTCTTAACTGCTCCTCATGTGGCTTACTCTCTAGACCCTTCACCAGATCATTTGATGCTTCTCTGGAATCACTCCAGCCCCTCAATGTCTTTCTTGCCATGGGGGGCCCAGAACTGGACACAGGATTGAAGGTGTGGTTTCACCAGTGCCAAATACAGGGGGAAGATCACTGCCCTGGTCCTGCTGGCCACACAATTGCTGACACAGGCCAGGATGCCATTTGCTTTCTTGGCCACCAGGCTCACACACACTGACTCATGTTCAGACAGCTGTTGGCCAGCACGCCCAGGTTCTGTTCTGCTGTGCCACTCTTTCCCCATTCTGTGGCTCTGTCTGGGATTGTTGCCACTGAAGTGCAGGATTTGGCACTTCTCCTTATTCCTCAATAAGATGATGTGAATCTATTCATCACCACCCTCTGGGCTGGACCATCCTGCCAGTTTCTAACCCAGTGATGACTGTACCTGTTCAGTATTTGACTCTTTGTTGATATATCTTGATAGCCAAGAATCAGTTTATTAATGTAATACCTGAAAACAGCCTTCTGTAAAAGTTTGGAGACTAACCTTGGCGCATGCTTCAGGATCTATAGAGAAGTTCATTAAGAATAAGAGCATATGTTTAAAACATGAACATACATGGTAATGGACACAGGAAAAGAAATAAAAAAAATAAGTTTAACTTACATGTGGATACAACAGCTTCCAGCTGTTTTTCAAAGATGGCAGTGAACTTACTTTTTGCAAGAGCAATCTCCTGGTTCTTACAATGACTTATTGTAATTTCACCTGCTTAAAAGTTACCTGTATGAAATTGCTACTTCTGTAACTTTCTGCTCTCTAATTGGATAAATCTGCCATTAGTTTCAGTACTATTCTAAATATTTCTGGGCTTTATTTTTCTGCAGTTACACTGCAGTATGCAGAACCACATGAAATACAATTGAAGACTTATTCTTTTCATACTTCTGTTTTTCCTTTGTGGAATTCTTATTTATTAGCCTAATGCAGATATTATTTGCAGTGAATTCTCCCAAAAAATGTAATACATAGCCTATTTTTTTTATTACAAGTACAAAATCTACTTTTGAAATACAAATAACCAACTCACCATCCCAAAAATATACCAATTCCTTTGACTTCTAATGTCCATTTAGTCTGTTTTTCTTCAAAAATGTTTTGCTTCAGACATTCTGTAGGTAAGCTTTAATTTGTATTATGTAAAAGCTGTTTACAATAACTCCAATTGCCTTAGCATATGGGTATATTGTCTTCCTCCAGACTACTACAGAAGTTAATAATACCTCCCCATTTTCTGTTTTTAAATAATGGTTTAATAAGGTTGGATAAAAGACCCAATAGAACAGATGGTCTTGGATGAGATCCTAAGTGTGTCAAATCTGATCTCTGTTTGGCTCTAAGGAGGAGTACAATGTACAATAACAAGGAATTCACTGAGAGGGCTTAGTGGGAGGAAGAGAGGTCGTGGATATTTAATATCAACAAAAACAAAAGTACTTGTGTAGGACAAGGCCTTTTTTTTTTTTTTTTTCCCTATGGCCATTTTCTACATGATTTCAAAGGAAGAGTAAAGGAATTAATGTAGGATTGATGACAGCTGGTAAGTGCTAAAAGGGGAACTGGGACTACACTCATGACTGTAAGTAAACAAAAACTACATCTAAGTTATATTCTCAATGAAGAACCTTCATAGACATAAATAGAAACTACTCTTGAATGTAGAAACCAAAAAAAGAGCAATTCCTGATTAAGAGGAGCAATGTATGCAATATGGAAAACAATATTTTAGGGGAGGAAAAAAATGAAGAAAAAAGGGACTAAATATTTGTTTCCAGTTAGGGAATAACTTCATCTAGGTCAAGTTCAATGGAATTCTGAGCAACACAAAACATTTTTCAAATATTTCAAACACTTTGCAAAGCTGTTACTACAGAATACATTCTCAGGCATCTCATGAACGTTTTACAGTTCCATAGCATAAAAATTACTGAGATGTAGGCATGACTGTATTTAGCAATGGGTGTATTTATTTGTCATTCAATTTTTTACTTTTAGAGACTTGAAATACACTATACTTAAGCAATATTTTATAGTGTTCCTACAAGTATCTTTTGTTGAATATCAGATTTATCTTCTTGTTTTATACCAAACATGGCAGAACAGCAACTACTGTGAAATGGAAACAAACTTAATTGAAAATGATTTTTTAAGTAAAACAAGATCTTTCAAATGCAGGTATTACAGCAGGGCTAAGCCAGCTGCAAGTTTTAGGGGAAAATTAGTAGAGTGCTTCAAGATGAAGTCAATGGCAGTAGCCCACAAAATATTTTGCACTAGTACCATTCTAAGGGAAATTAGTATTTTCCTCCATTCACCTTATTTGTAAGACATGCTGAGCTTAAGGGAATTGCACAGGAACCCAATGTTCCAAAAGACATTTTGTGCAAGGTGTCTTTAAAACATCTGATATTTCATCTCTTGCATATGAAGAAAAGAGCTGAAGTCAACTTAAAAGCAACGAGATCTGCTCTCAGAGCTATCCACTGTAAGATCTATTCAATTTATGAATTTTTTTTGTATTAAATGACTAAACGGTATATTTTTTGCTGCTTTGATAATAAAGAAATAATTTGTCTCTTCCTTTCAAGAAGTGCTGTCTCTTTTTCCTCCCTGTACAACAAATCTTGAAGCGGTAGTTAAAGCATCAACACCTGTTAGAGAAAATGGAAAGAATACATCACTGGAAATCTTGGAAACATTTCAGCAGCATGTTTGTTTCAGAATAAATTAAGACCTCTGAACTAATCTTCAGATGAAAAGAGGTTCATATACGTCTTTAATTAGATCATGTTATTGGAACACAATATTGTGATAAAGAAGATTTAATAAAGCATTTTGTCTTTTTATTACTTTCGTTTCATGCAACATATCTCCTTATCCAAGCAAGATGTTTGACTTCAAAGGAAGTGCTATCCACCCTCCCTTCGCTCAATAAATAACTCCCAGAGGAGTAAAAACAATATATGTTTGTAGCTTTGCTGATGCTGCTGAGTGGTGAGAAGATCAATCATCGTTGTTCTTTTCTCTAGCTGTTGGTCTAAGATGAATCTCTTCCTTGAAGAAATTTCTGTATAATTTGGTGTGTGTCATTAACCCCTCACCTTCGTGAGAGAGCACCTTAGTAATAAATGAAATCAAGTGATTTTGATTGCTGGAGAACTTTCATCTGAGTTGGGGATGATCCTGTGCAGGGAGCCTGTTCAGAATTCAAACTAATAAAGGGACTGAAAGGTAGCTGAGGAAGTGTATTGGATGTATGGTCAGAAAATGATGACTAGCTGATTTTTCTTTACTATGAAAATGTTGACTATGCTATCGACATGACAAAATACTCCTTCTCTTCTATTTTTAAAGAAAAAAGGCTAAAGTATTTTCAGAAAGAAAGATTAGACTCCAAAGTTGCCAATACTAAAGTTGATTTGACAAGATATTTCAGCTTACACTGTAAAGCCTAAAAGAAGCCCGGGAAAACAGAAGACTGGATGGTGTCTGAAGAGAAAAGTATTTCACCTTTTGCTGCAAGATATTTTCATCTGTCAAAAACAGCATTCCCAGCAGTAGCTTGTATTTTCACAGATTTTTCAGAGATTATTCCTTTCTTCTACAGAACATTTATTTCAGTATTTAGGGACATTTACTTCAGTATTTATTTCTTTCCTGGAATAGTTGTTCCCAAATCTTCACTGAAGCTCATTTTGTGTTCTAGTTATTGTCAACATGGAGCATAGTTAATTATTTTCTTCTCTATGCTTGTCTTCTACATACTTGATTAGCATGTTTCTCCTTTGCAGTCTTTTCTCTACATCAACACACAAGAAAACAAATGCTTTATTTAAAAAAAAATTATTACTATTACACTTCTTAAATGTCTAGTGTGCTTTTCTGTCCCTGATCTGTACTTGTATTTCTTGAAATACTGTAGCTAAGATAGACACAATAGGGCAACCAGACCTCTCTTGCACTGACCAGAACTGGAGGTTTCCCTCAGCTATCTTATAGCCTGCACAGCTGTTATTATCTAGTAGCTCTCTTTTTTTAACGGTAATTTGATAGTAATGGTTTATGTTCAGCCTGTGCTCCCCAATAACCAGCAAATCATTCCCTAAAAGGCTCTCCCAGTCTGCAATATCACCTTATTATGCAATTGATTACTCTGGAAAGTATAATTACTTTCTATTTTTCCCCCAACCATGTCTTCATTTTATCAAGGTAAGTTTGAATTCCAGTCTTGTCCTTCCACCTACACTGAGTTTCTGGTAGCTTGATGTCACCTGTGTATAAAATATGTGCATGAAGTGTATGCATATTCTTTAGTTTACAATTTGGATAATTCATGAAAGGTTGACAAGAACAAATTCCTGGATTAATCTCTCCAGAATTCCACTTGATCCACCTTTCTGTTTGCAAAATAAACTATTGATAACTATCAATACCATTTTCCAGCCACTGAAACCTAAAAGTCAGGAATGAACATCCATCTACCACATGATTAATGAAAACTTCCAGATAAAGTGGTTTGAGGACATACTCTGTAAAAAGCTCAAACTGAAAAAGATTTTTCATGCTCAGTTTTTATTCCTCAGCCCTGCAATTCCCCAGGACTTGCAAGGAGCTTGGAATATTTGGCTAATTGTTCGTACATAACATCAGTTGTGGAATGGAAAAACAAGCAGTAGGTATAAACCTGTGGTTACTGTTGGGGATTTTTCAGACTAAATTAGGTACAAGATTGCATCTGAGGGAGATACATGATGTCAGACAAACAGGAGTGAAAGAAGATTGTGAACTGGTTGTTTTGAGATTGTGATTTTCCATTCTTTCCTCTACAGTTTGCTTTGAAATGATGTAGAATTTGGCAGAGTTTTCTCTGAGGGAGTGTACGCTTTGGCAGTGGATTTCAAGGAGGAAACAGGATGGAAGAATGAAATTACCATTTACAATTTAACTAGAATTAGAGGAAGAAGGACTAAATTCTGCTTTTAGTTGTTTTAGTGGGAATTTCAGACCTTGCATAGGTATACAACAACCTTTTATTTTAAACTCCTGTGTCATTTCATGTTGCTTAAATTAAAACTTCTATCAAATTTTAATTTACCTGTAATCCTCAAAATCAATTGCAATAAGGCAAACCTTTTTAAAGGCATCCTTGTGTGTTTTTTTTCCTCATTTATTCAGCTTGTTCTAATAATGTTTGCTTTTCACTTTGCATTTTAACAAGCTTGCTCTTCAGTTTTAGAGTAATTTGTGATCAGCCCCAAATGGAAGTTTATTTTATTTTAGTGTTTCTTTCACAACTAATCTGAACTTACATCTGGCTTTAAAGAAATATTTACATAGAAATAACACAAAATTGCATGGTGTAAATGTAGTGCCATTCAGCTATGTAAATAGCTGCAAAGATGTTTAATTGATTATAAAACTCTGGCAATATGTAAACATTGCTTGGTTTCTTTGCAGTTGCTTTATCCTTGAACTTTATGACACAAATGAAGACCACTAAGTGATATTGGAAGTTACAGTTTGAAGCGTGTTCCCCAAACTATACTTAGCCTATAGAAATATATTCTGCAAATGCCTGTTCCCCTGTTTCCACCGTCTTTAGGATATTCAGTTCCCTATTTATAACTAGTTATCAGAATGCAAGTCATGCACTACTGTACATAAAACCAAGCCAGTTTTAGGTACAGTAAACCTGGCCACACCACCCAGCCCCTTCAAGGTTGTGTGCTGACGCAAGAAAATCTTCAAGATGCAGATGATTCTGTGACCATTTTTAAAACAACTTCTTAATTGCATCTACCAAATTTAAGGATAGATAAAACCCCAGGATTATAGCTAAAGGGAAATTTGGCCGAACAAAAGCAGTAAAATCTGGGTTTCTATCAGTGAGTGAAGACTGTCACCTTCTGCTGAGGTCACTTTAGGCACCAAAGTCTAAATTTTTAGAGACAAGGGGGCCAGTACTGTGAGAGATGATTACTACGCTAAGCACTGTGATCCAGAGGACTATCTCTGCTTTTAATTGAAGGTTTCAGCCATTAGTTTTATCTTGCTGAAAAGCATATCCACCTCTTTGACCTGGGAGGGTCTTTTGTTGCAGAGGACTGGCAATCAGACTTCTTGTTCTGTCTGTCTGCACTCATGTCTCATTGCTGCTGTGATTCATGGCATGATTTTCACAGCTTCAAAGGAAAGTTTAGAGACATCTGAAGGCAGTGAAGTGTGGAGCTGTCAGGTTAAGCAGCTCCATCATGGAAGAGGAAGAAAAAAAATGAGGGAAGAAACCAAGGGCAAAGTGTGTCAGTCCATACTCGTTCCCTTTCCCACCCCTCTTCTTTCCCAGCAGGCTCTACCAATGACACTGGCAGGCATGTCAAGGCATTCTGTCTGCTTTTGTTATGAGTTAAACACAAGGAAGGATCAGAACACAGAAGAGAACTACGAATGCAAAACTCATGGGGCAGGATAGGGCATCCATCCGTACCAGGGCTTAGGATTTCCAGCCAAACCAGCTTCTGCTGAGGCTGATTAACCCAAGGGCAGAACCTCAGCAGAATATTTAGAAGGCATTTACATATTTTCCTATTTAATCTCAGATTTTGTGCCCAAACCTATTCACATTCTTACCTAGCAATCCACTTATTCTTTGGCAAGAAATAGAATTTGCTGATTAAAAAGTTATCTCAGAAATATTACTTAACTTCTAAATCTTTCTTTTTTCTTTAAGTCATGATCCTGTTATATTCAGCTTCATAGTATTCTGTCATTTTCATACTGTCATCCTCATTGCACATGTGGCTTTCAGCTGCTGCCACAGAAAATGGCACAACTCAGTGTGGCAGGCACAGAATTGCTGCAGGAAAGAAAATGCCAGTGTGTACCGTCCTTTGTCCGGTTGATTTAGATCAGGGGAAAAGACACTGGGTAGGGCAGTGCAGTGCAGCACCATGATTGCTAGCAAAGTTTAACAATTATTATATTTTTTACCCTTGTGATTATTTCCTTTGAAGTTTACATGAAGAAACATCGCACTGCTAATTCTCCTTCATTTAAACCTACATGGAAATTGTGGTTCCACACAGACCCATTACACAGCCTCCACACTGAACTATCATTTTCCAGGGGATGTTCTAACAAAGAACATTTCCTGAAAAGTGGGTTTTTAAGGTGAATATTATTCAAAAGTCACAAGTTTTTAGAACTGAATGCAGAATTCTGTCACGATAAATTAATTCAGAAAATTGTAATCACTGTATCACATCACATTATTGCTATTGAACAAATAAAACACAGTAGTGCTGCCAAATGAAGCCTTTTTTGCTGTATAAAACATGGAAAATTCATGCCCCTACATCACAAGAATAATGTAAGACAAAACTTAAAGATTGCAAGCGAATGAGAAGATGAAGCAAAGAAAAATAGATGTCTCAAGAAAAAATTAAAATAAATCAAAAAAGAAAGGTATGTTAATCTTATCAAATCATACAGTTTGGTCATAAAAATATGATTGGTGCATAACCACACTGGCTTCAGGCCCTGCGTTTTACATGTTACATGTGGCAAACCTGCCAAGTAATCAATAAAGGAAATTAATTAATATTTTAATGTAATATTAATAAAGTAATTTTGAGCAATAAATATACTTGAAATCAATCACATATATATTGTGGATTAAAATTATAGACAAAATTAATTGAATTGTGTAAAATTATTCTCCCTCTCATCCAGTTAAGATTGATTAGCTATGATATTCTTTCAAAGTAGAAGTAATACAAACACTTAAAAAATATTAAAACGCTAAGATACTTTTATTCTGAACATCTATGCCAAATCATTTTTACCTTCACTTTTCTACAAGTTGTTTCTTTTATGTTTTTTTTCCCTTTCTGACATTTTGTATGGCTAGACACCAAGAAAAAAAATGTGATTAGGGCAATTAAAATGTTATTTTTATTAAGATTATTGACCTTAGCCCAGAGAAGCAAACTCATTCAAGATTAACTTCATGTTTGACCAGTGCAATTCTACCTTAACAAAACAGAAACTATAAAAGGGAGTGATTTCCCAAGCCTTATTAGTCTTTCAGAAAATGTAATTCTAACAGAGTGAATCAAGGATCAAATTGTGTATTTCCCCTAAATTCTCTCAGCTTTTCTAGTATTTGTCAACCTTTGCATTATGTGAAGAGTAATTAAATTTATAGATTATTTTAAACCATGTGTTTACAAAACAGCATGTGTCTGGTGATGTTATTAGTTTGGGTAAATGCAGATAATTCTGCATGTCAAAGACAATTAACACATATCCTGTGGTCTTAATTACCAGGTTCAAGGAAATTCTGCCCAGAAGAAATTTTACTAAAGCCTCATGGAAAGTTAAAGGCCCCTGCCCTACAATTAAGAGGGGAAGGTAATGGACCCCCCACTTTTTTTGGTGATTGACTATAAACCTTGGCTTAAGGGACTGCTCTCAGAGGATAGGATTAAACCAGTCAGGAATAAAAAGAGTTTGTTTTAGTTGTGAATGTGTCTACATCCCTCAGCTGGTCTTATCAAAAAACCCAAAACCTTACAAGTAGAAGTAGGTAATGGCACAGTAAGTCTTGCACAGGAAGAACAGGCAGGAGGGGCACCAAATGTAGGTCAGGCACTTGTGCTTGGACTCTGTGAAAAGTCTTTTCTTTTTGTGTGTTACATATATAAGTAAGTCACTTTATATACCTGTTCCAGAATAAGCAGTCCATTTCTCATAAGCCCTCAAAAAAATTAAATCATTAACTGACATCAAAAGAAAACAATCCAGAATACCTCTTCTGTTGCTAATATTATTTTAGCCCATTGGCAATAATTAATCCTTAAGTGTGTAGAGAAGACATCTTAACAACTGAATTGTAACCTTGAGTCAAGAGCCAACTGGGCTGCTACCAGGCCTTCTTCTTTTGCTGTGAAACTGTGCTCCAATCAATAGTAGAATGATGTCAGCTCCTGCTTAGGGTTATGTTCTGCTTGCTTTGCCTGACATTAGAAACCTAGCCTAGAAAATGCCATGCTGGTCAACCTGGCCAACCTGGACAAGCCAAATATCAGGTAGGACAATGACAATAACTTTCAGTGTGAATTGCTTCATAGTGAAGGGAGAGGAGGTCAGGAGGTTTGAAGAAAACCTTAGGTAGTGACATGTAAAAATGGGAAGATTTGACTTGAGTTTTGGGCTAGGATTTGGCATACAAGAGAAAGAACATGGGAGATAAGTCACTGAGGATGTAAAGGAACATGCAAGAAAAATGACAAAGCCAAGGAGAGAATGGAACATGTCCACTTTTAATGGAAGCAAGAGAAGGGTGTCCCATGGCACCCACATCAAACTCAATCCCATGAAATGATCTGCCCATGATTAGCTTCTGTTGCTTTTCCAGCAGCCACCTCGCAGCCTGGTCAACTCCATTCTGTCTGCGTGCGTGCAAAGCCATCCCTTCTCCCCCTGGAATATCTCTGTGCCATTGCCCAGCAGGTCAATGCCAGCGTGCAAGGGTCAGAGGGAACAGCACAGCCTTGTCAGTGTTACCAAGCCTGAAAGTGCAGGACAGGGACATTGCAGAGGTTGGGAGCAGAGTGGCTCAGAGATATTGGTCTCATTCAGATGTCTCTTCTACAACTGTACATATGCCGAGGGTTTCTTGGGAGGGAGAAGGCTGATGCCTGGTCCCTGAGCAGCTGCCACTGATTGCTCTGTGCAGAAAGCCAGGCACTATTAGCTAAAGTTAGGGTGCATTCAAGTGGGGAACTTTTGTCTGAGGAGAAACTGTGATCCACAATGGAGTTAGGGCTGGTTGGACTCAGGAGCTTTCAGAATTAGGCTGTGCTCAAAAGTAGGATTTCTCAGTCTCTGACTGAGAAATGAGATATCTAAAATCCTCCTGATATCTGTCCTGACAACAAAAGACAACCTGGGTCTTGATATTCACTGAGTCTCATTGTGGATTTTCCTGTTTGCAAAAAAAAGAGAAGAAAGTGGGGAAAACATTATTACTTTGCCATGAGGGATAAAAGTGAAGGAAGTCTCAAGAAGCTCACAGTTTCAAGAATCAGAGTTTGTTCCCACATCTTGAAGGTAGCAGGGCTTTCAGTAAAAAGGAGTGGGATCAGATGAAGGAAAAGTTTCTAGTCACTTTAACGAGGGCAGCGGAGATGACAGAAGCTAGATCAGCACACTGTCAGTGTTAGTGCCTAGTGTGCAAGCTTAATGGCCTCTCAGGAATACATTCTGCCCCACAGTTTTTCTCTGGACATTGCCCAAAGGTGAGCTCAGCTCCTCATACTAAGTAAGGATAAAGCCTTCACTGGATGATTAGTTTTACATCTACACCCTGAGGAAAAAAAAAAACAAAAACGAAAATGTTGTATTTTCAGGGGAATGAATTACAGGCGTTAATGACATTGAAAGTAAAGCAGTAGCCTTTCCATTATACTTAAATAAGGAAATAAAGCAAACAAAGAGAAAGGCATCATCAACCTTCATTGATGAATAGTATAGGTTAGGACTTTTTCACTTCTGGTTATTTTTTTATAAGCTAATTGTATGTATTATGCCTATGAAGCCACTTTCTTGTGAATCTCCCTGTTGAAAAATTCATTGTATGAGCTCAATAGGTGCTTGCACTTCCCAGTTTGACCCCACAGCACTGTGTGCACACAGTTGCCTAAGGTTCACTTTACAAATCTAGCCTACTAGCTGCCAGCCAGCTTCTATGGGTTTTCTGCTATGTCAGTGGCACTTACTAGTAAAAATTGTCAGGAGGAAAAAAAATGCTGCCATCAATCAGCTATACCATTCCCTACAAAACAATGGCAACAAATGTCATAAGTAGAGCAGTGGAAATATATTTATGGTTTATTTTGCATAGACTCATTTATTTCTTCAAGTAAGTGCATATTTCTGTGAAATCTCTGTATAGAGGCGTTAGAGGAGTGAACTGAAAGCACAGCAAATGGGAAATCTGCTGGGCTGTGTAGACTGTCTTTCAAATATGCTCTTTCTAAGAGCTCTGCTTGCACATACTTTATCATCAGGATTTGTGCTAAGGATGTATACTCTTTAAAGACTAGTTGCTAGTGAAGGCATAAAGTCACTCTTAAAATCTGTTAGTTTTGTTTATGCTAAAAGTGGATATTTGCCATTCAGGTACAATGCTCCATTTGTACAGCTTTCAGCAAATGTGCTCTCACATAGTTAGCATAATGATTAAGGGCACTTTGAGAAGCTTACCACCTTTGCTTGTAGAGGTGGGGTACCTTGACCTGTAAAAAACCCAAGTGGTACACTTAATAAATATATCATTTGCTAGATGAGTCCATCCATGGTTGTTTTATTTATAGTTCATTGTTATTAGAACATTTCTACAATGAATGCTTAAGTTAACTCTTAGCTGTCCCTTAACTCTATTTTGAAGTACTCATTAGCAAATAAGAAAGAGCACAGCTCAATGAATTGTGTTCCTGTGAGAGGAAAATGTTTGAATGGAGAGTGTAGTTTTGAAAATCAAGACCTTAATGTGAAAGGCAATATTACATAATCTCAAGTGCTTTGGAAATCACTTTCTTCCAATAGAAGTGAATGAGAAATTACATGCTTTCTCCACACAAATTAATCCCATATTTCTCATGGTTAAAATGAGCAATGGTGTATTAATTTCCAAATAATTATAAATATTCTGGCAATAAACAGACTAGAATCTTTGAAGCTGTAATTTCTGTCGTAATATTTATCTACGTACAGAAAAAGGTGAAGTGCAAAAGGAAAAAGGAAGCATTTTTTTCAAGGAGACTTTAAAGTGGGATACAATAAAGAACTCATGAGCTTGAAATGGTTTATCTTTGGGACTCAAAGATATTAGATAAATTACCAGTTGAACATTACCTCATTTTTTTCTGATTGGAAGACACTTCCCCCTTGAATACCCAAAGTAGCTATAGAAGTTTCTGGGATTCAGGCATGGTCAAAATTTAAAGTTTGATTTTCTTACAAATATTTTATTATGTGTCAAGCTTTCAAATAGAAGGCAACATGCTACACATGTGATGACAACCAAACAACACATTTTTTACAGAAATAGATGGCTGGTAGTCTCCATGTGTCTAAATATCAGTCAGAGCAAAGGCAGGCTAAGTAATGGTAGCACTGGTAATGACTGTGGGTGTCTTGTGCATATCTCAAATCAACAACGACAGAGGCAGTATAAAATCAATTTATGAACCACATTCCTCTTGGGAACTACATTTCAAGCCATAATTTCATCTAAACTGTTTATCGGCTGCTTTTATTTAATGTATGAAGTGTCAAAAATTTTCTTTGACATTAGGCTTGTTACTGTCTTTTGATTTATGCATTGAGGGAAAACATACTAAATACAAAGATTGTTTAGTGGATTTGTGCTTGAAAAAATATTGGAAACATTTGCTACAGTGGTAAAGTCATTCGTATACAGTAGTTAAAAATTAAGAAATTAGTAATGAACTTTTAAATCTTAAATAGCTTATGTCAGAGAAGATGTGAGCCATAAATTTTTTACTGTCCAAGGCCCTTTTAGAAATATTTATGTTGTGGAGACCTTCATGACCATATCTATGCATACAAATATGCATACCATATCTATGCTGGGCACGGCTTGCAGAGTTGGGAATGCAAAACATTCCTTGGCATGAAGAAATAAGTACAAGTACCCTGAAATGCCTGTGCAGATCTCTGAGTTTGGCATTTATTTAACTTGACTGGTGGCTGTGTGCATTCTCTTATCTGTGAGATTTTGAGTCGCTGAAATATACTTACAGTGTCAGAAAGACTTGGGATGAAATTTTTTGAAACCACACAGAAATCTGTCACAGATGGCCTGTGCCCATCTCTCATCCCTGGAAAGTGTGGGTGCAGAGCCATCAGAGAGTCCTTCAGCTGGGGATAGTCACGGGGAAAGCTGTTCCCATGTCACCAGGTTAGTATTGCATGAAAAGTGCAGGTGGCAGCCTTGGACAGCAAAGTGTGGTGGGAAATGGCATCTGCTGGGGAGGCAGGACTCTGCACCAGCACAAAACCCTTCAGAGAGAGTCTGCCTCCTCCAAACAGAACATGTCAAAACAGCAGGTAATCCCTAACTACAAGCCAAACTCCAGTGGATGATATTTGCCATATAGCTGCATTTGTATTAGGCACTTACTGCAATTGCCCCTGAGAGCTGGCCCATAAAGCAGTGCATGAACAGCTTTAGACTTGCAATAATTTAACATATGAAATATCAAATATGGATGTAGAGGGGAAAACTCTCTCAGTGCCCCCTCCTTTCACAAAGCTGAGCAGGAACTTTTCCTAGATCAGATGCATTTCTCTAAGTATGGGAGACACTCACCCTGAGAACATGAAGAGAACCACCTGCTACAGATCTCCATAAGCAGAGACAAAAGAGCCTTTGTTTTGGGATGATGGGGTAAATGTGTGGAAGGAGGTGACTGTTGTTAAGCCCGTCATTATGTGGTATGGACAATTTGGGCAGTGATTCTCAAAGAGCTCTCCTGGAACTAGCTGGAGAGCTGCTGCACTTAGAAAGACTTGGTGTGGGACAATGGATTCATATAGTACATACATTTTCATATAGAAAAGCCAGGCTGAAAAGTGGGAGGACTGCTTGAGCATTCAGGAGCATCTTGTACTACTTGTTCAGGTCTTCCTTGTAATACTGATACACCTGTTTTCTATGTTTTTTTGGCTAGGATTTTTTTACCTTGGCATGTTTTTCACCTTGTCATGTTTTTCCTACAAATATATAACCCAGAAGTATAAGTAAAGGAGTGTAAAGAACAGCCAAACAGAGGACTTAGTTTTAGTGCAATCTGTAATTGTTATGAGTAAAGTTCATAAAACGCCAGCTGGACTTCTATTTAACACTTGTGCAAACTGGAATGGAAAGGAAAATTATGATGAACTGTCTGATATTAGTGATTACACAGAATTTACAGGGATTTTATGCTCTAATTCAGGCCTCAAGGAGTATCTTACAGATATTTGGTGAAGAAAACATGTGCTTAGCATCCTGTTTTGCTTGTCTTGATTTTCGAATCTTCTGCATGGAAAAGAACGTCACTGTTGACCCACAGAGTGTATATGTTATGTAATTATCATATGCAAATGATTCAATTAACATAATAGCTTTTTGTGGCAGTTATCTTACTACTTCATACTTTAGATTTACTGGTCTTCAATCTACATGAATTACATCTGAATATCTGCTCATTGTCATCCTTCGAAACAAGAGTGATTTCAGGCTCAGACCCCCTATGAATATCTCTAACATGACTCATAGATGGAAGAACTACTAATTAGTAAGGTTAGCAGCTGCAATAGACTGAAAATGGAAATATATTTTAATTATATTTTATGCTCACCTTGCATGTCTTTCAGCTTATCTCTGTTCTTTTTATTTGTGAAGGGAGGCTCTCTGGGAACTGGGACATATTCACTTGCACCCTGTGCATAGAACTGGTCTGAAAACTCATAAAGTCTGATGGGTTTGTGCAGCTCCTAAAGCCCTCTATCCTGTAAAAGCACATTTTTAATTAATTTGCTGGATCCAGCAGGTTGTGTTCATTTAGCAGAGAAGAAACTCACTACACCCTACTAAACACCAACTCAATTTCATTTACTTAATAGGAAATGAGAGTTTTGACAAATAGGTGTTGGGCTTTTTTTTTTTTCAAAGATGCATAAAGTCTACCTTTCCACATGGCTTTTAGGATCTTTTGAAATGTTTCAATTATTTTTCAGAATTAGGCACTAAATGCAAGAGTCTTGTGCAATCCAAAAAGGCTTAGAGTGTAAACGAGAGAGGTTCTGGCTGCGTTTGGGAAATTTCTCTCTTTGCTTTCCTATAGATTTCACAGTTCTACACTGTACTTGCAGGGAGACTTCTCATGAGGTATTTATTACCAATATTCTCTTAACCCAAGCATGTCAGGAAAAGCCCCAACAACCCCCAAAACATACTGAAGACAGAGAAATGATTTGCCAGGTGAAGGCACAGGTTTCTTATTCTCTGTAAAGAAAAAGATGTTTCACACCAAAATTTCTTAATACTAAGCAATATCATATATAAATAGACAGTGCCCTTTACAAAGTAGTTTAACTGGCTGCATGCTTTAAAGGGATGTAAATATCTAGAAAATATGTGAGAAGAAACACTCCTTACATTTCAGTCTTTAATGGGCTCTGATGTAATCCACATTTTAAAAAAAAATCAAAGATCTGTGAATGTCCTTGGCAAGCATGGTGTACTGCAGGAGCCTGCAGTACAAATGGAGAAGGATGGCACCAGGCCTTCACCAGAGAATAAAAGTCACAGCATTAATTGCCTAGGTCACAAATAACCATTTTCTTTTACAGGAAAGTATATGAATATATACGAATATGAATATGAATATCCCTCTTCATATTTGGAAAAAAAAATTCTTTTCAGTTGAGGAAATACATTTTAGACCATTTTTAAAAACAAAGCTATGGAATACAAATTGAAACAGTGGGCTTAAATTGGCCCAACAAATTCTTTGGGGAAATTAATCAGAGCATCATTAAATAGAGGTATTAAGTTATAAACAACTTGCAAGTCAAAATTTTCTGAATGTAAAATGAAAAGAAAAATTCCCCTTTGTAAAATGTTGACCTGGCAGTTCAACAAGTTTAACAGAAAAATAAGTGTTTTTCTGACTTTTTGTAAAAAGGTAGGAAGATATGTTGCAAAAACCCCAAATCTTTTACAAGCTATTTTGTAAAAAAGTCCTATATTCACTTTGTTTTTTTTCCCCCAAGCTTTCAAATTCATGCAAATCCACAGGCTAGAAATATAGTCTTTTGTCAAGTTCAGAATTAATGAAATGCATTCAACAATTCCTTAATTTTACTGTGGATTTCATTTACTCCTTGTATTTAGGTAGTCTCAAAGCTGTGCCTTTTCCATCTTGGTGCTATGAAACAGCAAAAGGACCAGAAAGCTGAACTGCTGCAGCTCAGTGTGTGATCTTAACGTGTCTGCAAACATCAAGAAGAGAAACACAGTTTTCTCCAGAGTACTATTTGGTGTTGAAGTGATTTAGGTCTGGAAAATCAATCTGTTCATCCTTCTGGACAATTTCTGAAACAAATATTTAGCAAGATTTATAGTGTTGTACATATGCAGGCCAAAGGATTCCACTGGAAGGCAGATTTTTGTAATACCATATAATCAACTACTCAATAAGATGTTTTATTGTTTTGGAGTTTTTTTGTGTGTGTAATAAATGCAATTCTGCAACATGTTTTAAGGTCATATAAATATAACGAATCATTCAACTTTTCATTTCTTCTGTAACTAGATGATTTTATATTATCCTGTTTATAGAATAGATACGAAAACACTGGAGGCCTATAGATGAAAGCAAACAAACAAAAAACTAAATGAAACACCTCCCCTTACATGAACTTTAATTACTGAAATTTCATTTTCATCTTAGTCATTTGAACCCATTAAAGTGTAGACTTTTCAGAAAATGCCTAAATAACCTAAGCTCAGCTGAAACCTTAGCACATAAACATCATGGGAAAAGAAGGTTTAAGAATGAGAATCATTAAGGTCGCTTTTAACATGCTAAGGCTGTTTGCTTGTTGTTAATAGTAGCTGTGTTTTACTCCAATCACATTGTCTGGGAGTATTGTTGTACAGTGGAGTGCCCTAGCACACTTCCCCTCCAGTGGCGTCTGAAAGACTTTACACTTGGGCAGGAGATGATGGGAAATAGATAAATGCGTGTGTCCAGCCAGAGAGCCTGTATCTGGAAGGAGGTGAAGTTTGTAATCAGCATTGAAAAGACTGAGAACACAGGTGGAGACTTGGACAGGGAAATCCTGCCAGGGGTGAGGAGCTGCACTAGAAAGACTTCAAGGCTTTAATTTTAAAACATAAGTGTTTAAAGAGGCTCAGGGAACCTGAGTGTCTTGGGCAAGCAGGAGCCCCAAGGGCCAGTTAGGTATGAGCTCACACAAAGAACTGAAGGCCCGAGCAATCTATTGTCCACCACTGAGGGCAGATGGTTTGATGTTTTTACTTTGGCTTATACTGGTCACTTGTAGTCTTCTCAGGTAAGTATTTTAGCTTGTGAAGTGGAGAGGAGGAAGAAGGTGAGCTGGGCTGAGCCCATGCACAGCCCCAAGCAGAGACCCCCAGTCTGCTGATGTCTGGATTAGCAGCAATGGAAGCTGCAGCAAATCTGTGTGTATAGCAGATGGACATTATTTTTCAAAACATAAACCCAGGACATTTTTGTGACAGTAATTTTTAGGGCTGTGAAATACTCATGTGTTCTGCATTCAGTTTACTCTGATCAGCTTTGTGGGGACTGGGAATGTCCCTCTCATGGGATCTGGCTTTGAAGCCCTCAAAGTTATCCCCATCCCTTTTGTAGTCACGTCTGTCTCTCCCTGCAATGGCAAACTGTGGCGTGGCAGTGGCAAAATTCCTCTACCATCCCTGACTTTGATGCTAAAGCCTTGTTGCCTTGCAAGGAATGGTGCACCTAGCTCAGATTAGGTTAGAGTTTGGGCTCATAATGTCCAACAGGAAATTTACAGGGGGAGAAGGGAGAGCTAATACTTTATAACTAGGCATTTGTGAAAAATATTTAATTGCTATGAATTTCTCTTAATTTATAGAAAAAATTTCATGTAGCTATAAATTGGAATGTGCTCAGAGTTTCACAGGTAAAATGTGCAGCATTATAATGAATGGAAGAAACAGTCCTGGCAAAATTAAGATGTGTCTGTATCCAGACTTCTCCTCCATTCTCTGCATTTTCATAAAAGCAGCAAAGCCACTCAGGGACCAAGACACCACCATATGGTGGCATGAAAATGTCTGCTATAGGCATAGCCAACCAGAAGTTAGTTTTGAAGCCAGGAGAAAGAATTATTGCATCTGATAAACTCTTTAAAATGGTTAGAACAAGCCACACTGGAGAAAGTTTATTCTTCCCACTCTGAACTTAGTGCTTCAGTTTGAAAAAAAAAATTGCAATAAAATAAAAGAAAAAAGAATGCAAAACTTCTTTGGAAAAAAAAATGGGCTTTATAAACAATTCTTGAAACTCTTGTGAGCCATAGAAACAACCAAATGATTTTTGAATTTTAGAATTACTTCTCAGTCTTAAGTATGGAGTGAATAAAAGAGCAATCCCTTCCTCAGCTTTGAATTTGCTACTTTCTGTTTTCACTGAACATTCTCTAGCTGTTATCTCATTTAAGACAATATCAAAAGATCTTTTTAGTTACTGTTACTGATTTTTTTTTTTAGCATTTTTCTACTATATTTTAATAACCAAAACCGTCTTGCCAGTTCCTCCTTGTATGAGAGTTTTCCTGCAAATAGCAGCACTTGGAATTATCAGTGAACCCATTCCAGTTCTTCAATAGTCTTTAAAAAGGTTTTGAACATGGCTGTTCAGGTTACTGCTGTCACTGAACACACTATAATCATAATCATGAATATTGAAAGTCCATGTTCTCTTCTAACCTGTTGTGCATCCATCCAAGCAGGGTATTCACTTTTTTGATCACATTGGCTCAGCTGGAACAATTTTTATGCAATACCATCTTTTTCTCTTTTAATTATGATGAGCTAAGAGTCCTAAAAAGTGGAAGAATCAGCTGAATTTTTCACTTTATAATCAATGGAAACGTTTCTCTTGTGTTCTGTCCTCTCAACTTATTGTAATTAATTGCAGAATTAACCAGATGTCATTGAGAAAATGCAGCTCTTTGCCTATTAAGCAAATAGATCACTTTATTAATGTCTGAATAGTAGCATTTTGAAGACTTTTGTTGGTCTATGTCTGTCCTAGAGGAGGTCTCTCCTGTAGCTGCTCATATCCCAAGCAATACATCTTCTTGGTGGCTTTTCTTATTAATTATGACCAACCACAATCTTTTTTCTGCAATTATTTCAGCAATTAAGTTGAATTAAATTGAGTCTTCATTTTTGATTATAGAGGTTATTCTTCTTCAACATGCATCTGAGATAGAATTGTGTCTTTCTTTGTCACCAAGAGAAGCTTTGGAGATTCACCAGAGCCATTTGGTAAACACTTCAATTGCTTTCCATTCAGCTGTATCTGTTTCTCCTGACCTACACCCACAAATTGCTCTGGGGAACTTCTTTACCAGGCGACCCTGGTAAGGTTCTATCTTTTGAAATATTCATCCCACTTTTTTTTTTTTTTTAACTCTGGTGTCCCTAGGTGGTGCATGGAGATATGGCAATAGAATGAAGACAGAGTTAATTTTTATGCAAATTTTGTTATTGCTTTTTTGCTTCTTGTAAATTTTGAGAGTAAAGTTTTGATTTTTCATAAAGACTTTATATTTTTCTGTTGCACTTCTCTTTTTCTTGTGCCTCTTTTTGTGTCAGTTTCTCTGGATGAGTGCAGCTATTGGAGGCATGATATGAAGCGTGCAGGTTTTCCTTTGCCATTCAGTTTCCATGAATAATCACTTGCCAGTTATTTTCTGCTCCCAGTGATGCTTATTTTCAGTTACACACACGTCAGGAGGTCAGACCCTGCTGTCTGGATAGCTCACCACTGAGTAATGCCACTCAGGGCCATGCAAGTGCACACTGTCATCTTTGGTAACTCTGAGATGACCATACGGGCGCAGAACTATTTGTACAAACCGAACTTACCTAGAAAGGCATTCAAATACATTCTGGAGGTGAAAAGACACATGTAAATTTAAGATCTTTTCCAACAGAGTGCATAAGCAGGTACTTAAGTTTAAGCCAACAGGTTGTAAGTGTGTGTTTCTCCCCTAGGGGTATCAAAACCTCAGCAGTGTTTTGATAGGGTTAATAGCTAATTTTCAAATATGCTGAACCTCCATTAAATTTGTTGAAGTAAACAGAAGCTGCGTATGATCAGAGAGTATTGAGGCAGAACAAGTCCCACCAAAGGGAGAAAAACATTCTGCCCTGCTTGCCAGAATGTCAGGATTTTGAGAAAACAGGTTTGTTTTTAACTTGGGACACTCTTTTCTCAAAATAATATAACGAATTCATCCTGACAGCAGACAAGCAACCTAAATTGTAGATGAGCTTCAGTGTCATGTGCTCATATTGCTATATTTATGTATTGTTTTAAAAATGCTTATGTTAGGAGAACTGAGAAGCAAACCCATGCGTGCAGATTGCAGCAGTTGGTCAGAAAGCAACCATATGATTGGCAATTTTCCAGGGAGACCTGAACAGGGCAAGTTGCATTTATGTGATCTAAATCCACTGGTTGCATTCAGGGGGGATTAACATCTGTTAAAAGTATTATGTTTATCATGCAGGTGTTTCAATATTTGTATTTATTATGTGTTGCAGCAACAGTCTCTGAGAAAACATTCATATAACAATCTGGTTGTTTTATTGTCTGAATCTGTCAGGACAGTCATTTTCTTACTCCAACATTGTGATCCCCTTGCAAGCTGTAAACTATTTAATGAAGTGAGTATATGGAGAAAGATGACAGACTTTCAAACTTTTAGAAGACAGTTTTACATCAGTGACATTAGGTTTTACACTTGGGATTGTTCCTAATACATGTATGGCAAAAATGTTGAATTAGCTTGAAAATTTCCGGAATTCCAATGTAGTCCCTTGTGCATATCTGTATTTAACATTGTATTCATTTTTTCAATAAACAATACACATAGATTCCAAGATGAATGGAAATAAATATTACATACAGTGCCTCATAGAGGGGATAATTATATCTGACTTTGAAGAACTTTACTTCATGTGACTATAATGCTTTTATTGCTGTAAACGTAACTCTGCATTCTGACTTGCAGAAAAGGCTGTTGCCTGTTGAAAAATAAAAAAAGGAAAAGAGAAAAAACTCAAAAGCAAGACATCTGCTGATTTGTATTGCAGTGTAACGTGACACTGCCAGTAACATAGACAAAACAGCTATGTTAAAAATTTTAAGGGAGCAAAATCAAGTGCTCGAACCCATGAGGAAACACAACAGTTTAGGTCATCTGTGTGATCTTAATTTGGTCCCCTTGAGTGATGAAATCTTTATTATATTATCATGGATATTTTTGTTCACAGGACCTCTTGAATCTGGTCCAGCTCATACTGGAGCTAATGGAAATATTTTCATTGAATTCAGTGAGTTTCAGGCTGGGTTCCAAATGGCCACTACTTTTTTTCTTATTTAACCCATATTTCTTGAAATAACATAGGTGTATATAATGACAAAGTTTATCTGGTGAATAAGACATGATCCTTGTTCTGAAAAATTTACAAAGTCCCTGTTCATATAAAGTAAAGGAGGTGATTCATTCCTGTTGCCTAAATTGATTGCTATTTTCCTTTGATTAATCCACAAAATGTAAGTTTATTTCTATATAGAATTCATTGCTCTACCAAAACAAAAAAAGCCCCCAAAACCCACCCCCACCCCCCAACAAACTAAAAAGAAAAAAAAAAAAGGTTTTTTTGTTTGAGCAAATAATTTATACCAAGGACAAAGACAACAGTTCAGCTGTAGAATGATCTATAGTGGTGACTGATTATGAAAAGAGTATGAAGTGGAGTTGAACAGGTGGGGTTTTTTTCCCCTTTAAACATTGTAAATCAATAGATTAAGTAGATTACATGAAATAATGACTACTTTGGCAGGATAATTTTCACTAATAAATGTCCAGCTGAAAATGGTATATAAGTGGGGTATGATCCCTCAGGAAATGACAGAATTAATGTCAAAGACTGAGAAGGGATGAGGTCTGTACCCGTAATTTCTGCTAGAGAAGTTCTCCAGTGTGCGTGCCATTTTGAATGGATGGAATATCAGCAAATTTGTGATCGTATTGGTCCTAACATTGGCCATGCACTAGTTGCAATTTAATGACTTGCCTTAAATTATTAGAATTGCATTGAAATCACTGCCCTGAGGAACACACTTCTCTTTCCCACCCAGTATGCTGAGAACTAAGATGATTTTATATGTCACCACCTCACCACAACACATCCCTTTATATATTCCTTCAGGTGATTTGCATTTATTTCTATTGAGGCCTTCAGAAAAGCAGGATCACTATTTATTTTCTACTTTCCATCAGCAATTTGACTTACTGCATTCAGTCCTCATTCAGCAGGACTCTTTCCTGACCATCCAGGTCTTCCAAAAATATCAACAGCAGCAACACTCATTTCTTTTTAACTTTTCATTTATTGGTCCTATTGTCAAAGAGAATATGACTGAAATGTTTATATGTATTATGTGCTTATAATTTTATTCTTTCTTTTGGCCTTCTGAATTAGTAACATCTGTTACCACTGATGGAAAATATCCTCTGGGCCACAGAGGAATCACAGTCACATGTTGCTGCTGGAACAGCCGGTGTGAATCAGCAGTAAGATAGACTCATCACTCTGCACCTAACAGATATAACATCAAAATGGAGCCAAGACATTCCTGTCCGAAGTGGGAGGTAACGGCCTATCCTCTAACTTGAAAAGAGAAGCCTCAAACCATTTCCCAAGTGCTTCCAGCCTTAGAGGCAGCACTTTCTTAGTATGATTCACTGTAAAATTTTCATTTTCATCAGCATTATCCTCCCTGATTATTATAAGGAATAATGTGGCCCATAAGCTAACTGTAATAACAATAAAGATATTCAGGAATACAGAGTGCTCAGCATGAGAGGCCCCTGAGTCCTCATGTTTTTGGTTCTAAAGGGTTGCTTTGGAGTGCTTGTCAACATTTTTCATTCATGGCACGTCCAAAATTTCAAAGATCTGTAAAATAGCATGCAAGGTATTGGCCATTGCCAAGCGAGCTGCAACAGTCAGCTAAATACTACCTTGTATGATGCTGATGTTGGAGAAACAAAAAGAAAATTTTAGTTTGGAAACGGGCAAAATTTCTCCATCTTTGTCAAAACCACCCAAGATCTTTCACGTATGGTATCCAGAATCACTCTCTTGAGTACAAAATGAGTGACAATCTCTTACTCAGAGTAGTGTTGTAAATGTAGTATGCATCGAGTGCAATATATACTAGTGAATAAGGTAGTAATCAGGTGTTTTGTTTTATGTTTGTACAATGCTCAGCACACTTAAAACTGCAGCATGTGACCAGGTCAAGCTCCTCAGGTAAGGCAGGCATACTCTAAGCCTCTTAGTCAGGGAGTAATCAAAGAATGAGTTGTTATTTTGGTTTCAGAAAAGTTTTTTGAAAGACCCATGGTGAAAGGCTCTTTTGAGGGAGTCTGCATGAGATGGGATCTTTGAGTCTTACATTTGTAGAGAAGACAACTGTTTGTGCAGACTCATTCATACAGATCACAAATGACCAATAAGAGAAGATTATAGTTTTGTACAAAAAGATTATATTTATCTATAAATATCTATCTATACGTTGGATATAATTCATAAAGAGTCTTCATTTCTGTGCAAAGCCTTAGGTGCATTATATTACTTAGCAAAATACGTAAAATATTATGGCATCATGAATGATGAATGATGAATGATGATTTATCTACTGTATTACAAGTCTGTAAGTGCAGCAACCCCTTCTGTTCTATTTGTATGTACTTGTGCAAACAGATTTCTTCATTTAGCCAGTATATAATAACAATCTGTCATTAATTTGTGTCATTACTTTTTAATATTTTTCTTTTACCTCTCCTTCTTTCTCCTTCTGTATTTGTGTCAAATGCAAGCATTCTGGGTGAACAACCTCCAAAGTGTATACAAATAAAAGTGAACAAACAAATTTGACTTTGATTAAGCCAAACCAAATCACTAAATATCATATGACAGTTTTCCTGACTCTTTGTAATATCATTTATACTGCATAGAAACAAAGGCTTAAAGAATATAAAACCCCATTTCTCAATACTCTGAGTCAGTGTAGGAAACCTGGATTGTGTCCCTGGTTCGTACATACTTCTACTAATTCTCCCTCGCTGTTATCTCTTGAGCAATATCATAGCAACATATTTTGCATGGTAGTAAATTATCTCAAATGGAGAGATGCAATGTATGGCTAAAAATAATGCCCACATTTTGCACAGCTGTTGAGTTTTAACTGAAAAGCTTAAGCAGCTCTTCAGAAAGTCACAACATCTGATCTGTAAGGTGCTATCCACCTTTGCTTTCAGTGGGAGTTGAGGACATACAGTTCTCCAGAGACCTGACACCTATAGAGGATATTATGGAAGTCAAGTAACTGCCATGCGATAGTGTGGCTCATCCAATAAGGAATGGGCTGTTTAACACCGACAAAGTGGAGTGAGTAACCAGCTATCAGAGACATTTTTGACATAGAGCCATAAAGTGGGAAGCGGCATGCCATTTTAGCAGGCATTAATGCAGCAGGCAGACTGCTCTAATGATCTATAGATAAAGCAGAAAAAATGTCTTCCTGGCTTAAGTGAATTATTGTTGCCATTAAAGATGATAGCATGACATGGGAGGAAAGGTAGTGCTACTTTAAAATGGAGTATTCCACCCGCACACTCATCATTAACTCCAGCTAGAAATTGGAGTAGCACAAACTCAACCTTCTTTCAACCAGGTTTGACATTGCATCCTCACAAAAGGAAAAGATGACTTTTTTACCCGGAAAAAAACATACCTGTAGTTGCTCTTTTCCTGAAACCAGATCCAAATAAGAAAACTTTCATACAAATATTTACCTATATTTTATCTGCATACTAGTAGAAATTGTGGTTCTATTGTGTTGGGAACAGCACAACAAAAACTTTTTATAATGTATTACTCTTTAGCAATCAAATGGATGGCTGTTTATTTTCTTGTTTTATCTTCAAAATTCATCTTTTAAGACGTTGTCTCATTTGAGATAAGGAATTTAATGTTACCGTCATAGATTAGGCAGGAATGTCATGAGGTATCCAATGTAGTCTCCTGCAGAAAGAAAGGGAGGAAGAAGCAGTGTCACCCATGAGATCAGACCAGGTTACTCTGGGTATATCCAGCTGAGTCTTGAAAACACTCAAGGGTGGAGCCTTTACAATCTCTCTGGAAACACGTTCCTACCACATGACTGCCTGGGGTCAGTGCGGTGATTTTGTGTGGCTTTTTTTTTATACTATGAGTTAGGAGATAGGAGTGATCTCTTTGACTTCCCTATTGCTAATCAGAGTGATGAGATTGTCATAAGAAAATACTTTTATAAGACAGAGGAAGATGTTGAAGCAACATGGCTTGATCATACCTGGCTGAGAGAAGTCTGAGCTGGCTTTGCTTTTGCTGACATTCATTTTTTGACTGAGTTGTTAGCACTGTAAAATCTGCCAAACATTTTATTTTATGTCTACTCCAAGCCTTTCTACCCTCCTGCATTTTTTCTATCCTTTGTCTTTTCTAAAGAGCACATTTGCATTGTAGAAATAGCAAACAGGAAGGTGAGCTTGATGTGTTTCTGATACATAGATCATCTGTTCAAAGTCCCTCTCTTAGGATTTTCCATTCACTTGGATTTGGTTTTCACACCTTTAGTTGTAGGCCAGAAGAACAGACAAAGGGTAGATTTTTTTCCCCATTTAATGGATAGATACTCACTTCAGTACTTAGAAATTTTAAATAATAAACCTATTCCTCTCTCCAGAGGTGCTCTGAAGGTGTCAATACATGATGTTTTGGGTGCCAGCAGATGCAACCCTAGGCACCAGCTCCTGCCCTGTGCTATTTACATTCTCCTGTTTCATTGCTTCCCATAGTTGTTGAGGTTTCTCCCTGGTATAGGACATCTGTGTTGCCTGTCTAGCATGAAAAAAATCTGTTTTCCCAGTATTTGTATGTATAAATTTCTCTTTTAATTGTAATTGAATGCAGAAAGCTTGAAGTGTTGTATTTAAATAGATCAAAACTCAAGGTCTTGGACTGGGTATTTAGGATTGTTAAAATACCCCAATAATTTTCATGTTTGTGTCTCTAAAATTTAATTTTATAATTCAAAAGGCTATGGATTTTCTTAATTTGAAAAATATGGATGAAAAGAGTAATTCCCTTGTCTTAGGCCTGCTTTCTTAACCTAGAGATCAGTTCAGTAAATCATACGAAGTGCCCCTCAGCACTTTTCCAACATTTTACAGTGCTTCATTACTGCAGATAAATGTAGTTATAGTTCACATAATACGAACACAGAATTCTTGTGCAGGTACTTAATTGAAGCGGATAAATTTTTATGCAGCAGTACTTTGTTCCTCCTAAATCTTTAGTAGTCTGTGGGTAATAATATAAGTGGTAGTAGTGTTAGGTGAACTTTTTTAATGAAAAGAAAAAATACTCCACTTTGTTTTGTGTTTTCACTCTCTGACAACAAATGAAATGAAGGAGGCTTATATACCAAGGAATTATAAAGGGCTAAAAAAACATAGATCTCCATAAAGAAACAACATTTGTAAGTTTTATGGTTAAATCAGCCATTGCTTTGCTGACCAATAAAATGGAAAATGTGTGCTTTTATAGGTTTATAAAAAAGGCAAACTCCAGTTGCATGAAAAATAACTTTCACCGATTGAGTACAGGTGGTGACTTGTTTAAACTCTGAAGATGTAAAGGCTTAGTATGCATGACTGAAAAAGGGAACATGGCACAATAAAAAAGTCTTCCTTTCTTTACTCATCAATCCTTTGGGTATTCCATGTCAAATAAATGTTACAACAATTTACAGTAAAAGTATACAGTGGAAGTGCCAACGTTAACACTTCTTAGGATTGGACAAGGTCCAAATTTTTCACACCAATATTTAATGTGAAGTAAAATGTCTTTTCCATTGGAAGTGTCAGCTGTAACATGCTTTCCTATATTTGGCAACATGCTCATGTGAAGTATAAAGTCAAATGCACATGATGTTCCTTTTATTTCAACCATGATAAATTGTGTTCATTTGTTTAAGTGCAAGTGGCAGTTTTAGTGTTCCTACTATAAATTTTGGTTAGCTTCTATTGACATGCTGTATTAAACTTAAGAAAAACAAATTACACTTCACCCATTTTAATTGACTAAATGTGTCAAAAACACAATAAGTATAACATGAAGGGTCAGAGTCTCAGACTTCACCATAATGGGTGTCATGGCAAGGATCCAGCTTTTTGTGCATTTCATTTTTCATAAAGTTTTAGTATGAGGCATACGTTTAACATTCACTTCCACTTCAGATTTGTAGCTTAAAAAAAAAAATCTCGTGTTCTGTTCCCATTACTCTCACCGGCAATGTTAATTTATTTTTAAGGTGATAGTACTGATGAATTCAGATGAACCGTTATAAACATAAGATTTCAAAATTGACTTTGGTATTTGAAGGAATGAATTCATGATTTATGCAGTATAAATGGATTTGTGTCAAAACTCATGGTTGAGACCATGGTTAGGAATCCCTGACACCAATTTTCTAAATAGATAAGTGTGGTTGAGTGCCAGATGAAACTTGGCATGCCCTATTCCCGAAGGATTTGAATGGAGCCTGCCACTTTTAATGCATGCATTTCATGCTAGAGAGCCGATGTCTATTTTTGTCTTCTGGAAGTCTTTACCTTTTTTCTGGACTTTAACAATTGAAAATTAAGGAAAACCACCAGGAGACTGCAGGAGTATTGGCAGAATGCCCCTTAGCATTGGAATACCTTCATGGAATTTAAGCCCTTTGAATGTCTCAGTGTGGAGTCATTCTTATGAATTGTGAACAAGGGATCAGCACTTGTTGCAAGTGCCAGAATACCCTTTTCTTTTCCTCTCATTGAGGATGCATAAAGCTGCATCCACTGGAAGAGTTTTGTTCTCAGTCTGAATCTCTGCCTGGTTAGCTGTAACAAGGTGGAATGGTCAGAGAGCAGACAGGCTCAGACTGCATGTAGGACTTTCAGCAAGGTTTAGCAGCTTTCTTGGGTTTCCAGCAAATCCTTTCAACTGTCTTCATCTTCTGATGAGCAGAATGAAGAGGATGCCATGTGCTGCCAGGTTGAATTCACATAGGCAACCCCATCTCATTGTGCTGTACATTAATGTCTGGTGAACTCCAGACATGGCTATGCAATTGCAGGCAAAGCCTTTTCCTGCTCCTGCTCACTCATTTGTTGTGTGGCTGGTGGTGTAAAGACATTCCTCTGACCTGGGCAGCAGCAGAGTCTGTGGTAAAAAAAAGAGGGTAGAAGTATATATTGGCTAATGCCAATCTGACAACAAAAAGCAAAATTTTCACCTATAATTGGTGCTTTTTTAGCCTTCAGTGTTTTCTACCTACTGGAAATTTGATAGTATGTATGAACCTCCATAATTATTAAGGAAGAATTAAGAGTTACCAGAGGAGCTGGGAACTATTTGGAGGCAGTTTATTTCTACTTCCCTAAATAAAGGGAAACAGCTGGGAGTAGACCCCTCTCCCTGAGGGTGGTGCTGGTCTTAGTCTGTGGAACAGGAGTGAGGAGGAGCACAGGGCTGTCATCCTGACTGCCGCCAGCGTGGTTGCACACTTATGCACAGAGAGCAAGGTGCTGGAAGAGTGTCCAGAAGTCACCTGAACCCTCAGCCTAGAAACCCAAGTCCAAACCCTCCTAGAAGGAATCCAATGAGGCAGCTTGGCCTTATCTCTCTGAAAAAGTGATTAATTCTCATATTTGCAGCCTTCTGCACTTGTGCTGACCAGCATTCCTTCATTCAGTTTTGCAGTTAAATCCTGTTGTAGGCACTTCCTCAGTAAGTCAGCTCCTAATATATAGCAGCATGTGGGACATGTCTTTATTTTTGAATTTTTGATGTGAAAGATTACTCTTTTATTCAGAGGCACCTGGCTGTATCCATTCGATTAGAAAGTGTTAACGTGGGTGTCTTTTGTTTCAAGGTAACTTTTATTTGCTTTTGGGGGTTTTATGATCCTGTCACAACTTAAACAACTCATTTCATAAAGGTATTTTTAGCTACCAGAAAAGGCTATGCATTCCTCAAGACTGGAAATACATCAGCTGGGATCATATATATACACTATCCCAAAGGGAACTTAAAACTTTCTTCATGAGAGACTGGAATACAAAAACTCTCAAAAGTTATAGTTCTGGAGGTAGGAAACCTAACTAACTCCATGAATATTGTCATCAGAACAGGCAATGCTGTCTGTAGCTCCATTTTCATGCCACTTTTACTGTAAAATCACAGAATATTCTGTTTTCAATATGATCTTACCAAGCTAACCACAGAATTCTTCTTTGTTGCTGGTTAGTTTTGTTTATTTTTCACCTCTGGTGGAATATACCTCCTTAGAGAGTTAGCCCTTAAAAAAAAAAAAAAGAAGAAAAAAAAAAAAAAAAGAAAAACAAGGAAAAAAAGGAAAAAAAAAAAGAAAAAAAGAAAAAAAAGTTTATTGAAAATCTTGCCTGTAACCAACCCATACAGCCTTAAAATTTGGAAAAGAAAAATATTGCATCTGCTGCTCAGAAAATGCCTTTTACTGAGTTTCTAATGATATGCCTAAACTTGGCCAAATCAAGCACATTCAACACCTTCCACTTCAGCAACAGCATCAAAGAAACTCTATCTGCTGGGATCCCCCGTTAGAGTTTAGCAGTTCATTTGCTGAGTATTTCATTGGAGCTGAGTATGCTCCAGGCCAGAGCTGGCAGGTTGACAGTTTTCCCTGGAACTGCAAAATCTGGCTGTTGTGGGACAATGTGAGTATGGGGACTGGAAGCAGAGACTACCTCACTCGTTTTCTTTCTGTTCATACTTAGGCAGTATAAAGAAAAAGGAAGAAATTCACTGTAATGAAAAGGAGAGCCCATCTGGGTGTAATAGAATGCAAAGGCACAGAGGTCAGGACTGGAAGCTGATATTGTAAAGAAAACCTTTGTTTTTACTGTATAATTAAAATTATTCAATAATGCACAAGCCAAAAAATGACAAAATAAAAAAAGCAAAAGTAAAAGTTTGAATGGGGCAATTGAATTGTGATGATTCCTCTCTTCTGGTTTTTCATTTTCCTTGAATTGTTCCTTTGAAGTTTCTTGTGTATATGTTTTATATTTTACTTTTTTTGGTGGATATATATACGAATAGAATTTGTCATTTATTGCTATGAGAAGATACAATATTAATATTATACTGTCAAATAATTATAATATCATAATAAATAATGTGACAATTGAGTTTTTGACAGGTATAGGATCCATAGGCCCCAGATGTTCATAAATTTGACGAGAAGATTTCTATACACACCAGAATTGTATGAGAAAGACACAATTACCTGAAAGATCATTCTCATATTACAGTAGGAAAACAATGACTAAAACAAGCAATTACTTCTTTCAAAAGCACCAGATAAAGGATATTTGTCTCAAATGTTGCTTTGCAGAAAATTAGTTTCATTTCTGCCTCTCAAATATGAAAATGGTACATATATCCAGTTTTGATAGCAGTGATTTTTTATTATCTTGACCTTTGAAAATCTTGGCTTAGGACTATAAATGGGATATCATAATTGTCTTGACTATATCTTAATACTATTGAAAATCTTTATAATACAGTTTTACTTTTTCATTGAATGGCCAGTTACCAATTTTGTGGAGAATTTATATATATAGAACTCTTTCCTTTCAAACAGACCTGGCTTTATAGCACTCTCAGTGCCAACACTATACTGCAGAAGTCTCTGCCCTCCAATGAAGCACAGTAGTACAAGAAATTGCATTACCAGACTGCAGCAACCAAGTGCCAGGAAGAGAAACAGGTTCACACACAATCCAGCCCTTAAAGAGAAACATTGGAGCCTCAAAAGCTCAGAAATTATTTTGATCAGAGTGAAAGAAGTATGAAAATAGTCAGTGCCACTGGAGCACTCTTTGACACTGATAATACAGACTTCCACATTTCACCTCCAGGCTGAAGGCAAAACCCAACTGCATCTGACCAAAGTAAATTTCCTGCTGTGTTTAATATAGTGCAACCACTACAAATTTCTTGAAAATATTCTGAATTGTGATCTAGGTGCTTCTAAGGGATGTATCTCTTGAGTTTTCTCCAAGATATACCGTGGGAAAAACTACACTATACTTAACTGCTACATATATCTTACGTACTCTTCTTGTAATTCTCCACACTGTCTGTTAGAGAGTTTTCTTGTTATTTAATAAATAATATCAATCAGCCTTGACATTCTTAGCAGTGCTTCATACCAATCCTTACTGCTAAAGCTTTTTCATCACAGGAAGGTAAATTTTGCTAGTTCCTCAGCTCCTCATGCAATTATCAACTGGCTTCCCCGGATGGTTCGAGACCCACGCAGGGGATTCAGAAACCTTGGCATAGAGCCCAAGACCCCTACCTTTGATTTCAACCCCTGGGAAAAATTACCACCTTTGCATGAAGAATTAAAAGTCACAAAAATTAAGTAGAGTATAAGTTAGTGTGTTGCAAGGTGAAAAAGTAGGTTTTTGAGATTTTTTGGAATAAGGGTCTGGGGTCAAGATGGAGGGATTTGGGCATGTTCTGTTCTTCTTGGCATCCATCTTCTAGGTGATGTTGGCACTTTTGGATTGGTTTAGAGTAGAACTAGACTGTACAATATAGGGGATATGCATTGGAAGATAACTGTAAATAATATTTACGTAGTTTGTAGTATAAAAAGATAGTTCCACCCTTGGGGCAGACAGTGTGCCTTGGGCTGGCCTGCTGAGCAGACTTCAGCTGGTTGGGGAAAGAACCTCCTAGATAATAAACAATTCTGAAAACTGCAGAAGACAGCTCCAGACTCTTTCTTCAGTGCTCAGGCTAGAAAACAGAGACTTTTAAACTATACAAGTGGTTGTCTTGAGCTCCTGAAAATCCACTGACAGATTCCCACAGAATTATTCATGTGACAGCATCTTTTTTCTATATACAGTCTAACAAAAGATTCAAAATGCCCTCACTCACTCACACTTACATAGAAACACTGCTTCATACACATTTTATGTCAGTATAGAAATTATTTCTTATAGTATTTTTCTGTTCTTTCCTCTGGTTTGGATCTTATTATGGGTCCAGAACTCACCTTGACACTAGCTATAACAATGCAATGTACATAATTTTTTTCCTGCCAATAACATTCAATTATAAAACTGTAGTCCCCAGAAAATAAACAAAGCTTTCCATTTATCTAGAAAATACTCTGCCAAATAACTGGTAGAAAAATCCATAGATTTCTCATAGTCAGATGCAGTAACTGCTGATTTGTACAGTATTCTTCTGTTAGACCAAGACTGTGTCTGTATTCTAGTATTGATTTTCTTTTCTCCTTTTATGCATGAAATCAAAAGGCATCTTTACCTTTTATATTTAGAGTAAACCCTGTATATAAACACTGGGTAAACTATACAAAATAATGTTGATTTCCTTCCTAATATCTGCATAAAATATTATTTTAAAACTTAGAAATATTAGTAACTCTTTTGTTCTCAGGTAGAATAAGTATCACAAAAATACTAAAAGCTATCTAGATGACAAAGTTATCAAAGAGGCATGTAGGAAGAAGCATGAATATTTGTTCAACTACAAACTTTGAAGCAAGTAAATGGAGATTGCATATGGCATCACTGCACAGCACAGCTACACTCCTCCTGTCTGCCTGAAAGATGTAATCCACATATCTATTTAAAGCTGTTGATACACTGAGGAATTTGGACAGGGAAATGCCAGAATGCTGCTTTTATGGCAGTATGGGCTCCAGCACCTTTGGAAATTTGTCAATAAAATATTACTGTAATGTACCTGTGTGGACTTAACTGGACGTGCCTGGGATTTAGCAGGGATTGGTACATGGAAAGAGGCTACTCCAGATCTGTGAATTTCCCCATTTCTGGGAGACCTGTTTTTCCAACAAGCTTATACCACTAAAAACCCAAACACAGATCAACAGAATTGAGTGTACTTCATTCATGCAAATAGTTATCCTACAGTGAAACCCACTTTAAGATTTTTGAGGTATGAGAGGCTTTCATTACTATTTATATTAAATTGTTAAGTGGTTTATTATAGAAATAAGATTAAATATTTTTCTTATTTCATGTATTATTATTTTATTATTAATTTATAGACTGTTGTTCTTGGCAGTGCTGAACATCATGGATAATTCTTGCTCCAAAGAATAAACAAGAAGGAGCTGAACATATTTTCCTCTTGGAACATTTGCCACAATCGGGGAAATTAATTATGTTTGTAGGTATTTATGGCTGAAAGCAGGCCAGGGTGAACCTAACAGGTTTGATAAGCTGTGAGTACAGGAGAACTGTAGGTGTGCCTAACTCACAGGTGTGCCTTGTGGCAATGCTCACAGCAGACATCTCCCACAAGATTGCCTGGAAAGTGCTCCTCGGAATTTGCAGGTTGGAAGCACTGATGTGAATGGAGAGCCCATAATTTTGTCTCAGATATCCAGGAGAACAAGATATGTTTTTCAATCCATCCAACTGCAGTTGCTTTCTCTGGAAGAATGATATAGTATAAGAGGGCAATGTTTAAAGACACCAAAGCCAACACATTTGGCTATAGATACTAGATGTTGCCATAGAGAGCTGGGCATCACAAATTTCTGTTGGAATGCTTTGGTAGAAATCTGTGTTCAAGCAGTTCATTTGTTCTCATATAGTGGTCATTTGCTCACAATTTTCATATGTTCAACAGCCCAGTTGAATTATTGAGCCTTTTTTTTTTTTTGAGTACACCAGATGTCTAGAATGTACAAAGAAACAGACAAACTCTTCTTCAATTAGATAAAATTTGTAGACTAAAAAGAAGGATTTTTCCACCAAGAAAAAGTAGTATGCTAACCCAGTTTACAGTAAATATGTTGACATGAACTAGATTTCAGGTCTGCAGGTTCTTTATCTCAATGAAAGCTATCAAGGACCTTAAAGCTCTTTGACAAAACCTGGCACAGTGCCGCAAAATTTCAGTTTTGATAAATTGCTGTCTTTCTAGTAAAACAAGGTTACATTGGAACATTCCTGACTCACTAGATTTGTCTAAACAGATGCTGACAATATGGTTCAAACATACGGGTTATGGAGGAAGACAGGGCAAATTTCAATTTGTATTTGGACTCTAATCCCACACTAAGAAACGTGTAGCCTCACTCCTGAGCACTGGTAAAGCCTTGATGTGGGATTCAGCTCATGGCCATGGTCAGTTACGATTGAAATTCTTCCCAGAAGAAATTTGTAGGGGCCCTGGTATAATTCTGCCATCACATCCTCACCCCTGGGTGTGAGCGAAGGTGTTTCGAGTGTGCGTTTTACCATATCTGCCCTGGCTGCAGACAGGACAGTGTGTCTGGCAAAGTTGCAGGCCAGATGTATGGCTCTTCAGCTTTCCTTTTGGGATATCTGGTAGGGCTTCAGTGATGTAACAGTGAACTGCCTTCTAAACCTTGATGCGCATGACAAACTAAGACTAATGGTTTCCTTTAAATCTGGGGCTGAATACCATTGTTTGCTTTGAAAATTCCAAGAAATACAATTTCACTTTAGATCACTATAAATTTATAACCTGTTGTACAGTGAAGGAGTAATCTCATGGGAAATGAGCATAAACCTATTATATTTTCATTAACAATCTGTTTTCACCATTGACTTAATCCACATTTACTGTTGTGGAATTTGATTATGCATTATAAAGCCCCATAAAACAAAATTAGGTATGTATCCAAGTATCCATTTTCCTGGTCATGTTGAATTACTCATTTCCTTTGTTTAAAATCTTGGGTCCTTTCTATCTAACTCAAACAAAGAGAGTCTGTGTGTTTACTGTCATCCATCTGAAAAACAACATAGCAGCTTCTTCTGTTTTCTTTTCTCTTTACATTAATATCTCTTTTCTATGAGAAAAGAAAAGAAAATAGAAGGAAAGGGAAATGGAAAGGAAAAAGGAAATAAATATTTAAATAAATTTAGTATATTAACTAGATTTGGAAGGGGTTTTCTTATACTCAGCACCTTTGTTTTTATTTGATTGTGTAATAGTTAAATATGAAGACTCCTGCCCAGAGCTCAAGTCTACAAAACACACCAAAAAATCCCTGACCTATACAGTGTAACCCAGTTCCTTGAGCCTGTCTCAGAGGTGTGGAATGATCAGGGGTTTGGGAAGATGCAATTAGGAAGGCTTTAAATTTGGCATGCATGTGGTTTTGGAGTAAACCCATATTTTAAGTATGATATGGATTTTTATGTCACTGTTGCTAGGATGGTTATTCTGAAATCTGGAATTCCTTACTGTCACAGAGTTACAGCTTCTGTGTTTTGTGAATTAGAGAAAATAGTCTACAGAAATGTCAGGCTACTTTTTATGTACTTCATTGCCTGGTGGTCAAATAGTTTTTCTGCATATAAAAAATATTATTTAAAAAAATTATTACATCTGGTAAACCATTAACACAGGAAGTCAGCTACATGAAAATGAGCTCATTGATCAGCATAAATTAAATTAAATATGTTATGTCTTACACAGTCCTCAGATAGTTGGCTGGTATTTCAGCAGCAAAGGACTGTCAAGAATTTAATGTTAGCATTACAGTTTCGGAACAGCATTTCAGGTCAGTTAGCAGCATCAATTTTATAGCAATATCAAATCTGATGGTTTTATCTCTATTTTTAAAAAGTTGCTGAAGAGTCTGTGCAACACAGAATGATGTTATTGTACAGAATATTTTGCATGCACCAAATGCACCAGGAGAGGAATACAGGATAAAGAGAATATAATTGCAAGGAAGGGCTTTTATGCATGAAAAGAATTGCACTTTCTACATGAATGTTCAAAATGGATACAAAAAGATAGAAAAAAAAAAAGAAGCAAAATGCCAGCAAGTTTTCTATTTAGCAACTTGTTTTTACCTACTTTGATAATAACAAAATGTTCAAGCACAGAGGAAAAAGGGGAAAGGTCTTGGAAGTTATATTGATAAACTATGTGTGTATCCCACAGCTGGCATAAAATATCTTGTTTGGGCTGTAAAAATATATTAGTATGTCATGTTATCTTCATAAATTCTTCCAACACATAAGGTGGGTAGTGTCCCCCCGAATCCCAGGGCTCATTACCATTTCTGCCCGCTCGTACCATTCATCAGCCCCTTTGTCATACAGAGCAGGCGCGCGGTTGGGGCCGCAGCACTACCATTCTGCAGGGGTAGATACTGAGTGAGTTATTAGCTGTGGCAGACAGCCCTGCTCCCAAACACTCCTGAGAAGGTTCTTCACTTAGGCAAGCAACAATTACTATGGCATTCCCAACCTGGGGAATGCCAGAAAGTTCTGAAGAGAGCCTGTGGGTTTCAGTTTTCCCTTTACAATGACTCTGATTAGACATTAATCATGATTTCCAGAGCTTTCCAAAGTTCACCAAAGAAGTTCAAGCATTTAGGACTTTCACAAGTATTTGTACTCCACTAAAACAATCCAATTTGCATGTTATTCTTGTTTGTAAGAAAGCTATAAATCCTATTTCTGTGTGAAAAGTTATAATCTGAAACACTAAGCAACTGAGAATTTGTGTCTCCAGCTCAATGTGAGACAGGAAGGAAATCTGTAAATTAACACATGAATTATATTGCATTTCACGGTCGTATGAGCTTAGAAGAAACAGGCCATTTTCCTTTTCATCTTTCTTTTAAATTTTGTATTTCTCAAATTTGCACATTTAAAAGTAGCTCTATTTAAAAGAACTATCTGTTTGCTATAATGTTAATTGTCTGTTTGCTCTAACGATGAACGTTTCATTTCTTTAAAATAAAACTATTACTTTTTCTTACTATTTGAGGGCAGGGACAATGAGGCACTTTTCCAGACAGCTAATTCCTGATTAAAAATAATTTAGGCATTTTTAAAAAGTGATTTTGATTGATTTTGATAAATAAAGCCTGAGTGGTCTAGGTATGTGACTATCTTATTTTCAAATTACTTAGGAGGTAAATCAGTTTAGCAGGAAATTAACTAACTTTGGCCTGTAATAATGTTAAGATTTAAACCCCCTATTTTTTGTTCACGATTTCACTGATCTGCTATGATGAAGTGACATTTGCTTTTAGTCAAATCAGCTTTGCTGTTTGTTTCACTGCAGCACTAAATCTTGCAGAACTAACACTGGTGACAACTTTCCATTTTCTGTTTAATTCACCACACATTGTCAACATCAAGATGAGGACTTGAAGCAGGAGCACCATAGAGGAACTTTGGCTTTCATATTTTCAGAGAAGTGCTTAAATTATGCACAATTCTTATGTTCTGTTCTTATAAATGAAGTTTTTATTTAAACTACTTGAATTGGTCTGCTGTTTAGATTATCAGTATAGGATATATATAGATGGGAAAATACCCAAGAAATGCTGTGATAAAATTAAGCATAGCAGTTTAAAAAGAAAGCATGAGTCAGTTTATGAGATTGTATCCTAAAAGGCATTCCCTTTGATAGGAAAGGAAATTTCCTCATCGACTTTGATGCATAACTCTCAGTAGAGCACATATAAATATTGCTCATTTTCAAAGCACATCATACATCACACAACTGCAGTTTTCATATCAATTTTTTACATATTTCAGTTCTAATTTGGTCTCCTTCTACTTCCAAACAAAGACAAAAGAAATACCTACATTTAAAACTGTTTCCCACATATCATTCTCCTGGGCTATGAAGTTTGAGAGTAGAAGGGAGCAGAAATGAGTTCAGATGCTCATGAAAAAATACTTTCCATTGCACAACAATTGAGGAAAGCCATGCACTGATGCTTTCACTTAATATTTTAAGTAAAGTTAAGAATTTTTTGCATGAAAACACCATGATCTGCCTGGAAAAATGCTATTCCAGTTTTGCCTCATAAGCCTGTGTGAGCCTTGCAATTGTACTCTCCCAATGGTTTTCTTGGCTTTTCCAGTAAGTGCCATGGGTATGCTGCGCTTGATTCCCTTTGCCGGGTGAAATTCAGGTTTGAAGAGAGTGCAAAATATTTTATACATATTCCTACTACTGTTCTGGCAGTAGGGAAGCCTTGATGTCAGCCTCCCTGCTGGTGCTGCAGCCCAGCCTACAGGTAATTCTTCCCACAGATCTTTATATAACTCCCTGTGTTGTGATGGTCTAAATTTTAGTGATAACTGGTATTCCTAGACTGCAGACACTCTAGATAGCAGATATTATGGGCTCTTGATTCTGAGGAGGTAATTTTTCAATCACACAAATTTCCTTAACCATAGTAATTGTTACATATTATTTAAATTTTTCCCCCCTGTTACTTTTTTTCCCGCCAAAGTACTTTACTGTGGCTTACAAAATACTTGGAAAATATCTCTTTCAAAGCTAGACTCTCTAATCACATTGGAAGGAAACAAATCTTTCTCACTCTCTTCATATTGGATTATGTCAAAGATTAGCTCCGATTTAAGCAACGTTGTACGAAGTTTTGCAAAGGATTTTCTTTTTAAACTACAACCATATGTTTTTCTCCATTGAAACAGCTTACATATTGAGTATATGAGATTGATTGATGACATTTGCTCCAGTCATTTCACTAGTCATTTATTCATTTAAGGTTAGGTTAAGGATGTTTATTAAATGATTAGCAAAGCAACTCATTGATCATTGTTCCCTGTTTCTGTCTAGAAGCAACTGAGGAGCAATGAGGTTAAACAAAAAATATACTAGTTTTTAATAACATGAATATACAGGGATATTAATTATTGTTCCACAACTTTGTTGTAGATACTTATAATAAATGCATTACAGCTTCCCCTAAGAAAAGATCCTAAACAAGACAACAGAATGAACAGTGACCAGCCCAGCATCAGCCTGATCCCAAGCCTCCCTCTTTCCTCTGTTTCCCACTCACCAAAACAGATGGTAGTAAACATCACCCTAGTTTTCAGTTTTCTTCATTGGCACACAGTTGAACATTTAAAGACGCCCTCTTTCTATATAATTTGAGGAAATGGATCCAAGGCGCTGAAGAGGCCACCTTGCCTCTCAAAGCTGCAGCCTCTCCCTTGATGCTCTCCCTCTGAGTTCTTCAGCAATTGAGCTTTTTCTGTCCTTAGTGATGTTTTCAATAGAGTGGAGCTTGGTCTTTCCTGGCAAACTGCCTGAGACAACAAAATTCCTTTTTCCAGGAAGGAAGAGCAACATGGGGAGTCATTATTTTCAGTTTGTATGCAGATACTGCTTTCTCTGATCCTGGTCTTCCAAAAAGCAAAAGGAATTGAGAAAAGGGGAAGGGAAGGGAAGGGAA
>VRYO01002355.1:4759773-4803830 GCA_009812075.1 Sialia sialis
AGGCTGGATTCTTCAATGAAAAAGGTGCAGCTTATATTCATGAAACTACTGTAAATACTGGTGTCAAAGCTCCTTCTGAAACACCACCACTGGGGAGAGAGAGAGGAATCTCGCTGCTATTAAGACACACAACCCTTCAGCCACTGAAGAAAAATAAGTTAAACCAGCAGTAACTTTTTATAATTAGACTTGATAATAGACATTTTAGAAAATGTCAACTTTGCAAATAATTTCTGCTGGGGAGCAGAGTGTTAAAATGGGGTCAAAGGCTTTTGAAGAAAACTTGCAAGTTTTCGTTAATTTTCTTTGAAATACAGAACAATTTTTAAGCCTTCCAGGACAAGTCAATTTTTTCTTGTTAGATGTTTTTGTTTTTTTAAAATTTATAATTGGATTTAATTTATTTTAATTTTTTCAATTTTATTTTTTTAGGCTAATGACCATTTTATCACATCTTCTAAATTTTTCATATCTGAGATATAGAGACTGAAAACTATGTTTTTCTTCTTCTGTAGAAACTGTAAATTTTCAATCACTTAAAATAACCTTCCTGACATTCACAGCGCAGACAAACATTTAGTGGAATAGTGCAGCATTTTGGAAGTGTTTCAGGCATAGCCAGTATTTCCTGATATTCTCTACAGACTTTCCAGAAGGATTTCAGAGGATATAACTAGGCATTTGGAAGGATAAACAGAACAAGTTCACTTCTGCCACACCCTGTTTGAAAACTTGAATGTTGTGTTTCACAGTTCAGCTTTTAGAAGTCTCCAGGAATGGTATCAGCTGTCTTGTTTCTTCAATGATTCTTAAGGCAAAATTATTTAAAATAAACCAGGCTGATTTTAGCACTTTGTATTTCCTTGGGATGTATGCAATTTAAAGGCTCATCTCCTCAGACTTACCCAGCTGTAACAGCAGTTGTTAGAGTGATTCTGTCCCTTAGCTCTGAGTTTCTATATGGGAAACCTGCAGCTGCTCATGTATTTAGAAAAGGCAAAGTCGCAGTCATACCAACCGGAGTCTACAAAATGAGCCTAGGTTAAGGCTGAAGGACTTATCCATCAGAGTAAGGGCAGCTGAAGAAAGACAGAATTTAGATAGAAGCATTGTCTTGGGTGAAAACTTCTTATTAGGAACTTTACCCCTGGCTTTATCGGCTGCCTCAAGTCTTGAATGAGGGTGCCTCTGCTACTTCAGTGAAAACAAGACTTCCTTCAGCAGTGTTTCCTTGTAAATAATAGTGCTTATAGTCATTTGCCAGACACTCACTTTACCAGTCATGAAAAGCATTTGAGTCTAGCATGCAATTTAGGCAGAGATTAGGTTTCCAAGTCCAAAATGACCAACCTTAATCATTATACATCCTACATTTTCCTATTATTCATGTCTACATGGATCATAACCTTAGTCAGATTGAGCCTATCTCTAAAACAGTTTAGGATATTTGGAAGTCCCTTGAGAGCCCCAGCGTCTTACACACTGGCAGAGGAATCCCAAAACACTTTGTCAGCAGCAGCAGGATTAGCACAAAGCAGAGCACCAGAGCCACTTTCACTAAGTAAAATAATTTCAGAAAGAGTAACCCTTCACTGTTTGCATGATTAGTGACTGTTAGTTAGTGATTAAAGCACTTTCCCAGGAAGAGGGAGGCTTGATTTCAGCTCCCTTGCCCAGTCCAAGACATCCAGACTTCCATCTGTCAAGAGAAAGGGAAAGTCATGCCTGCAGTGTCAAAACAAAATTGCATATCCCTGGTGAAGAATTGTATCAAAGATGCAACAAATTAGAAAGAAAATGAAGAGCAAATACTTACCTGTTAGGACATATTACTGAAGTGGGAGCTACCTGATGACAGGGGTCCTTGTCTTTAAATTGTTATTGCTTAAGACAATTTGTGAAAGGGAAAATAGATCTAAATGCTGCTGAGGCTATTGCTGTTCAAAGTCTGCAGTGTTCAGTCTAGTCAACAAGTGAGAATATATACAGATTTTGTATCATGTGTCCTCTTCAAGTAGGAGGCTGGTCCTAGATATATGCAGAAAGATAAAACAGATTTTTTGCACAGAAAGAGGTGAGGAAAAGATAATATTTTTCCTGTCTCTGGTTGCATGCTGTATATAATTTTGAACCTGATACTCCAAGAGAGATGAGCCTTGTATAATACACATACCCAGTAATTTTCTAACATATGTTTAATACAGAATTAGCAAGTGGGAGTCCTTCTAGATGCATACATAATCATTGAATTTTAGATCTAGTCAGAGTTTGGTTTCCCCTACTGCCTGGAGCTATCCTCTTGTGAAGTCAGCCATACCGAATAAAGATGATAATAAAGGAGTGGATGAATCTTCTGCGTGCTGGTCAAGCTCTGTCTTGAATCACAATGGTGTACATACAATGGTGTACATACATGGAGAGCATCTATATCAGCTGCTTGCACTGCTCCGTGTGTTCTGCCTGATGCTCCTTAGTAACATCTACTGGCAATGCTGAATCATCCATGATATACCTGCAAACACTTAAGCTGCAGGTGTTTTTAAGATTCTGCCACACTGAGATTCTGAGGACTTCCCCCAATTCAGTTTCTGTTTGTTTACAATCTCCTGCTGTGCCTGCAATATGCTTGAATTGTACTTAAAACACATAAATCTGCCTTCAAAGGCAGCTTGGGAGGCAAAAGTGTGGCTAGGGAATTTTAAATGGAAGGGACAAGCAATGGCTACAAATAGCTCACTTTTTAGTAGTAGGTGTTGCAGTTTGTTCCAATTACAGCACGCATTAGAGTGTGAAATGTTCATGCCAATCTAGTAAAAGGAAAAAGTACACGCAATGCTGAAATTAACACCTTTGTAATTACAGACAAGCTTCTTTACTACTACCCAGCAAGTGCGGCTGAGGCAGCTTTAGAGAAAAGCAAACATAAGGAAGGGGTTGTGGGAGAGCAAATGTGACTTTTTCAATCTGACTTGATAATTGGAACCTTCCTTGGCAGTCAGATAATAGTTTGCATTTCTGAGAAGAATTTAAGAGTGTACTACATCTGTACTTGTCTCACTGAAAGCAAAACAAAAAGGGCTTTTTAAAAAAAATTGCCTTTCTTTCCTTCATATACCACTGAAATCACAGAGCTATACATTTGGCATTCTTCAACATAATTTGTAGATCTTTTTGCAAGTCCAGCCAGTTACAGCACATCACAGAGGCAAACATGCCTTTCATTTGCATTAAGTGAGTTGTCTCAGACTTATGGCAAAAGGAATAGCTGGATATCCCCCAATAATCCCAGTCCCTTACTATTCACACACATTATCAGTGACTCATCCAGGAAAATATCATTGAGTGTGTCTTTTAATTTTATTCATGTTTCCACTATAACCCTGCAGAGGCTTCTTAATGATTGTAAGATTGTTTCAGTTAGCTTCACTTGCCAAACAGATCTTTCCCCACTTTATTATATCATCATTATTATTTCTACTACATAGGAAGTATATAACTGTGTATCATATATTAAAACAATACTAATGCCATTAAGACTAGTCATGTAATACACATGAAAAGGCAACCTAGTTCTTCAGAGAACCTTGAACATTTGCTGTCCAATTTCAGTGCAACTAGTTTTGTATGCGCATGCCTAAGCAGGACAGAAGGAACCTCACTCTTCTGAAATAAATCCTGAGAAGCAGAGATACCACCCTGTATCCCTGAAAAAGAGATCTTGTATCTTTTGAAAAAGCAGCATGATCTCATCCAAAGGCTTTTTAGATTTTGTCAGAGTCAGAATAGATGTTTCCAAAGAAGACATAATTTGACAAGGTTTATGCAGAGAAAACTTTTGCAGTTAAAGCTGTAACATTTTGCTTGCATAGATTTTTTTTAAGGGGAGAAAAAGAGTGCCATTGATTAATCTCTCAAAGGACAGAAATAAGGTCGCTGTCAACCATGATTCTGACGTTTCCTAACTTCTTAAACCTTGCCTCTGCAACCTTATGATTCCTTTGACAATATATCTTCCTGCAACTTAATGAGAAATCTCTTAATAAGATGTCCTCTCTCTCTAGGTCTCTAAGTCCAGATATTTCCATCTACTTGGATGGGTAACTGAGGGCACAACAACTCTGATCTTTAGTGCTGATTTTAATTTTTTTTCTTAATTTTTTTTTCTTTGGTAGTGCATCTGAAAGCAAAATACAAAATGGTTTCATTTTCAACACTTTCTTTTGTCTAGTTAGTATTTCTGGTAGTCATAGTATACTGCATATTAAACAAGAAATGGATGTATAGCTTTTAATAATGACTATCACTGTCAGCAGCACCCCAACTATAGTTACAACCTAGGTCTTCCCTTGCTGCAGTTCATGTTACTTTTCATTTGTATATCTTAGCAGAAACTATAGTGTATCTAGTCACCATAGGAACACATTCCCCATCTGTTCTATTATCACATTTTTTCCCCTTGACTTCGTTAGATTGCAGTTCTCTCTACTGTGTTGTCAAGATATGTAGGGGCCACTTTCCTCCCCATCTAAAAGGAGTTGTAAGAGACATGAAAGCGGTCCTGTTTCTTAACTCTTGGAACTCCATGTCTTTTCATTAGCACAAGATTTTCAGCAGTATACCTGCAAGCCAGCTCCTCCTTTTCTAGCCTTTCTAGCAATGTGGCTTTTGAAGAAAGTGGGCTGGGAATCGCGTCAAGTGCTTTTTAAGGGAAAATGCAGAGTCTTTTTCCTAAAGTGTGTGTCCCATTGTGCACCATGAGCTCCCATATGGCTCATCATTAGACTCACATGCTGTGCTGCAATGGGAGAGAGTTTGCCAAGAAGCCTGGCCCATATGAAAGCCTGGGAACTGCTGGAATGAGGGGCACTGCTCAGATTCCCATGAGGCACAATAGGATGAAACAGCTTAATGCTGAATTGACTTGAAACACAGTGTTTGGGTACAGTTCAAGAAAATAAAACATTTTGATTTAGTAAGTCAAAACTAAACATAGACATTTCCAAATTGAATTATTTTGCAACATTTAATTTAAAAAAAAATGGTGATATTTCAACTTTTTGTTCCTTTTCTAAGGAAAATTATATTGAAACACTGGTTTTGCCTGTGGGATATTTTTTGTTCCCAGTGAGGAAAAAATAGTTTATACAAAACAACAAAATAATTCAAAGTTGATCATATCTGTGTATTGTATTCAGTGCTTTCCCTGCCAAATTTTTTTCAGTTTAAAATCTAAGGAGAATTAGTTCACATATATAAGGAGAAGCAGATAAAAACAGTTTTCTGAGTTACTAGAATGTGATAAAGGCTTTTGCTGTATCCATAAAAGTGAATGGGAAAATTTGAATATATTTGATATTCAATTCAAATATATATAATATAATTTCATTTGAATTTAAAAAATGAAGAAGTTTTTGTAGAGAGACACAATATAACCACAGGAATAAATCAGCTCATTTAAAATTTTTGATTTGGTTTAGACAAGAGCTGGTCTTGTAAAGTAAACTAAGGTGCTTTTAATAGTTCATTAGGTTAATGAATATGGAAATACTGGCCTGAATTTTCATTTCAGGCTGACTGCTATCACAGTAATCATACTGAGGTTTTTTTTGGCATGAATTAAAGTGTTTGATATTAAAACTATTTAGATTTTGCTTCTATTAAACCTAAGTGGACAGTAACTCTTTTCTGCTACAAACCACTTAGCAGAAAGACAAAATTTATTAATTACTAGTATTCACAAAATATTGTAAGTATGCACCTTCAGCAAAATAATATTCTCCCTCTGGTGTTCCCCTTTCTGATAAAATGAAGTTTCCAGCACTTGTTGTCCCCAGGTTTTTTTCCCATCTGCTACGTGTTTACTTCTACTTTCATGGCCTCATTGCCATTCAGGCATTTTCTTCTGGCTCCCAGTCAGAACCACCCTCAGCGTAAAACCCTGAAGAACCACCTGATTTGTTCTACACCAGATCTTCATTGTGTTTGCTCCCTCTGCTCTATCTTGTTGTCTCCTTTCTTTCTTACTGCTGAACAACATTTTACTACATGTTAGTCAAGACCAGGATCTGCTGAAATGCGGGACTGTCTCTTCCAGGCTTAGATTCCTGAAGCGCTCCTCAGTGACCTTCCCTATTTGCTTTGATTCCAAGATGTCACATCTACTCTTGAGGCCTGGCTTTACTGAGAAAGCTCATGGCAACATAAGCTGAATCCATCTTTAGACTTTCCTCAAGGTTGGATGCCTTTCAGATTTATATCTCACACTCCCCCAAATGCATGCCAGAGTCTCTCCTATTTATTCCACCTTCAGGTGAGATAAAGAGTTGCTTTCAGTGAAGAACATTTAAACTTTTCTCAGTTTAAGTAATTTTAATATTATTAATCAGATTAACTCCTGGCAGGCTTTTCGTCCAAACGTAGTGGATCTCTATGGAAACACAAAACTGCGTGGAAAACTGAGTATTGAACATACATAGTAAAAAATAATTTAAAATGCTATTGAGGCACATTTACTATTCTTATACAGAGAAGCTATTCATGGGTAAATCCATATAATTTACAAAGCTAACACTTGCAAGACCACTCCAAAGTCTTGGATAGCTATGTTTTCCTAACTTTTAGGAGGATTTAACTATTTTGGCACACTATACAAAAGTGCCTGTCATCCAGTTTGGATCCGGAGTGTACTTTTGAATCAAATTTATCCCCTCTCAACAGGACTTCAGTTTACACCCTGGAGTAGTCTGGAAGTAAAACTGGAAACAAGAAGATGTGGCCTAGGAGTGCTGATGACTGACCTCCAGCAGCTGGCAGGGGTTTGGCCCCAAGATCAGGCTAACATGACTCAGAGTGATGCTTATTAAGCAGCATCTCTGTCTCCCTCCACATCCACTCCCATCAGGACAGAGTCGCCACTACTGATCAAAGCCTCAGCATCTCATTTGTGTGCTTTGCTATCTTGGACACGTTGCAATCTTAATTATACTCAAGTAAAGCTCTAACACCAGGTATAGCCACTTTCTCATTTTGAAATCTTGGGCAGCAACTAGTCCTTTCTTTTTTGCCCTGTTTTTCCAACACAGAACAGATGTGGCAGACTATTTAATTTACTTGATATGCAGCCCCAGAAGAGTGGATAAAATTCTTTCAAGACCATGGATATTTAACTTATTCATACATATTTGCTCATACAACATTTTATTCCAATTAGAACATTGAGTCTTTTTGTATTATACGTGCCTGTTCAAATCGTAACATGTTCCTTACTTGGAGTAGAGGCTGAGTTGAAAAAACAGAATGTAAAGGGATATATGGAAGCAAAATTATTTGGTTGTCAAATTTATAGGATCATCTCACCTGTCCAAAATTCTGCTTGTTGAAAGGTTTATCCTAAAAGCTGCTTCTAAATTTTAACCCTTTTGGAAATCAATGGAGAGTTGAAGTCAGCAGAGTCATCATGCTCAGGCCCTTACTGGTGAATAGCAGATTCCCTACTGCCTATGCATATTGCAATTGTTCTTGCTTCTATAATTATACTATGTAATCATCAGCTGTCAAAGACAAGATTCTTATTAGACTGACAGCAGAACTTTAAGGGGTCGGGGTGCCATTTTTGGCATGTTTCATACAACCTGTGCTTTAGTGGAAAAATGAAAATTCGCTAAGAAAAAGTTATACATTGATCATAATTACACAGCCACCCCAAATTTTCCCATGTTTAGTTTATAGTTATAGTTTAGAGACTACTTTTTAATCCTGTTGTTTTAGCTTTGTGTGCTTGCTTACTGTTGAGAGAAATGTTATTGCTTTCAGGCCATAATTTCAAATAAGCTATTAAATTGCTGCAACTTTTGTTCAGAACTCTCCCAAATAATGTGAATAGAAGCAGCTTGAACACTTTTGTCTGTAATATTTTAAATAGTTAAATTAAGCAAATGCTAGCTCTACTCCAGTTGGTGCTAATGGTGGAGACAAGCTATGCTTTAAACCATATGAAGAATCTAGTTTTTCTGCACCAAAATATTGCTATTCTTACATCAGGTACCTGAGACAGAAAAATGAGTATTTAAAATTTCTTTGGACTTTGCATATTGCTTTTATATAACAGACCAATTAGAAATATGAAGGGTTGGAAAGCAGGAGAGGATTGTGATAACTTTTAGTGAATTGCAGTGTTTTCTCATTTCTGACTCTTTGAAATAGGTGTGTCAAAAATTGTTAAGTGAGGCTTTCCCTGGTGTTTGCAAAGTGTTTATTTTCTATTGAGTCTGAAAATGCAATTTCAGAAAAATAAATATTTGCATTCCAATAAAGGCAGTCTAAATAATTTACTCAGTGGAAAAGCATATTATTGTCTACATTGTTTTCTTTTTATCTTTTGTTTTCCCCCCTGCAGGTTTATTTTAATTGTTTCACACTGTTTCTCTTAATTGTTCCACTAATTCCAGATTGACACAATTCAAGCAAGAATGCTGTCTGAAAATTTCGGACATTTCAGCCCTGCTGTTTAGCCGAGGGCTTAGTCTTGTAGTTGCTGGGAGTTTTGCAGTTGGATTGCACTGTGGCCACTTTCCCTCGGTTGCCTCTGCATTAACTGTCCCAGTCACAACCATTCAGCCACTCCTGAGCCCTTCTGTTTCTGCTCTCTGTGTTCAGGAGGTCAAGATTAAGTTTGATCTTTGAGCAATAGTCCCATGCAATATCAATAGATTTCTTGATGGCTATTTTCTAAGGCAAGAAGTAAGAAATTAAACAAACCAAGAACTAAACAGAAGATTGGAAGCAGCATGAGAAATCTGTAACAAATATAATCTCCTTTTAACTTAAAACTTGGTTGGTTCTGTTTGTCAAAATTTTGTTCTGTTGTCAGAATAATTGGATGGAAATAAAACACCTTCTGCATAATGGAAGCTTTTCAAAAGGAAATCTAGAGTGCCATTAGATACATTCCTACTTGTAAAATCAAAATTTAATATACAGTTTTGGGTAAGATTTCATTTAAAGTGCAATAGTTTATTATGATGGAAAAAAAAATTTCCCATTTCTTTTTAAAATCAGTTCTGCATTAAACTTCACTTGCCCAAAGCCTGAAGGAACTCACAGGACTTGTACAAAGGTCAGCTTAGGTTTTTCTGTTCTTTCTCTGTGAAACAGACAGGTAGACCAGAAAAAACTCTCTCATGCTTATGGTATTCAAATGTCTTCCTAAAGGCTTCATAAGCCATAATATTTCTCCTCATTCTGGTAGAGCGCTGATATGCTGCCACGCCTCTCTGTATGGATCTTAAAAAGGTCTGACTATTGCTAGTTTTAAAAAAGATAGATGGTGAGTATGCTGACACATGGTCTGCTCCTGACACTTCAGATGTCTTGCTTTTTGTCAGTTTAACACAAATCCACAGCCATTGCTTGAACTCAGTGCTACCAGGTGTGTTCCAGAAGGTTGTTAGGATGTAATACCAATGTTTTAGTGAGAGGCTATGTGCACCCCATTGCTGCATGCCATAGAAGGCTCATATATGTACAAATGTCTTTTCAAATATAACTTTCTTTACTTCTAGGGGTTGGTGATGATGATGGAATTTTAGAATTTATTCCTTTGGACCAAAATATAATGAGAATATTTGCACATTCGAAGGTACCAACAGAGAAATGAAATTGGCTCTTTTTTCCTATTTCAAGTTCCTGTTCTGCTCCAAAGGACTCCCCGCACTTCCGGGGTCGGGTCGAAAACTCAGTCCAAAAGGTGCGGCTTATAATTCTGAAATTACTGTACTTCAGTCACCCTTGAAAAACAATTTATTCTTAAAAACAATTCCTTACAAGAACAAGCAATTGAAATTTTCAAATGAGATTTCCTGGACTTAGCAGGGTGGGTGCACTGAATGCTCCTCCTCTTACAAAAGTGCTAAATGTCCAGGATCCCCAAATAACTGGAAATGAGCTCTGGACACTTATCCAGATGGAGGGGTCAGACATCTTATCTAAAAATTGACATCATTGTTAGAATGATTATGATCTTTCAAGTTCTTATGGGAAAAACTCTACCACTAGAAATGCCAGCTTAGTTTATGTGTCTTTTTTTGCAATTTCTAAAAGAAGAACTGTGTCAACACTTAGGCTTGATGTTGATACTTACCAGAGAACAGGTTAACATTCTCATTAGCTTTGTAAGACACATAAAAATTTTAGGCAATTCAGGTGAAATATAGGTGGGAAATAGTGGTTTGTTGTTTTACAATGTATCTCCTTCACTTGTTCCATGATGGTTTTCTTAAGAGTGTATCTTAGAAAAGAAAAATCAAAATCTGTATTTTCTAAGTCTGCTTAATACAGAGGTATTAAATTAAGTTTTACACCAGCGTGATCTCTTGTCATGAAATATTTATAATACCTATAATTAACTTTTAAATTAGTCTTGAATATCTTTGCTTTATTAAATTTCCCTTAATGGCATATTTTAATTACTACTCAAACACAAGTGCTATAAAATAGTAAAGAGACTATCTCTGTGGAGAAATGCATATAGTACAATCCAATGTCTAACATTGAAAAGTCTGACAAAATACTATGGAGCTGGCCATTGTGTTATAATGCCTCCTTTTTCAGCAGCTATCAAAATATGCATTTGATGAGTTATTTAAGTTCACTGTCTGGTCAGCAACAGAATAACGATGAAATTCATTATTAATAATGCATTGTAAATATTATGACTACTAAAAAAGATAGACATATTACACTGTCAGACTTGTAGGAGAAGATGTACACTCTTCCTGAAGACATTTTCTGACCTGAAACCAGAAGTTACTTAATCTAGTTTCAGGCACAGAATGTTGTCAATGTAAGTCAAGATTTCTCTCTAGGGAACTAAGCAGAGAAAAACCCTAAACTAAATCATTGCTGAAATAAATGGATGCAACACAGGTTTACTTTTGGGGTTTTTGTAAAAATAAGTTGCACACTTATCTGGTGCACTAACCTATTGAAGAAATTCACAATTTGTCTAGAACCCCCTGCTATACAGGAAGATTTTGAGAAGAAAAAAACAGCATTGAAATTATACACTGGATATATCATAGTTGTAAGGAGATAAAAATAGGATATGCCAAGATCCTCAAAATTGTCTAAGCAAGAAACTGAGTGAGAGTATCTATTTGATGTGGAAACTTCATATCTGGACTCCTAAAAGTGAAGATACTCACTTATATTGTCTGATACTTAAAACCTGCGGATAATTTTAATCTACATGCACTCAAAAATGGTTAAATCAGAAATAATGACATAGCTAAAATTTTTACAAAAGCAATCCTCCTTCAAGCAGTTAGGCATAGTGTGACTGTTTCAATATGTAGGAATCACGACACAAGCCAGGACGTTTTAAACATTCCTGGTGCTCTGTTTTGCATGGTTTAATTCAGGGCAGTATAGCAGACAAAAGGAAAGTCTTTGCAGTACTGTGGTAGATGCTAGATGGGTTACATTCTGAGTGGTTTTCCCTCCCAAGATATGTTTGAAAAAGTATCTGAGTAATTGCACCATTGCTTCAGTAAAGGCTTTTCTTCTGATTACTGGAGTTTAAAACACAATTCAGTGTTTAAATGAGTATTGTCTTTGGCTGCTATGCATCATCTGGAGAGATGTGAATTTTTGGAATGGCTCAGCAACAAACTCGGTCTTAGTCATCAAGGTCTTTTCCTTGGGACCATTTGCAAAGGCTAGAAAGTTGTGTTCACACCCAGAGAACACCACAGTTCAACATGTGGAGAAAATAAACAGGCCCTCCAGCTTCAGCCCAATCCCGTGACCCCTGTGTACAGAGCTTAACCTTCCAAAAGGCATTCAGCTTCAGTCAGGAGGAGGGGTGAAGGTGTCCTGCTTACTGGAAAATGCCACTGAGACCAGGGAAATGTTTTGTGAGACAATATCCTGAAGTAAGCATTTACCTAAGTTATGTTATGCCAAAGACCAAGAAATAACATTCCCTTTGGGGAAACAATTATCTATCAGGTGCTGCTTGTTCAGTCACTTTTGATACAGTTGTAGTCCTATAGTTCAGAGATTAAAAGGGAGATGAAGTGACTCAAGAAGCATAGTCTTTGATTAAAAAAAAAATAAAATTAACAAGCATTAGAAATCATAAGCCCATTTAAATTAGGAACCACAAACTAAACTTCAATGTAAAATGTATGTTTTATGTAACATGGGTTAGTAAGAGATACCTGTGATGCAGTGGAAAGATCTGCTAAATATGAATGTCATTTTTACCACTGGACATCTGGGTTGAAATTCCCGCTGGAGGGTACCTTTATAGATCTCATTTTAGTATATTGTAGTCATACCATTATAAAACCATCAAATGCAATTTGGCACAGCATGATACTTAAATGGTGGCCTGAAATTAACAGACTGAATTACTCTCTATGGGCAGCCAAGGTTATTTACAAATTGGAATTCAGGTAACTAAGGAGGAAGGACTCTGTGCTTTTATACTCCCAATCTCTGTTTTTCTGTGCTTTGAAATACTTTTTCAGTCGTCCTTTAGTTGAACTTCCAGAATATTTAATCAGTAAATTTAATATTTAATCAGTAAAGCTGAAAGCAGGATGGTGTAATAGGTACCTACAAGAGACAGTGTTTTTACATTTGTAAACTATCTTGTAAAAAGTTTTTAATTAAAGAGCTACATCTTGGCATCTGTGAGGTCTAGGGCAATTAGTTGCTTTAAACTCCATTTTCTCGTCTTGCTGCCAATTAAGCAAACCTTGTGTGCAAGAGTAATGGTTGCCTCAGTGACAAAATCAGAACATGCTAAATAATGTGATTAAACTTGTTAAAAGCCAAAATAAACACTTATAATTATCTCAAGAAAACCTGCATAGCCAAGTGAGAGCTCTATAAAGGGAAACTCTGCATCCATAATTTCAGACTTTCCTATGCAATAGATCATAGTTAAAGATCTGTTAACAGACCTCTGACTGCTGAACTGGGCAGCTTGTGGTTTTCTTCTAAACCTATTGGCAGTATGTGGATTTATGCAAGAGGTGCAAATTGGAAGTTGTCTGCTATTGGAGCCATTGGCAGAACAGAAATCATACTGTAGGGTTAGCAGCATGAAGTACATTGCTTTGAAATTACACAGCAGGGTTTCAGCTTGTTGCTCTGCTTGCCTTTAAGACCAAGGTCTTATACTGTCTGGCCATGATTAAAATCAAAGTGTGGACTTCTTTGCTGGGTGCCAGTAAATGAAGGTGAAAAACAGAAACAATCTGGATTCCTAATTATTTTAAAATGCAACATAGGCAAAAAGCTAAGATGAAAGCATTTTTTACTAATCTATCCTAATTATTGCACATAAAATGATTTCCTAAAGAGGTCTATATCTTGAGATAGTCACCTTCTATGAGTATGCAAGATCTATTTTACAGTATAGCATCTTTTACTTAAACCATGCAGGTATACAGAAAACAAAAACTGACAAACAGTCTAAATCGTAAGCTTGTTTACATTCAGGTTTATGGGTACACACTGAATTTACTGGAAATTGAATGACTGTTAGTTTGGTCCACTAGCAAAAAAGCATATATTTGGGAATGCTCCATTCTGCTGCCATAAAATAAAGATAAAATGTAGGTATGTACATACTGGCAAGTGGGGTCAGAAAAAAGAAAAAAGTGACAATAGAAGATAATGATATGATAGCAGCAGAGGAGGCCTCAGCATAAATCCTAGGCTCTCTACTCTGAGAATCTCATTCTTTTTTCAGTCACTGTGGACACATTTTAAGTAAAATCATAGCAAAGTAATGTCATTTAACAAAAAGTTGATGCTTAAAGTGTGCACTGTGAGGACGATCTACACTGCTGTGTAGATAGGTTACATAGGTGAACTAAGGGGCTTTTTCTTTACTTGTCACCATATTCCAAAGTACTTACTGGCAGGATATTTTTCTTAATCAGCTCTTGGAGGTCTTACTGACAGACAAACCTCTTGACTGAAATGAAGATGCTGCATATCTGGAGATAGTCAAGGACAAGCATTAAAACTGATTTGCAAATTATGTACCCATTTTAACTTTGGACTTTTTAAATGTGTAATCTTTTGATTTTGACTACAGTTATTGGAAGTCACCTTTTTGGCCTCTTATGAAAAATACCTTATTTTTCCTAGTCTAAGCTTCTTGATCATGGTGCTTTTTCTCTCAGAAGACAAATGCATGCTTTCCAGGTTACCAGCACAAGAAATAGATTGGATATAAGGGAATAAAAGATTCTAGCAGTCAGTTTGAAATGTATTGTATTTTGCCTGTTCTTTTAATAAAGTTTTAATGCATTTTGAGTATGCATTTTTTTCTTAACAATTAAAAGCACATTCAATGTCATCCAGCTTGTTGACACTACCTAAATCCAGTTTGTAGACAGCTCTCTACAAACAAAATTTTCCATGCCTTTAAATAAATCTACAGCAAAGAGAGGGATATGTTTCTTTCATACACTAGATCAGAGCAGTTCCTGATGTTAAATTTATTCCTAACTCACAACAACATGTATGTGACCCTCTGAAGCCACTTTTATCTACTGGGCTTGTGTCTGGTTGAGCTGGACCACATCAGGCAATGTTGGTGAGAACAGGAAAGGTGAGCTCCTTGCTCTCGCCCTTGCTAGGAGGTCATTTGTACTGCTTGCCCACTACCATACCCAAATACAAACACATATTTAAGACCACCCTGGGTAAGAAATTAAGAGCAGTATTACTGCCTCAAGTTTCTACTTCTTTTGGAAAACGCTGGTAGTTTTTTCCTATTTTGCCCTCTACCCTTTAAAAAAAAATCTCATTACTGTTAGGAAATCACATCGTTTGGATTTTGCCCAGTATCCAAGTATGTTGAGCACATACTAGGCAAAATTAGCCATATAAAAACTGCTGCTCTGCCTTAACTTCTAATGCATATAACGCAATGCTCCACTGGAGAGTTTTCATGTGACTTAAAGAAATACATTTCCCATCTTTGAAAGTTGTAAAAGCTCCAAATAATTTAATAAACTGAATTAAAAAAATAGGTAGACAAATTCCCTACTAATGCTAGTGAAGCTTGTTTTCTGCAAAGCATTCCTTTCAATTACAAGACAGACATGCAGTTCTGGCCTATAATATTTCAGCTCTGGTCCTAACAGTAGAAACTGTAATGGAAGCAACACCCTGCCCACCACTGCTGCCAGTAGTGCCAAGAACTGACGCAATTCTGGTGCAAGAAATTCACTGACAGAGAGGATTTTAATGACTGCATGGTATCAACAGCCTCTTTGCACGGCTGCTGCCATGAGAACAACCGTATGAGGGATTAAAAGGCAAGCCCAAGCGGAAACACTGTCAGGAAGGAGGTGCTCACTTCACATCACAGTCCATCAGAAAGGCAGATGAAAGAAAACAGCTGTGAAGAACAGATCTATTTCATGCAAATTCTATGAGGAAAATACTGAGCACTTCTTTTTGAATTATTTCTCCATTCCTCTCTTTCTTCAAGTCCCTTGGGGCACTCTGTCCTAAGGTAAGAAGAGGTCTGCAAGTTAAGACTTAGGTGTTTCTCCTGCTGTGCTTTCTCTGCAAAATAGTTTTCCTAAACATTAATTCTCATTCTTTTCCCTGTGCTTGGGCCATACTCCCTGTGAGACAGGCACCTGTCTCTCCTTCCCCCTCTTCCATATTTTTCCAAACTCCACATCCAGTGGTAGATGAATCCTACAGTATCCATTAGAGGCTGTTCCTGAAAGGGAACCTATTATAGGATCATTGTTACTGGCTGCTTGACTCCTTGCAATATTGACTAAACCTGATGGGCAGACACAAAATGCCATTTTATAGGTGTACAAATCTCAGAAAGACTTTTTATTAAACTTGTGATCTAATAGCTGGACACAGAACTCTGCAGTACAATGCTGAGAACAAAAACTGGCATTCTTTCATCACAAGTTTTGTTTTGGTACACATAAATTAACTTCAGAAATATTGCAACCTCAATGAAATTAATGTATCTTAAATAAAACAGCTGATTCTAGCTGCAAAAACCTGGCGATTAATCTCAACTCCAAGTTAAATAATAAAAATTAAACACATTAAAAAAGCCAAGGAAGAAATTGTGAAATTGCCCCTAAGAGTACTATTATAATACATTATGAGTGATATGGCCACTGAGCCCTGCAATCCTCTGCATCTGTCTTGGCTTCTACCCTTGGACAATTCACTGAATATTTCCTCCTCAATACTTATCGGACAGGATAAAATACTCATCCTACTGTGATATGATCATGAATACTTTTAAAAAATATTTTAAGTTATAAAAGGGAAAAGAAAGACAAATTAAATATAAATTATTCCTAAATGCACATGGAGTATGCAATATTGAGTGAATAAAAATAAATATTGCCAATACATTTTTATGCTCTTTAGGACAATTTCAAAATTAACGGAAAAATGGAATAAAGTAGCTTAACATACATAATCTTAGCTCAAGTACTTAGTAAAATCTCATGGCCCATAATTTGAAAACATAATTCAACCTTTTATGTAAATGGGGCCAGAGAGATTAGAAAACAGGATAACATTAAGTGGCAAAACATCTAACTGTCCAAGCCAATGGAAGGATCAGTGAAAGAGCTGTTTTTAATTAACATCTTAGTGGTTTGGAAAATGGAATAAAGATCATATTAACTAGATTTGATGTTGATGTTGCACTGAAAGATCTTGCCAAAAGTAAAGCCAGAGAAAATACAATGGACCAGAGAGGTTAAACAAATATGACAAGAGAACCTAACTCTCAACTGGGGAAAAAAAAGCAAGTTAGCATTAGATAAAGAAGATAAAACATACATGGGACAGAAAGCAATGGAAGTGAGCAATTCCTTTTGTTCATGCCAAAATCAAGTTAGGTTTGTGGTTTTAGCAAGATCAGACATCAATTGAGAAGTTTTACTGAGGCTGTCTTCTGCCATGGCAGGTGCAAAGGAAAGTGTCTCTCTGTGACCACAGTCTTGTGCCAAAATTGATAGAGTGCTTACAACGAATTTCAATGAATGAAAGTTAAATGCTACATCATGCAGCTAACCCCAAGAACTGAAGACTTGTGATTCAGGCTCTTTCCTCATCTCCTTTATCACAAGTTTTAAAAAGCAGGAAGTAGGAAGCACCATGATTCTTCTTCATTTGGAAATATTAAACATTGCATTTTAAGGTTTTCAGTGTGGGAGAGGGCTAGCAAAAAACCCCAAATCAACTGTCTTTGTTATTTTTGGTTTTGTTCCCAGAGATGGGAAAAAAAGAGCTGAGATTTGCTCTTTCCATGTAATTGCAGAAGTTAGTGCCTTAAAATAAAAAAGTACCATGAGGTAAAATCATGGGATCTTGCAAAAGTACAATATCTTGCAAACTCTGGCATTCACTTGTAGACACTGTGACCGAAGGCTGGTGATTCACCTATGAGAATTTCCAAGAAGGTAACTAAATTAAGATGAAAGGAGATCTTATTCCAAATGTCTCCTGTTAAAGTGGCTGTTATTGAGCTGCTGCTGTGCAGTGATATGGCAGATGCTGACAGAGGTCAGAAGCATCTTCTGTATCTGGCTGCTCACTTTGAGGATTGCCTGAAGGAGCTCAGCTCTGGCTGAATCTTAGAGCAGACTTTGTGTTTGTTGCAAAAGCATTCTTTATGCAGCACACTGAAGATGCTCAGAAGAGCTCAGGAAATGTGTTTAATCCACTTAATATCTGGACAGTATTAAATATTATTACCACCATTTCTTTTGCTTCGAAAACTAAAGTGGACTGGTAGTGGTGTTGCAAGTGGTAGTAAGGGGATTAGAATGCAAAATACAGACAACACTGAATTTCTATGTCTAAATTAATGTTTATAATTAAAGGTGAGTTTTGGCACAGTGCTGTTGAAAATTTAGGACTCTGCTTTGTTTTTGTGCAGCCCATTCTCTCTACTCATGTAAATGACACCTCCTCTTTACTTTCAAATAGCCTCTATTTCTGATCTGTTCTTCCCTCAGCAGCCACTGCCACCAGTCAGAGTTGAAAACATCCATGCAAGCAGCTGACTCTGTCCACCTCTTCCAAAGCATTTGCAAGTCCTTATACAAGCAATAAATTACAATCTATTCTTTAATGTAAAATACCTCTTGCTCCAAGAGAGAAGAGCTGTTACAAGATGCTACATAACATCCACTCATAAATAGAACCATCTGAAAGCAAAGCAGATTTAGAAACAAATTTAGTTTATACAAATTAAAATAATAAAAAAAAAGACACACTTGTTGTGACTAAAGGACAAAGACTTAACAAAATGAAATTTAAGGGATAGGAGTGTACAGAAAGGATGGAGGTGAAGGAAAAATTTAAATTCAATTTATGTTGGTCTTGTGTTGCCTGTAATATTCTGATTCTTTATATAATTAAAGAAAGCATAAATATTTAGTTTTAGAGTTCAACCTTTATTTTTAAACTATGTAAAATCACCTAGAAAAAATTATTTTGCCAGAACAATTATAGAAAAAGTCTAATCACCTTTTTTAAAAAATTATTTTTGAGAAAACCTGTCAGCATTAAATGACCTAGTAAAGACAAAAGGACCTACAACTTCATGTTTTAAAGATTTTTGAATCAGAATTCAGAATCCACATTGAGGTACTAACCTACAGTTTGGAAAGTAAAAGAAAATAACATAAATGCACAGGTTGAATTTGTGTGCAGCCTCTCAAAGCACAGCAAGCAGGAAAGGCTGAGGACAGACACACAAATTACATTATTGAGCAGCTTTATTCCAGAAGCGGAGTGGCTGTATTCCAGATGTGTAAACCTCAAGGCTGAGCGAGTTCTGACAATTGCATCTCAAGTGTCTTTAGCCCTTTCCAAATAAGCAGCAAATTTTTTATGCTTCTATAATGTCCTATAGAGAGATGTGCTGGACAAGTCAAAATTCTTACTTTAAAGCAGTTTTTAAATTCCATTAATTCATGTTTAAATGAAACAAAAATTTACCCTTCTGATATGGAATATATATAGTTTAAAAGACTTGTGCAAATATTTTCTCTTAGTCTCTTTAAAGTAAAATCAGAGTCTTAAATGTAAAACCACATTTAGACATCACATTAGACAGGCCAAAAATTTTTAAACAACTGGCTGCAAGAAAAAATTCTAATAATAAAAAACTCCTTCTATTGAATTAATAGAAAAAAGCCTTTCAGAAAGAAGCTCGGAGTGTTGGATGATCTCGATACAAAAGGAAAATCCTGATCACTGTGGGAAACAAAGTAAATTCCTTGCACTAGCATTCATTACAGAAAATACTGTACCCACAAATTGTTCTTTACTGTAGAAGAGTGTGAAGAACTCTCTCCACCTACAGATGAGTTGGAGAAGTCCACTCTGATAAATTAAGGAAGAAAAAATTTTCAGTACCTAAATGATATTTCCGAGAGTGTCAAAGACAAGAAAATCTTGTGCTTTTGTAATTTAGGAATGGCACTCCCTAGTTTAGAGCTGTCCCTTCTCCCTGACCTACCAAAAATCATATGCTGCTCAGTCTCCGCACCTTTGCCCCTTTCCTGCTCTTAGAACTGAAGGCACAAAAGGGCAAAAATTATGGGTTGAGATAAGAATAATTCACTGGGAACAGCAGTGAGATAAGAAAATGAACAGTAACAGCAACAATATCAATAACAAAAGTCACAAGACAAAGAAACTATGTATAAGGAAAGCCCAGGACAAATAGTGACCGGCTCTTCACCACCACACCATGTTTTGTCCCGACTAGAAAAAGGAAAACCTTTATGAGAAATGAGAGTCCCTTTCCCCCAGTTTTGGTATCAAACAGTAGTCATGTCTTGGTCACACCCACTTGGCACAGCCACTGCAGCCCAGAACCTCTGGGTGTAAGTGACCTGCTCAGCCTCCCTGGCCGCTGGGAATAGAGGTGAGAGCCACTGCACCTTGCTACTAGAAAAAAATTACAGTAATTTCACAATTATAAGCCACACTTTTTTCATTGAAGAATCCAGCCTACCCCAAGTAGTGCGGCTTATATTCAGGTGTGGCTTATCTATGGACAAATCCCAGCGAAATGCCAACCCAGAAGTGAGAGCTGGCTGGGGAAGGTGCCTGGGGCTGCCTTTAAAGGCTTCCCTGGTCTATGAAAACTGTTGCAACTTAAGCACCTGACACCAGTTTGTGTCTGTTACTAATTTGTTACTTTGTTACACATGGATCCTCACTTAAAAAAAAAAAAAGAAAAAGGTGTGGCTTATATTCAGGTGCGGCTTATATGTGGACAAATCCCATGGTCTACCCGGCTACCAGGAGGTGCATCTTATAATCAGATGCAGCTTATAATTGTGAAATTACTGTATCTCTGTCCTGGGCAGAGCAGATACTAAGAGAATATGACACAAACCTTAGCTACCCCATCAGAATAATAATAAAAAAAAGCCTTATGTTAGATAAATTGATAGAGAACATACTGGAATATGATACTCGGATGTGATGCGTCAGGCAAGAGTTAGTAAGTTTGCAGATGTAAAAATGGTTTTCAAGAGCAATTAGGTTCTTTGAAAGAATGATGAAATACCATGTGAATAAGAGGAAATCCAGCTTGTACAGTATAGCTGGACTTTCACATCCTGTGCCCTTACAGAGCAAAAGCACTGTCATACAGTGACAACTGAGCGACAACTGCTTACATGATAAGAAACAAAGGGTAGGAATAAGTGGCCATCTTTTTCCTGTGAGGAGTGTTAGGAATATTCTTCCTCAGGACTCTCTATTGATCCCTTCACTGCTAAAATGGTTAGCATGATGGCCAAGAACAAGTGTGACAATTTGCAGGTGATGTAGAATTATTTTAGGAAAGTAGACCTAATAGGCCTAGTAGGCACAGGACTAACTTGTATTTGCCAGAATTCAAATAAATATACACACATTTAATTTCAGTGATATGGTTCAGTTCTTTAAGGTGCAACAATTTAGTTATAGATGTGAATCCTCTATTTTTCATAGCTCTAAGACAACAGAATTATTGCAGGGTAATCATTATTTCAGTAGTGCCCCTGGTATCTGGAGCAGTTTAAACAGGAATTACAGGATATTTTTGTTTTTCTTAAAAAAGAATGTGTGTTTTGTTCTCTCATAGCTGTATTCAATGCAGAGGTTACTATAGGATAAAGAGGAGGAAAAAATTATCTTATGAATCTAAGAAAAGTGCATAGGCAGATAATTTCTTAAGATCATTACGAAGTAACGAATAAAGTGATCTTTAAGATACAGTAATTTCACGATTATAAGCCAACCTGATTATAAGCCGCACCTCCCGGTAGCCAGGCAGACCATGGGATCTGTCCATATATAAGCCGCACCTGAATATAAGCCGCACCTTTTTTTTTCCAAAAAAAAAAAAAAAAAAAAAAAAAAAAAAAAAAGCGAGGATCCATGTGTAACAAAGTAACAAATTAGTAACAGAATCACTGCCAGCTGCGTTTGGTGTCAGGTGCTTAGATTGCAACAGTTTTCATAGACCAGTGAAGCCTTTAAAGGCAGCCCCAGGCACCTTCCCCAGCCAGCTCTCACTTCCGGGTTGGCATTTCACTGGGATTTGTCCATAGATAAGCCGCACCTGAATATAAGCCGCACTATTGGGGTAGGCTGGATTCTTCAATGAAAAAGGTGCGGCTTATAATTGTGAAATTACTGTATTTTGTTTTCTTGGAAATGTTGCTATCTGAACACAGGAAAATTGAGTTAAATACCTTGGCAATTAACCTGGAGCTTGTGAGTTTTCCGACATAATTCCCTCATGCATAGAATTTCTATTTTCAAGGGAGATTTGATTAAAAACATGTCTTCTAACATAAATGCAACTCCCTGGTAACTCTTAAAAATGCAATAAGAATTTATATGCATCTATTTATTTCTTCAGAAAATCGTAGAAGACTAATGGGCTAATGCTTAGTGTTCTTAGGCAGAGAGATAACTAAATAATAACAATGGAAAATTGTGCTAATTTATGAGGAACAAAAAATACTCACCAACTATTATTGAGACCAAATGTATACAATCATATATTAGGTCTTGGGGATGAGGGGCCAATAAAAATTCTGCTCATGGATACAGAAAAGAATTTAATCTGAAAAGAAAGTTCCAACAAAAAATGTCAAGCTGCCAGAAGCTTTCCACTGCCTGGCAATAGGTGCTCCATCCTGAGATCTCAGTTTCCAGTCCCTTTCCCACACCTCTCACTGAGTGCAATGCCATCAGTGGAAGTGAAAATCCTCAACAGCCAATCCTACAAGTTTTCACTTTTGACACCTGCAGTCCTACAAAATGTGACAAAGAGAAGAATCTCCCATTAACAACTGAACCCTGAAATTTTTTTTTTACAATTTGCGTTCAAACACAAATTATAGTACATTGAAGGCCAATTTTCATCCTGTCAAGTATACATTATTCAATACTGTGACTGGCCTTCATGTGGTGTATCACAGGGACAGGTATATTTTACTGCCCCTACATCAGTTTGAGCTGGTTATAATTTTTTCTCATATTAGCAAATAATCCTTCCCTTCATGAAAGTTTATTAGTGATGTTCATGAATGGTGGATGAGTCCATGGCTCTGTGGAAATCTAGAGCTTCCTGCTGTCCTGGGTGTCATGTCTGGGCAAAAGACATGGTATGCAAGCTGAGCCTACCTGTGCATATAGACCTGTCTGGAGTACTGCTAAATACGAAAATCTTTTTCAGCTTATATCAGATGAACACTGTTTTTGCAAAGTAGTTCTGTAGCCAAAAATGTGGGAAAAAAATTATGTGTAGAGAGTAATGTGTTCATTTCCAACTGGATTTATGCAACCCCATACAAAACCTATGTTATGTCTACTGACACTGTGGAAAGAAGACAAAAATGCACTCCAGATGTCTGATAAGTTCAGGGCCAAAGTCTCTCCTTCCATTCTGACACAAATTTCATCCACTGAGGTTAATGGGACTGGGGTGCTTACACTATAGGGTGCCTAATTTTTTCTTGGCAGGCCAGCACTTGCTACCAATGCACATACAGGCAGTATTAAAAGAGATGTGCCATATCAGTATGATCAGCTGAATGATAAACAATATCCTGGCATTAGCTCCAAATAGAGAAAGAGATCCTAGTGCTCAATCAGGGAAAGGAATTGTTAGAAACGCAACCATTGCACGTAGCCCCTTGATGAATTACTGAGCACCCAGAACAAGCCTAGGATGATTTTATGGGCTGTAAGCCAGCAATCAGGTAGCAGGAATGAAAGTCCTTGTGAAATTTTTAAGTAGCTTTAGGCCTTCAGTTGAGGATTAATTATTTTTTGTGCTGTTTTCATGCATCTTTTTTGATAGCTTTTGTTTTTTTGGTTCTGAAATTAACAATTCAGCTATTAGTGTCAACTTATCAGAACTTATCAGAACTTATCAGAAAGAGTGCAACATATTAGAATCAAGTGAACCAGTGAATGACTTCTGTATTCTGTATATGACTTCTGTAACAGCTCTGAGACCATTGCATAAAAGCAGGAGATGATGCTACTGCTTCAGTAAACTGCAAAGTCTCTGGGCTAAACATACTTCAATCCATCTAAAACCCAGCAAAACACTGCAAAGTGGTGGGTAATATAAATAGTTCATGGGTCATCTTCAAACTTTGCTAGGCACGAGTTTTCTTCAATTCATAATTTATTATGTAAAGACTTTGGGAGTTTTGTATGAGCTCTAATTTTACCTTTGCAATAAAAACCATCAATGGGTATTGTTCAGTTTTGCTTATGATAAAAAAGAAAAATGTCAGGAAATGTACCTGAGCTATCCACGAAAGAAAATAAACACCTGTCATATTTACTATAGTCATTTAATCACCTTAAAAACTCACAGGTGCTTTATGGGTTCTTTTCACTTATAGCAAGATGGCCTTCTTAGAGACAGATTAATTGTTCTATTTTTTTTTTTTTTAGCTTTTCAACAGTGTTTTCAGGGCTTTCCTTGAAAGGCAGAAGCAGAATACCTATGTCAAGCTATTGCAGTATTCTTATTACAGATTAGACAAGTCTACTTTCCCCTGTGGAAACACTAGCTTTTGGCCAGATTCATTTGGAATTATGATCAATCTGAAGTATAATTCCTTTTTTTTTACACTTAGTTCCAGGCTATGACCTCATTAAAGTATATCATAGGAAATCAGAGAGATATGAATGTTGAGCAATAGCTCTGGCATGCAAATCTCTGAAAATCATCTGTGAGTCTGATACTCTCATGCAGATTGCTCAAACTCTCTCACAGATGTCATTCTTTACGTCAGGATGTACACGTCAGTTTATATTTTGACTTTGTTTAAAAGCCCAGATTTCTGAGGTCTCTCTTTACATCCCATTTCTGTGAACGGAAATAGTTTGTCAGCTCAGTGGTCTCAGTTTCTTCCACTTCCTCACTCACCACTGAATGTGAGGTGTTGAGCTGGCATTAAGTCTCTAGCTCATGACTGCTCAGCAGCTGCTTCCTTCCTATGCATCCAGGCTGCTGCTGCTCCAGTAGGCTGAGTGCCTGAGCCCCTTCTCCTTCCCCAGCAGAGCTTGAGGACATGCTGCCACTGAGATGGAAGGATGAAGTGGGGAGAAGATGTGGCTGGGCTCATTGGATCCTGTGGATGAGGGTTGCTACAGACAAGAATTTTAGATTGGTTTGCCAAGGCAACAAGCAGCCACAGTGGCTACAAACACTGCTGGATGCTGCCAGCTTGGTATGTATCACCCTGATTAATGCCAGAGGAGGAACCATTTCTAAAGCTGAGGAGTTTTGTTTGATGTTCTACAAGTGTCAGGAGTGTTCTTTATTTTCAATTTGTTTTTAGGTTCCCATGCTTAAACCCTTCTATACCGGAATAGAGCAAATGAATTTGCCAGGATTATTCCATTGGGTGAACAAGATAGGACCTTAAAACTAAAAGAAATGAATATTTCCTCCTAAACTCTGTAAGTACTGCTGGGAAAGAGATATTCACCCTGTCATACCCCACTAACAGCCACACCACTGCATGGGCCTATGCTGTCTTCAAAACATCCATGGAAGGACACTGATAAAAATTATGCAGCAGAGGAAAGCCTGCACCATGAATACAGTCTTAATCTGGAAAGGAAGCTGCTAGATCCAGTCCTACAGGGCTCAACAAACAAAACTTCCACCAAAGTTACAAGGAAAAAACCATCTTTACCCAAATGGACATGCTTCTTTAGAGCAGTGAAAATGTGTGTCTGAACATGTAGGTTATATATTCATCATGCTCATCCTACATCCTACTGGGCAGAATATACCTAACAGAAATTTAAGTAAGGGGAATATTCTAACACCTTTTTTTTTTTTTTTTTTTTTTTTTTTAATGCAAACATGTGATTTCATGTGAAAAAGAAAATCAGAAGATTAGTGGAAAATGGAATCTTTCTGAAGAGGAGATACTAGTTAAGCTTGACCTGGATGTCTGATGTTTGTCTTAGAGAATACAAAAGGACAGAGAATTCCAGTTAAGATTTAAGTGGACTTTTTAAAGTGTTACAGAAGTCTAATCACTACTCTGCATAAATTACTTCCAGATGCTGATCTGCTTGAAAATGGTGGAATAGGATAATCCCGTGTTTTAATCAGCACCTGTAACAGGTGAGATATCACCAAAATTTGTTTCAAAAAATGCAAATATATGACTTTTGTTTTTTTAACATGGAGGGGAAATATAAAAAAATTCAATTTTTTATGAGCAATTTTATTGAAACAGTATCCTGTAGGGCTTTTTACATCCTAGACAAATGCTTAGTCTAGTTTTTGTCATCACAAAATAGAGTAACCACCCCTGCCCCACCCCCCCCAAACCAAGTATAACTCTTCAGAGCTGTGGTTTTCAATTTACAGAGATGAAGAAGGAAAACAATTAATCTGAAAATATTATTTTATTCCCTTTGTTTCACTTTTCAAATAACTTCTTGCAATGAACCAAACAAACTCAATTCCAGGGCACAGGCCTTGGTGTGCTGAACTCGTCTACAGCTGGTCTAATTGGGAGGACTTTACCAATTATAGTTGTGCTTCTGATCAATGTCCTGCAAGTGCACTTGACTGATTTCTTCAGTGATTGGGAACCAGATGTGAGAATGATAAACATAACAAAAAACCCTGGAAAAACAGTGTTTGTCATAATCAAAGAGTAAAATCACCATTTGAAAGTTGTATCTGCTCCAAGGCAGTTTTTCGAGGCCAACAACGCTGAGGCACTAAGGATGCTAGGGAATAAAGGGCTTCTTGGTTGTGAAGGGACTTTTTTCTCATTTTTAATTTCTGTTTGTAATCGCTGTCATTTTTGTTTCTCATGCTTTGGATAAAAAAGGTGACTTTTATATTTATTAGAACTGGGTTTCAATAAACATTATGCAATATGGTAGACCAGGGAATGATTTATTGATAATTTGTCACTTATATTTATGGAAGTGTAGACCCTGGAGCCCTAGGGCTGGTAAATCATATTATGCAGCTACAAATGTTTTTTTATTCTTTGCTGCCAAAAGTGCACCATGTAAACTGATTGCCTCACCAAACCCCCAGGGCCTGATAATGATGCACTTGCTAATACAAAAGCAGGAGGGGTGAGTAGAAGACAACTAATTATAAGTTTATTTTTGCTTCAATATGTTTGCCATTTAATCTAGAGTTCCATAAACAACAGATTGATGAAATATAATTAGGAGGAAGATTACTGTTTAATGAGGGAAAAGATTGGGAAAGAATGTAAATGGAGCAGTGGGCTGTGCAGAGTTTTTAGCTGTTTATTATTGTACAGCTGTAAGGCACTTTCACACAGTTCCCAGATGGAAGCAGCTGTTAGCTCTTCACCATTAGAAAAAAGGAGGTTCATAGTTCATTTTTATCCACTTGTTCCAGCCTAGTAACCCTCAGTGCAACACTTCACCAAGTCACAGCTCTCAGCTTCAGCTGAGACTGTCAGGATGGGCACCCTGTCTGCATTTGCCACTTTGCCATTCACTTATCACATCTGGCAACCTCTCAAGCAACAAGCTGTTCCACTCCTTGTAATATGTTTATCTCCTGTGATGATGTCAGCAAAAGTCAGCAAATCTAATATTCATGCTCAAACGGATTTGTTGGTGCTCTTTGTTTATGAGAAAGAGCTCTATATCACTCCTGCAGCTGCTTCCTCTTCACCAAGCTTTGTTTTTGTACAATACTCTTCTGATAGGCCTTGGGAGCACTACAAAGCATGGGCCCATCTGATCTAAGTTTTTTTGTTGGTTTTATTTTTTAATATGAAAAAACTCCATCCAACATCTCTTTTTTTCCCATAGCATGTTGTGAAACCTGCATTTTCCCCTCAGCTTGAAAAGGGCTCATACACAAAACAGAGGATAAAAGGCAAATGAAACAGGAGTTTCTTTAAAAAGCAGTAACTGAGAAAGAAAAAAGTAGGCAGACTTTCAAAAATGAATACTGCAGTAACATTTCTCTTGTAGCACTTAAACAATCCCACATTATGGGCCAAGATATCCACTGCCCTGCACAGGCATTTACATTAGTGCAAAGTGAGTGTAAATCTTTGCTGTTTCAGACAGGTTGTATGTTATATTTGGTGCCAAGGTATTGCACATGCTACAGGGAATTAGAGAATTTGGTGCTTGTTTTTGTAATAATTTATACATTTCACTCTTCTCATTTCACAGTGTTTGGAGCTATCTCAGATACTTTCAGTGGCATATTGTGTTTGGGCTTATATAAATTTATATTTCTGAGGTATGTTATGCATGATAGTCCTATCAGTCAAGGCAAAGGCAGTGTTTATTCCAGGCTTACATTAGCCATAATGTTTCTGAACAGTTTCTCATTTTGAATGAGGCATGTTCTGCTTCATTAGTTTCTGTTTTGAGACCAGAATTTCTAAAATTTTTTTAAGACTTCTTCACCATTTTTTCAGTTGTTTAGTTAGAGTTTCATTCCAATTCCACAATTTATTTGTTCCCAGCACAGGATAAATTTGGAGATCTGGGTTTAACTAGGTGGCAATTGTAGCACTTCCTTTTCCACTAATATAAACCAGTCTGGTTCTAAATTTCTCTCTCTCCCCCCTCTCATTCTCTTTTTTAAGGAGAAAACAAGAGTGTTACTTTAAGTGTTGAATTAAATTCTGGTATCATTATATAATTTTGATATTGACTGCCATTTTGATATTGACAGTTTCAAAACACCTTTCAACATTAATATGCATTAAATTTTATAAATTCAACATTTAGGAGAATCTCAGGAATAGAATTATATCCTCATCTGTAAAAAAATTTAAAGACATAGTACAAAAAAATTCCAACAGTGCAAAGTTGTTTTTTTAGTTAATTTAAATTGTATCACTATCAACAGGCCACCCACATGCTTAATCTAGGAGAACCAGCTCTAGGCTATGAGGAAATCTCTGTGGCCCCAGAAAACTTGGCTATTTCACCAACAAGGATGCTGGTTAAAGCCAATTATGGCAGAGAATTTTATGTTCCAAACAGCTGTCCAGTTGCAGTTTGGCTGAGACCACCAAGTTATTTCATGTGTCACAAATAGCCATCTGATTGGTTAAATAAACTTGCATATATATTTTTATGAATAGAAGTGGAAGGTTTAATTTGCTTTTGTTTGTGGGGTCTTATTTATTGCTTGGAAGTGTTTGGATGCCTGCTGGGTATTTGTGAAAAAGGGTTGCAAAAGCTGCACGTATTTCACCTGCAGGTCAGGAACAGAGGTATAGTGTTTGTGGTTTGGGCTAACCAAAGCAGAAAAACTACACTGGAGCAAGATATGAAAACTGCTGCCAAGGTTGTGGACCAAAACTAGAAACCCACTTGCCCAACTAAAAACCCCAGTTAGTATTTTTGTATGTATTGTGTGTAAGCATGTGTTTATTTAATATTAAGGGACCATTTATGCTCAAAAATTTTACCTCCAGTTTAGGTATGCTACTACTTAAAATTACAGCAGTTTAAATTACTTCCTTACCTGCTCTTTAAAGCCTATTTTCTCTTGTTTGATTAGTTCATGCACCTAGAGCACTTCCCTATGTGCAGTTTTTACTGTTTCCCCTGTTTAGCCAGTCTGTTTTTTCATCCTGTCTTTAACGTGAAAGCCCTATGCAGCAATGTAGGAGAGAAAAACACTTTTAAACCTCAAAATTATTAATTTTACAGAAAAATAAAGATGCAAGAGCAAAACTGGAAATGCTAGCAAAAGTGGTCCAAGATAGCCTGAGTGCCTGCAGCTATGTCTAACTTCTAGTAAAAGAGCTTTGTTAGTCTAATAGTCATTGGCATCACTTTAAGATACTGACCCCAAAATTCCTAAATTAATGGATCACATTCATATTTCTCATTAGACTAATAACATTACTAAACATTTATCATCAGCCAACATTTCTGAATTTTCTTTTAAAACATTCTAAAGTAAATTGCTTGTCCATGGCATAGAATTAATGGTCCCTGAGGTTATATTTGTTATCTACTTCCCAGCTCCATTACACAAAATCAAAAAGATTTATTGCAAAATATTTGGTTGTCTCTGGAATCAGTGCTTTCTTAGTGTTTGCTTGCTCTGAGAAGACATCTATATTCAACTTTTTCTTCTGTCTCACTGAATCTTTGCTTACTTCTTTTCCTTGAGATACCTTACTTTTTTCCACACTTTCTCCATCCTTCCTTTTACCTTTAAATTACTCCTCTGTTATCACCTGACTCATTCGTGTCTTGCGAGTCTGCAGTTCACAAATGCAAAAATTGGTGATGATTTCAAAACTGTATTGCAAATAAGTTATAGGCAGTATCTAAATCAAGGGCAGTGTATTCAATAAGACATATCTTTACATATTAATTTTAAAATGTCCTTCCCTTTTTCCATCTTACTTTTGCTAGCAGCCAAGAGCGAGATTTCTGTGACTTGAGGCAACTGTTTTATTTGAAACCAATAATTGCAATGGTGATTTATTACCTCATTCAAGAAAGAAAAGTTGTGATAAGAAGCACAGGAAAAGATTTTCTACTATACCATTTTTCTCTATGTTAAATTTCTGCATTATGGGAGTGACTGCATGGATCCTAGTGAAGAATTTCATCTCTAGGATGCCACTCAACCAGAAATAACTTTTACAACCATCTAGACTGTTCTTTAGGATAGCATAATAGAAAAAACTGACTTAATCATTAGGTTCCTTTCAAGTCCATGAAATACATTTGAGGCTTAATGTATCTTCTAGAAGAGCACCTGCAGTAAATATTGTAACTGGTGGAAAAGCCGCTGTCCCTCCAGTTAAACTAGACTTGACCAAAAGGTAAATCTCCTCTGGAGGCAGTCTTAACCAGATGAACAAACAGTGTGAAACATTTTGGTTTACAGTGAAGCTGTGAGAAGCTTCCCAAAACTAAATGGGAATGAGTTTTCTGCTCTAAAATTTCTCAAGAGTTTTAAAAAATTTTGTGGCCTTGAATATATACTAACACATGGTAGCTATTAACTGCAAGGCATGGGTCTGATATCTTTTATAAGAAAAGAATAAAACACACCAAAAAAGAGAAGGAAGATTTCCAGGCTTTTCTTTGATAACAAACCTCTGCTCACCCAAAAAAATCCCACAAGAACCAAAGGAAATTTTTAGCTTAGCAGCTTAAAAAGACGTTCCAAAACTCTGTCCAAAGTCTGTCTAACACTAACATAGTCTGGCTGCATGATTCACCTGCTACTTTAGGCTATACTTTGCAATATGATAATCAAACTTAGGATATCACTATACCATGGACACACAGGTTTTAAAACCCACCAGAAATGGAGACTTACTATGTATGTGTCTGACTATCTGCCACTTGGCCTTAAGTCCTCAGGTAAGCTGATATTTAACACTTCATAAAAAAGCTGTGTACACCTGAGCAGAGGAAAAAAGTGACATTTGTTGATGGTTTGTATGGAGGATCAGATTACCTTTTTTAAAAGCAAGAAAGATCTTCCTCTAAGTGTTTAGAAGGTGAACAAGAAGGAGGAAGGGTGGCATTGCAAAAATCTTTGTTTTGGAGTATGTGTTAAAAAAAGAAATGGGTTTGTACAGCTGCAAGCAACCATACCATTTCATAAAACTGCATTGCTTTTTGATGAATTAAAAGATTTACAGTGCACACCTAAGAAAAATTATAGCTACTCTGCACTTGCCCTCCAGCTACCTGGTGGGTTTTTGACTGTCATGAGCTCCAAAAGATCTCTCTCTGAATATGCCCAGATGCGTGTAATGAGTCTGCTTTCTTTAAGGCCAAACAAGAAGGCAATGAGTTGGACAGTCTGCTCTACTTTGTTTTCCTCAAGTGAAATATGATTTTAAGCCTAAATGCTGAAATGGCACCAAATATTTAAAATATTTTATAGTTGGTGAGGTTTTCCACAGTGCTGGTTTGTTTTCCATTTCTCCATGACATCTCACAACTCTAAGTGCTCAATGACAGCCTGTAGAGGTTTCGCCATAATCCACCTTTATCCATTAACAGACACTCAATCACTAAAGTGCTTACTAGACTAAACATATTTATCCAACCAAATCACACTTTACAATGCAATGCTGCCAATCAGACCCCGGCTATTAATGAGGAACTGCTTTAAGGGGATTTTGGTGTTTGTGCTGTGAAGAGCATGCTTACCTCCAACAAACCACTAAACCAAATTAACATAGCTGTATCCTCATAAAAGAAACCAGATATCCTGTTGTGAAAATAGAAAGCTTGGTAGGACAGGGCTCTTTTGATGGCTAACAGTGTGGCAGACGAAGGCTTCAGACTACAAATCTGGTTACCACAGGCTCATTACAAAACTCTAGCATTAAGTTTTTGCTGACTTTAAAAACAAAATAAAAATTTATCATTTGGGTAACTCAGTAAGTCATCAACTTACTAAGTTACTATTATAATTGCAATAAGTGCTGTAATTGTTGAATAAGGCTCCTTAATTCTAATTGCTCCTTTGTCCAAGATCATGTTGTAAAAATGCTTGCATTAGCCAAAATAAAATCCAAGAGACACAAATGTGGTAGTAATAATAATTCTTTTTATTAGCCTGGAAAAGAGGAAGAGAACAAAGCTTTAAAAAGACTTCAAAGTTCTGACCAAGAGAAAAAAAAAATCTAAAATTGGAGAAACATGCGTACACTCTGCCCTTTTATTAGACTCATACAGACTAAGTGCCATCACCACAACTTAGAGTTTGACAGCATTTCTTTCCCAGGCAGCAGGAAAAGTTACACCATCCATGTTGCAGGGCTAATTTAAGTCCCCTGTCAAAAACTACATAAACCAGTCCTGTATATTCTCACTAGGAAGCCCTAATAGTTTTAGACTTATTGGTATTATACATCCCTTAAATCCCAATATTTTAAAGCTGGATTCGACATTGGCTGGGACTTGGTGTATTTTCCCTCCACTTAACCATAGCTAAAGTTTTCAACTCTGAGGTAAGTGGCTCATGAAAATTCATGTTTTTAAGAAGCACTTATCAGTTTAAAAATGCATATATATCCTTCCCTACTCCCAAATAGCTTTAGCTCTATTATTGAAATATGTATTTTCAATCCTTCACTACTTATCAAAAATAATGAGCACTTTCTTTTTTATTAGCTTTTATAAACACTTCTGGGGAAAATTTTATGAGCAGCTAGGACAAGTTCTACTTCTTGCAAAGAAGGCTTTATGCTGGAATCATATCCAAAATGAGCAAACCACAACACGAACAGATTTTCCAAAAATCACTAAAGCAAACTTCTAAGTTAGGGTTGGAAACATGTAAAGCAAAAATTAGATTGTAATGTAACAGCGTAGCATACTTTTGTATGGTAGATCCATGCACCACATTCCATCACAATATGTATCCATCTCCACTGTTTCTGTAGCCCACGTATGTTCTGAACAGGTACATAAATAATACAGAAATTTGCCAATTAAGGTTTTCCAAGTTTGTGCATAGGGAACAACCTCAAAATATTAGAAGTACATGAAGAAAAGAACAAATTACAATGCAAATTAAGAACAGGAATTATTGTAGACCACAATGAATCTCAGCATTTAGAAAATACTTGTGGTTCATAAAGAGTACATGTTTTCACGCCTTTGCTTTCATATCCATATTAATCCATTTTATACTCTGTATTGTATATATGTGAACAGAAAGTGACGAAAATACACACAGAAAGATGCCAGGAGAGGTTTCTCCTGATTAACTGAGAAAGCAGCATTAATAACAGTAATGTTGCCAACTCGGTTCTGTACCACCGCTTTGAAACAATTTGTTGTTCCATGGAACATGAATTTCTCAGTATTCCACTTAGTTATTTTTAATTGGTGTTTTGTTTTGAAAGGTACCACATGTAGCATATTAAAACTTTTCCGCTAGCTGAAAGTGAAGAATAGCGCAAACACTGGGGCAACAAAATATTTCATTCTTTCATAACTTTGTTACTTAAGTAAAAAACCCAACCACACAATTAAAGCATTTCACTTGAATACTCTTGTTGTATGTAGAGGCTAGAGATATTAATGAAATGTATGCAAACTTCTTGAGCACACAAGAAGGAAAGAAGGGAACAGCTAATCTGCTGAATTACATGATCGAACTCATACCTGTAATGTGCACAAGTAATGAGAGAATACTGCCCACAGTTCTAAGTACCATGCCCCCAATTTTATGTACAAGGGCAGTGTTATGCCTTTTCACTTGTGACGCATGAAAGTGTCAAACTTCCCATTTAGTTTCCAGTTGTGTCTTTAAATAGACATAATACATCCAGCCAGATTGCCTCTATTTTCCACCACATGGCCAGCACTGCTTGATTTGTCTTCTGGAAATGAGATGATTCACTCTTTAAAGTTGCTCAACTGAAAGACTTTTCCACATGTTACCCAGTATTGATAATCTCCACAGAATTATATTTGTTGGAGGTACAATAAATAAGAAAGAAAATTTGTAGCTGCTTCTAAACATCTTTGACATAAATAATAAACATTTTCTGTAAAATACTTTAAAGTTAAACCAATTTCAGGACTCCTAAATCCCTAAAAAAAGAAAAAAAAAATTATTAACATATGATGTTCATATTTACCCTAAGATGAATAACATTATATTATTATATACAATATTGCATATTACATATTATATATTATATATTATACTATATATTACACTATACAATAAATAATAAATAACAAATAATAAATAATATATTCTATATTATATTTTTGAATTATTTTCTCCAGACTGAAGATTGAATCTGCAAATAATAACTCATTAGAAAATATATTACCAATAACATGATGGGTCTCACAAATCCAAGTCTCTTCTATATTTTCTGCTTTATTCATTTCCACAGTACAGATGTCATCATGCAATCTTGGCCAATAAACATGTAGCACAAGCTCCCATGCTCCTGTTCAGCTTATTTACTCTATGAAGTGTTTTTAGCTTATTTAATACAGCTTTATAGGCTACTGGAAATCTTTGAAGTTATTGTACTTATTCTTTAGGTCCTTAGAATATTACCATCAAGACATTTTTCTGTTGGTAATTGGCCTGATAGGATAATTACAATATTAATTCTTCATTACCCAGGCCAATATAGGCAAAATATGTAGGCAGTAGAGACAATGTTTGATATTATGGGGGCTGCTGTAACTGACCATGGCGAGTCAGGTCCTTTGGGGTTATCAGGTCCTCCTTGGTACTATTTGTGCTGGGCCACAGCTTTCTCTGGCAGACCCATCCATGTATATCTGTGGTTTGTTCCTTATCTCTCCAAATACAGAAGGGCTCATTATCCGTAATGGAGCAGAGTATGCTTGTGATGACAACTATGGACTGGCTGAGGGCTGCCTTCTTTACAGGATAATAAGGTCTATATATACACCTCCACATATGTGTCTGAATACCTATAAAAAACCCACTAGCCCAAACTGGCAGGCCAAGAGGAGCAAGTGCTTTCTGGCTGGCCAAGTGGTCAGTCAAGACACAATCTCTTGGCTACCCCAAATGCGTTTCTTTCTCTTTTCATGCTCGAGCAACCAGGTCAGAAAACTTTGCCTTGTGTAACCCTGTTTCAGGGTATTTGATGGAATAGGTTACTCACCTTTCTGGGTAAACCCGTGTGGATACCAGTAGGTGTTCTCTATCTGCTAGATAAAAGTGTTTTAGAAAGAGTTTTCTTAGCAAACCATAAATACTGTCTCCCTTTTATTATGTTAATAGCATAACAAATGTCTGGTAAATAGGTTAATATCTTTAGTCAAATGTTTTGTTAAGTATTTTGCCAACATACTCCTGCTGTTTGTCTGAAAAGAGGCTCCAGAAAGCAGTATTATCATAACAGATAGATAGCATCCAATCTAATATTTGGTAGGGACATTTCACATAAGAAACCTCCAAACTCTATTTTTCCTTCTGCTAAAATATTAAAAAAAGATGATAAACAGTTCATTATCACCTGCCCTTCTCAGTCTACAACTGAATCTAGAAGTGTATTGCATTCTCTCCTCAGTTTAATGGCAAATGGATCCTAAAATAAACAGTGCTTTACTTCAAGTGGATGTTATAGGCACATATGGATGGAATATACTGCTCCTCTATGCTTTAGTTTAAGGTTTATAGGAAGGCACTGAAGAAGGAAAATTCACAGCAAAAGTGAAATATATGTTCCAGCTAGAATGCGCGTAAAGAGTGCCTTCAAAATTTCAACCTTCTGACTTGTCAATTTTTGACATAATATAATGCATTCAAGATTTTATAAGCCAAATAAGTCAGTGTGATACCAAAAAGGGAAGCCACAACTGTACCTTGTTGAGCATTTTTATATTCTGTGCTTTTTTCTTTACGTATGCAAAAATACATAGTTTCAGTTTAGACCTATTCTAATTCAATGATGTTAGAAAACTGTTGAAAAATATTTATTCCATTTGCATTGACACATTGAATGCAAAGGAAGGAAGGAAGAAATGTTTTTTTTTTGCCACACAGTATGTGTTTCAGATGCATTTGCTGTACTATCTGGTGTCCAAATGAAGGGCTGCTGCATTCTCACTGTTGTGACAAACTTGAGCTTCAATTTTTTACTCAGGAATTTGATCTGTTTTAGTTTTGTCTGCAGTATTTCTTCCCTTCCTCCTGAGCCTAAATATCTACAATATACAGTTTGCCATATATTTATTTAAAAAAATATAGATAGATTGATTGACCTATTTCTCTCAATACTTCAATTTGAATTAATGGGAAAGTCCAGAGAGATCTGGCTAGTCAAGCCAGCTTCATTGGGCTCAAAAATTTTGCTAATATCTCTGTGGGAAAACACAATACATCTGTTACAGCAATTTCACACTCATAAGCCACACCTGGTTATAAGCTGCACTTCCAGGTAGCCGGGAAGACCATGGAATCTGTCCATTAATAAGCTGCACCGGGTGGTAAGTGCCGCACTTTTTTTTTAAAAAGCACGGATCCATGTGCAACAAAGTAACGAGTTAGTAACAGAATCGCACCATCGTGGGGTTTGCTGTCGGGTGCTCAATTTGCAAACACTTTTCACAGACTGGCAAAGTCTTTAAACACAGCCCCAGGTGCCCTCCCCGTGCCGCGGGCCCTGGCATCCCGCCCCCAGAGCTGGCTGCTGCGTCTCCCTGCCTGCTCGGCAGAGGTAGCGGCCAACCCTGTCGCTGCACAAATGAAGCTGCTGGTGGCCAGCCCCCTCGCAGCGTGAATGAAGCTGCTGGCTCCAGCTTGCCGCCCACCTGTCAGCGGCTCCGCAGCAGCTCCCCACCCGCCCCCTGCCTGCCCGGCCATGGCTCTGCGGCAGCTTGCCGCCCAGCTGGCTCGCACTTCCGGGTTGGCGTCTTGCTGGAATTTGTCCATAAATAAGCCACACCTGGTGATTAGCTGCACTTCCGGGACCGGCTTGATTCTTCAGTGAAATAGGTGTGGCTTATCAGTGTGAAATTACTGTAACTTCCCGCTGCTATCCAGCTGTTACCGTAGTGGTGGCACAGGCATTTCCTTTAATGAAGCTGGACTAAAGCCTTCAGAGTACTTCTTTATTCAGGCAGAAAGCACAGTAGGTGACTTAAGACTGTGCTGTGACATATCCTGCCTTTACAGGCATCGTTATTCCTTCTTTAAAAAATTTTATTTTATTCCATTATTTAGAAAGATAAATGTCAACATGTAGAAATAACAGAAGGAAACACAAAACCATGCTGGCTTTTAACAAGGTTCTCTGACTTGTTTATACAAATCTTAGGATGCCCAGGATGGTTTTTCTAGCACACAAAAGCCTCATGAAAAGATGAAGAATAAACTATAAAGGCTGTTTTATAGAACTAAAATATAAGTCTTATTTTATAACCTAGGAATTTCTCACAATTCAGCTAATATCAGGTGGTACTGAGAAAGACTTGTCACTACATAAAGATGTCCATATATTGCAACAAAAGCAAGGATAAGTATGAGTATGACTTTATAGCCTGGAACAAAGATTACTTACTCTGTGTCAAAAATATATTATTCTGAAGAGGAATTGGTAGATATTTATTTTAAAAATATTTTGCTCTGCCTACATTATTTTATTAAACTGCATGGCTATGTTTTAAAGCTCATATGTAATATATATATATGCATATTAATTGAGTATATTTAATATAAATTCTGCTACTAAATGTTTTGTATGGTACCATGGAAACATTGTAAAATCAGACTCTTCCCAGAGAAGATTTTAAAATTGTTTCTGTCATGTGCATTTCTATATTGCATATACTGTCTTTTATTTTCAGCCTGTCCCAGAAGTGGTTTAGATTCTTTAGGTAAATGTAGGATTTAACTTGCTCGTTCTTCAATGAATGACTTGATGGCTTTATTCTACTGCATTTCTCCACAACTGACTCTTCTTCCTCAGCAAGAAGGCAAAAGCTCACATTTTTACATTCAAACTACAGTAATTTCACACTCATAAGCTGCACCTGGTTATAGGCCGCACTTCAGGGTAGCCGGGAAGACCAAGGAATTTGTCCATAAATAAGCCGCACCTGGTGATTAGCCGCACTTCTGGGATCGGCTCAATTCTTCAGTGAAACAAGTGCAGCTTATCAGTGTGAAATTACTGTAATAAAAAAACAACCCCAAAACATTTGACAAGTCATTGCTGTTACAACTCTGTTCCTTTACTGTTTCACACCCTTGCTTCAAGAGTCACATGCAGGCTTCATAACATTCAGTGATGTTGGTCAGGATGATGTCCATTGACATCTCACAAGCAGTTTGTATGAAGCAGCTATTGCATTTTATGTAGTGAGGCACTGGTCTTTCTTCCCCAAACCATATCCCACAAAATTAATCTTCATATACTGAGTATTTCTTTCCTCCTCCATATTTATTTTTGTTGGAATTTTGGATTTTTTTGTGTTTTTTGGTATTGATTTTTAAGAGTATTGGTTTTGATTTGAGGTTTTGGGAAAGGTTTTTAAAATTGAGTAATGGAGTTGGAAATATTAGTGTGTAGTTTGAATAAAAGTGTGTAATATTACACGGTGAAAATTTTGGAATGTTGTGTTTTAGAATATAGTAATAGGTATGGAATAAAATGGACATTTTAGGGTAGTGTGGTTTTTTGGGTTTGTTTTTCTTTGTTTTTTAGTTTTAAGTAGTAGTTCTTACTTAAATAGAAAATATTGTATTGTGGATTATAAGTTACTTATTAGTTTAGAAATTGACAGTATCAAAAAAAAAAAAAGGTCATCCCTCTTCTAGATACTAAATGCCTGATAGACTTCCATGAAATTTTAAGTCTCTTTTTTTTTTCTGCTGTGAAACAAAATGAACCCATAATTCACACAGGTTTAAGTATGAACATTTCTTTACTGATGGAAGACCAAACCTTATTTTTTTGGTTCACTTTGTTTGCTCCAAAGTAATATTTATCTGGTTGCCTGTTCCACAATACTTTACTGAAAGGTCAAAGATTAAAACCAAGCACACTCATCCTGTCCCCCAAAGCAAGCACAGCAGACAACCTCTGTTGTCTTGGTTTCCTGATACTCAGTGTTTGTCAGACACTGATTACGAATAACACCCTGAGCAGTTATCTCTATATGGTATGTTTCTAAATCAAATGTCATAACCAATGAGTCACCATGAGTAAGAGAAATAAGATTACCTTTTAAAATAAGTTCACAGTAATCCTTTTCTTAAATGTCACAGCTAACAACTCATTATTTGCATGACATGCAACTTTGAAGTAAAACCCATTTGTGAATGCGCAGTGACTTGGTATTTCCATGATGAAGAAAGGAGTGGATTGCTTTTTCCATAGACCTTTATTCTGTAGGAGCTCAGATTCTTGTGGAGCTCAGATCTCTTTGCCATAAAGACCTAAATTCATGAGTATCAGTATAAATACATTACCATTCTTTTAATAGATTTATTTTTTTGCTTTCACAACACTTCAGAGATGGAGAGGAAATAAGTCAGACCATTGAAAATTTGAAACTTTAAAATAAAATAATGAGCAAAGAATTTTCCAGTGGGTGGGGTAATAAAAATGAAAGGCAGGTCCCCCAAGAGTCACAAACATGGAAGATTATACCACAGGAAACAGCCAAGATTGGATAAGCTGGCTGAACAGAGAGAAACAATACCAGAGACACAGGCTAAGTGGTTCCACAAAGGAGAATGGAAAGGGAATTGGTGATAAAGTTATCTAAGTTTCTTTGATTGACTGATGTTACGATGAATGTAAAACACACACAAAAAAAGCCCCAAGGAATCCAATATAACCCCTTATATTTAAATAAGAGTTTTGAGGGGAAGGCTCAGAGGCACAGAGATTCACTTAGAGTGGTACAGTTTGGGCAAGATCTGAATCTGTTTCCAGAAATGGGGTATTATTATAGAGACAAAAAACTCTCTGTGCTCATGAAAATCCTGCAGACTTATTACTCCATTTAGGCAATCTCTTGTGCACAATAATTTGTATTGTTGCTGTGTCTGCCTCAGTTTTGCAGACCTCAGAGACAGATGCATACTGGCATCCAAGCCCAGGTCCAACTGCAAGCTCAGAGGTGCTGTTAATTCCCATGTTTCATACTCAGGGTGAGCAAAGCATCCATCCAGCACCAGGGGAGCTCTGGGCGCAGCCGTGCTCCCTGCCAGGATCCTGCTCTGCTCCAACAGTGAGGCCTCCTGCCTGGAAAGTCTTACACAACTTGTGAACCTGATGTTATCTTGGAAAAAAGCATATTTAAAACTTAAAAGGGATTAGAATTCCTTCTCTGCTATTTTCACCACACCAATATGCTGTAGGGATAAGCAGTTTTTTGCTCCCTGTAGTGCAAAACTGTACACACAGATTGAAATGGATGTGAGTCTGGAACTGGGAATGTCCTTTGGTCTAATCTCACCTATAGACAGGCTTTATCATAGTTTTTGCTTAGATAGCTCTCTGAAAAAGATTACTTGAAATAGATAAACATTCTTTCCATTTTTTCAGACAGTCTCAGGAAGTCTTCTGTGAAAATCTAAACAGTCAAGCTGAAATACCTCCAGGAAATGCAAATCTTCTGACCAACTTTAGGCTTCCTTCGCCACCACAAAGTGATCCCAAAGTGGGCTTTAGGGTTTTTTTTGGTTTGTTTTAATTTTTTTTGGTTTTGCTTTTTGCTGTTTTTTTTAGTGTTTTTTAAATCCTCAGGATGCAAAGTTTTTGAACACTTTATCAATTTTTGAAGATATGCATGTCTAAAAATTTTCCTTTAGAAGTAACAGATTCAGTGGACAATCTATGAAGGATCATGAAGTCCAAATCCTGGCCCTGTGCAGAGATACCCCAAGAATCCCACAGAGGGCAAGCAGTTCCAGAAACAGTTAACTGTCATTGTTGGAAGTAATGATTTTCACATTATTTATGAATCTGAACTACTTTTCACTTTCAGTTCAGTTTTAAAACCCTTGTCGCACCACTTGCTCTCTTTCAGTCATGCCCAAAGACCATTGAATGTAGGAAGTGCTCTACTGGGTTAGGCTAGTGTTCCACCCAGCATTGCCTCAAAAGTAGCATTATGGGGTATTTAAGAGGAGATTGCAAGGCTGACTGCTTCATGCAAGTCTTTTAACTTGTGCTTCTCCAGCATTCTTGAGTGAATGCATTTGGAATATTAGAGGGAACATCCTTCCCAGGCATTTTGGAATCCATTTATGCACCTGTTTTTTTCTAATACATTTATTCAACATCTTCTATTGCCTTCCTCCACAACATGGTTGGAAAATAGGCTCCAAAATTTCCTGACCTGCTGAGAAAATAATCAGGTTTTTTGCCTGTTTTAAGCCAATTTTATACCAGTTTCATGGACATTGCTGATTCTTATCCAGAATGACCAGCTGAATAACAGTTCTCTACTTAGCTCATAATACATAACTTTGTGAACCCAAATCATATTCCCCTTCAGGCTTTTTTCCTCTTAATTGTAGATTCCTAGCTATCGATAGTCTTGCCTCCAAGGGTCTCATCTTCTTAGCCCTTCTTTTGTTTCCCTTCTCCCTAGTACCTTTAATTAAAACATTTTCTCAAGTTATAAATATCATAAACAAACACAGAACTGGCACTAACAGATTCTTTCTTTGTGAAAGGTTGGGGTTTGAGCGGTGGATAACAGTAACTGCAGAAGACCTGCTCTTTCCCCATCTGACACTCTGCAGTGGGACAGCAGGTTGGTGCACAGCACATGCAAATCCTCAGCACCTCACGTAAAAAAGCTTCTCCAGAACAACTGCGAAGTTTCCATGAGAAAGTTTTTCTCCCTATTTATAAGAAAGTAATTTGACTAATTCTCTTTCTCTTTGTATGTTTAAAGAGCATACAGAAATTCAATCAGATAATTAAGTTTCACTAAAAATACAGTATTTTCACGACTATAAGGTGCACCCTTTTGACTAAAATTTTGATAGAAACCCGGAAGTGCGCCTTATAATCCAGTGCGCCTTATATATGGACGGAGTTTGGAAATTTGCCAACCCAGAAGTGTGAGCTGTGAGCCCAGCCATGGCAGCTGCGAGAGCTGTGGCAGCCAGCGCTGTGGGTGAGCAGGAATGCCAGGGCCCGCAGCATGGGGAGGGCGCCTGGGGCTGTGATTAAAGGGTATGCTGACCCATGAAAAATGTTTGCAAATTGAGCACCTGCCAGTAAACCCCATGATTGCGCAATTCTGTTACTAATTTGTTACTTTGTTGCGCATGGATCCTTGCTGCAAAAACAAAGTGCGCCTTATAGTCTGGTGTGCCTTAAGTATGGACAAAGTATGGAAATTTGACGACACCCAGGAAGTGCGACTTATAATCCAGTGCACCTTATAGTTGTGAAATTACTGTATTTTAAGGCAGTAAACAACTCTGCAACTTGCTGTTACACTGGCACAATTAAGACCAGGCCCAACTATTTCAAACCTTAAACAAATGTGAAACACATTTAAAGTTGGGAAGCATGTACTATCAATGGTGTCTGCAAAAATTATAGCTAAAACTTTCCTATTATATTAGATTAGCATTGTAGTGAAGTCATTCAATGGGCAAGTCTACACAGAGTATTTTCTTTTAGGAAGCTATCAGGTTCTGTTTCCAATTCAAATGAGCAGGTTTCCAGCCTATGCAGCACTGACTCCAACTACCTCTTCAGAGACTGTGTGTCTTTGTGTGATTTATTGTGTGACATTGAGCAACAATGGACATTGAGAACTCAGTAGCAAAAACCATTCCTCAGGGTCACACCTCCACATTCACACAGAGATTCAGACTGTTAAACTCTCTTTCCAAAAGGAACTTTTTGCAGATGTGAGTTCAAGTTAACCCAAAAGTCAGATGGGACCTTGTAATCCAGTATTAAGAGATGCTCAAGGAGCAAGAAATTTGAGATAAATTATTCATTATCCAGGACGTTTCACCTTTTCACAAAATCTGGGACTTCTGTTTGTCCCTAGTGTGTACCCTCTCAAACTAGCAAGGGTTCAATTTTAATTTTAATATTATCCCTTTAGTATTATCCCTTTTAACAAAGAACTAAAGCTCGTCTATTTCCTCCACTGAAAGACTATTAAAGCTCTTCTGTTGCCCCGGACTTATGCCTGATCTAAGCATCTCTCAGCTTCCTTTCTCAGTCAGAAACCTGTAAACTGCATCTTACAAAGAGGAAGAAAAATATTATTTTAATCCAGATTTAGAGAACCTATGCTGATTAAGCCACAATGAAGTCCTACTAGAGATAAGTTGTTGCAGATTCAACCATGTCAGCTAGTCAAGAAAAAAGCTAAGATTTTTCTGTCTAAATCTAATAATATGAAATGGTTTGTTAAGGTGCCTTAAATAAGGTGGGCTTTCCGAGGAAAACAAAGTTTTAACTTGCTCATTAATGAGATCTGTTGAAAAAGTCAGTAAAATGAATGTCAGATGATTCTGTTACTTAGAATATTAAAACTCTTTTTGCTCACGATGCTGCACTCTAGAGAAATTAATTTTGTAAGAAAAAAGATGGAATTTTGCATGTCACTATTTTTATTAATATAAGAACTAGGAATGCAGTTTCCACAAGCAATGAAGACTTATTTAAACTTGGGTAGTATTTAGGTGGGGTTTATTTTGGTGGTGGTTTTTTTGTTACATTTTTTTAATTTTTTTTTTTTTAATTTCCATACTCTTGTATTTTAACAGTAGAAGTCTTCCCATATACTGTAATAAGCAGGAAACAGAAGTCAGGATATTTGTAAATCAGCAAAGGCAATGTTAAAATGTTTTCAATAAGAATTTTCTTATTGATTGAAAGAGAAATATTTTGCTACATTATACTTGAGATGAAAGAATTCATATCAATCCCTAGTGACTTTTGAAAGTTACAGTAATTTCACGATTATAAGCCGTGCCTGAATATAAGCCGCACTTC
>VRYO01002355.1:4804830-4841031 GCA_009812075.1 Sialia sialis
AGAAGCCTGGAAGCTCAACTGCCTGTCACTGAGCATGGCCACAGCCTGTCTCCGAGGGTTCTTCCTGCCCTCTACTAGGCAGCAGACTGCTAAAGCTGAAGATGCCAGATCCACCTGCACTTCATACTAGAGCAGCTGTTAGGGAAAGTGAAAAAAAGGGGATTAATTTATGCTTACAAATGCAACAAAACAAAATGTGAGGAGATGAGGATGTTATGAAATTAAATTTCCCTACAGAACATGACAATGAAAAGGTAGTTGTCCTGGATGAAAATCTTTACTTGCTTGATGTATCCAGAAAATGTGAATCCTCTTTCCACTACCCGGCCAGTTGGCTGACATAAGTGGTGCTTAGAATAGCTCTCAGGGAACATTAGAAAACAAGGTCTTTCTTTTATGCTATTTATTATCTACGTTGGCTGATCTTCAATATTTTCATCATCTTCGTAGTGATTGTGTTTCCTTCCAGTGTCTCTCACCATCCCCGGGGACTCTTAAACATTTATGTCTGCACTCAACAAGAGAAACTGAAGATTTTGTACGTGACTTCAAGCTAAATCCTAGGGCAATGTATTATTAGGGAAATCATGACGTTCTGGCAGATTTGCCGATTTTATTTGCAAGAAGAACTATGGAAAAATTTTACTTGCTGCAGTCAAGAGGCAGATGTACACATTAACAAAATAAAGTGTACGTCAAGTATTTAACAAATCATATAATTGTTTGCACTTCTGGCTTCTGTAGGTTGCAATTGGCATATCAGCATTTGGACCCTTGAATTAAAGGGAGACTGGTAGTCTTATCTCTAAGATACCACACTTGTTTTGCCTCTAGCATTCTAAAATTTCAAAAGAGAAATGATAAGGGTAAACCAGATTTATCAGAGAAACCTGATTTTTAGTACGTAGGTACTCAACACTTTTTCAAGACTATCAGACTGGTTTGAGGCTAAGGCTTTGGGTTATCCATTAGTCATGTTTCTAAAAATATTTTTTCCAGAAATGGCTTTAAGAATAGGTAGTTGATTTGGAGCTGTTACCAGCCTATTAAGAAGGATAATATGGGATTTGTCACCAGTGAACTGCAATTATTACACAACTATGATATATTTTTCACCATGCTTATTCATTTATGAAGCATACTTTAATCACCACAATTGAACCCAAACTTGTAATTTCTTGTGTTACATGACTAAATTTAGTGTTCCTTTGAAATACTAAGTGACCAAAAATTGTCATTTTCTTTCAACCAAACCTTTTACAACCAACCCAATAGTGTTACTGATTCCCTTAGGTCATCTAATGAAACTAGCAAACAAAGAGTTTGAAAATACAGTTTATTTTTAGTTGATAACAAGTGTCTGAAAGCTCCATAGTAATTATCAAATTAATTCAAAGGATTTAATTCTATGGCAAATTAATCTCAAACAACTAAAAAATAAGTATTTGTGCATTGGCCTCCCTCTACAGCCTAGTGAGTGTTTTACTAACAGATTGCTCTGATCTCAGATGAGTCCAGGACAGTCTGAGAGCTGTGTGGTCACAACCATCTGCCTTATTTATTCTGCTGTTGTGAGTCATAAATGCCTTCAATCATTTTAGCCCTGATGCAATGCTAGATTCAGGTGGAATCATTCTATTCACTTTAGTGGGATCATAATATGATTTGGAAGTTAAAGAAAAAAGTTCCCTGTTTCCTTTGACAAATCATAATATAAGTAAAAAAATAAAATTCTAGTGTTGTACTAAACAGGAAATACAGAAGATTGGCCACAATTTTATTTTTTCTACTTTTTTTGCAAACATTTCTGTCACAGAAAAGGTATCTTTTTTCCCTATAATCTATTTGCAACTTAGCAAGGATGTTGTGTTCCAGACTTCTCAGGAGTCTAAATAACATTTCATAAGGATCCCAAGAGTTTCAGGAGTATAAAAGTCATGAGGAGTTAAAAAAATGATTCTAAATCTGTGCAAAAACTCATTAGTGCTTATATATATTTAATGTTGCAAAAAAACAATACTATGAACTAAAAAAATACTGTGCACTGATGTGATCATTGTACAGGGTAAAAATGTAATATCTCAGGATCAGATACCTGTAAAATGTTATAAATATAAATATGCTGCTCTTTATGAAAGAAAGATAATGGTTTCAAGTGGCTAGATTTTCAGGTAATCAATTTGTGTCTCTCACAGAAAGCACTTTCTCAGGGTCCTCTAAAGTATCTCCTGCTTTTGTTCTTTAACGCCTTTGCATTATGAAGTTTATTTAAAAGCAGTCATGAAGAAGTAGAATGACCATTCAATGAATACTTTTATTACCTTGCCTTTGGCTAAAATTCCTTAAAATTTATTTTCTCAAATTTTGTACTAATTTTCTCTCTACCACTTCTTCACCTTCATTTTCAGATTATCTTCCAAAAACTTTCAGTTCATATTTTTGACTGATTGGGAAAGACAGTGCTTTGAAGATTTTATATTGGTTTTATTGTTTCATTATTTTAATTTCAAAAATGGCCCCTGATTCATGGCCATAGGTTTAGAAGGATTATTATGCAAGTTCTTCTCTCTTTTACCTATCGACAAAACATAATTCGTTGTGAGGTGAGTGTCCTCCACCATCAGCTCTTGAGAATATTTCTGAGGAGTGCATCGGTAATATTGCAGTCTTAAATATTCTACTTACATAGCTCATCTTCATCATGAAGTATTGCATAAATACTTACTTATAATTTCATGCCATATCCAGAAAATAATTTAAAAATGGTTATCTCAAAATAGTATTTAGAGAAGAAAAAAAATCTCAAATAAACTCCTATATCTCTTGTCTATTCCAGCTTTACAGGGTCCACATTGTAGGGGCAAGGTTCTAGTTTTATACAGATTTATCTTGCTACAGATACAACACAAATCAGAACAATAAACTGTTTGTGCTTTATGATAAGATAAAGACCTTTTCCTGAGGTTTTGTTTTGGGGTGAAAATATTTTGTGGTACTGATAACTCAGGGTGAGCCATTTTGTTATTTTCCTGCATCTGAACCCAGCTGTAGTGAACTACTTAGACTTACTCAAGAACCTAGTTAACTCTCAGCTTCCTTGAAATAAGAAACTTCTGCTCACATATGTATCAGTTTCACCATCCAAATGTAGGGAAGCAGGAGTTTTCCTGCTTTTAGCCTATGAACCACCTTTTTACAAGCCAATTGCCATTTAACAGGGAGAATAGGGAGAAAGTTGGTAAGATTATTTTCAGACCTGCTGATCCTGGGTGCTTATTGTGATCTACACTGGTTCTGTGCTCAGCACAGAAGATCAAGAGCACTATGTTATATTCTTTTCCTTTTGCAGAAAATACATTTCTTCTCCTCTAATGTCCATTAACCCAAATTGTAAAGAGCAAACATTTTTCTGCATGTGGAAGTACTTCTCTGTGTAGGCATGTTTGGGTACTGCTATCAAATACCGATGCACAAAGTCTGGAAACTCTAACTTTGTGATGGCTAGAAGTAATTTACATAAAGAAATACTGCTGTAGACACTTAACTTTCAAAACAAAAATGAAAACAAAACCTCAGGGAAAGTTTTGTGTTTTTTTAAAAAACTGAAGAACCTAAATATATATGATCCACATTTTTTGGGTTTTTTTGTCATTCAGCTGTAATATTGTATGAGACTAAATATGTTTCTGTACTGTGACATATTAGAAAAAAATTCTAACTCGTTATTTTCTATGCAGAATGAAAGCTGCTCAAACAAGATTTGAACTGATTTCTCTCCAATTAAAATAGAATGCAAATAGCTGAAAGTTCTTAAACTATGTAAACAACAACAGTAAGGGTACTTTTAAAAATATCTGGCTGTAATTTTAGCTTTTACAATTCTGTTTTTAATTTTCCCTTATTGCCACTGGCAAAAATGAAAGTTTCAGTCTTTATAGGGACAAATGAATAAGAATGTAATAAACATATGAAAAGATATCTCTTTACATATTTTGACTTATATTTTAGCTCAATTTCTTACTTCAAGACAACTGCTACCTAATAATTCAACATCTCAGTCTTTGCTTCATTTATTTCATGTAACTTTCTTACTTTAAAACCTAATAGGGAATGAAGCTTGCTTACATTGTACAACAGTGAAGGTATCCTCATGATGCTCTCCAAATCTCCCTTGGAGAAAGTGGCAAACCCATTCTGCCCCTGCTGACAGCACCTAGGACAGTGAAATCCATGTCCTGTCTTTAGGAAGCCAGTGACACATAATGAAGTCTACTATGATTATTTGCCATCTTTTCAGTTTCAACCACCATACTTACTATTGTCTGAAAAAGATGATCCAAATTTTCACTTTATAAACCTTCAGCTTCTCAACTAACCTGGGTAAGAAAGACATTTTGTGAATGGAGTATTAGAAGGTAAGCACACATGACTTACCATAAATAAGTTTGTTCTATCAATTCTCAAATTCATACAAGGGGTTGTCCTGGTGTTTAGAACTTGCTGTAGAGTGGAAAAAACTCTTTCTGAATTTCGAGCTTTCACTCTCCTTCATTCTTCTGCAAAACAAACAAAAAAAAAATTCCCTAGTCCTAAATGATTGCAGTTTTGTTAGAAGTACTATTAACTCTCTTCAGTCTCACGCCTGCAAAAATGAAATCTGTTCCGGTCAGTTTTGAGGAAGAAGGAAAGATAAGATTGCTAGAAGTAGAAAATAATAATTTACATTTTAAAATTTATTTTGCAATTGGAGTTTTAGACAATAGAGATATGCAGAAATAGTATAGTTTATCTGTTTACTAACAACACTATTATTAAGAAATTTTTATCATTGAACTTTTATTTTTTCTTCTGTCAAGAGTAATAGTGTTACTGATGATTTAAAATTTGTCTAATAGAAAAGAATAAAATTCCCTATCATGGTTGAAGATACTGCTTCCAGCATCAACCTGTGTGCCTGAATTCTTCTGAGAAAAGATAATATTTGCTGCTGAAGCAATTTGTTAAATATAATAGGCAAATTTTTATGTTTTGAGGAGATCTGATTGGTAGCAAACAGACCCAGGTTCTGCAAAAGAGGGAATTCAGATATTAACTGCTAAATATTGCAAGGCTGTATTTCAATACTTTCAGTCAACAAAAGGAGAGATAAAACATTTGTGGAAAAAGTCTTTTCAGTCCTTTTATATTATGTTTAAGTTGCATGTGTTGTGTACCATGAAGAAAATCTTCAGGATTCAAATGCATGTGGATATGGTTGTGTGCCATTATTTTTCATTTATAGTTTTAAAAATTTTACTCTGGTTAATGACCTTTTGAGCAATAACATGTAGTTATTTTTAAGTTGTTTTCCATAAGAATCAATGAAAAGGAAGAAGTTTTCAAGTCCAGTAAGACTAACAAAAGTTAAAAAAAAGATATAATTTCTAATATTTTGCACTGTCTCTTTTGGATGCACATGGTATAGTTGAACATCTCATTATTATGCTGACAGTGTTCAAAGAAAATTTAGACATTTTTTTCTGTAGATAAGTTTAGGTAAGTAATATTCAGTTTAGGTAATCTGTGGCAACAGAATAGGACATGAATTCTTAAAAACCTTCAAAGACATCATCCAGACTGATGAGTTAACCAGTCAGCTCAGTAATGCATGGAACTTGAGTGGCACATGATTATAAATAAAAACATTCAACGTTTGAAGAGATTTTAACTGATGATTGATAAGGTTAAAGTCATAGTTTCTTTTAGTGGTCATTGTACTGTGGTCCCTGTTTTCAGTCTTCCAGGTTATCTTGTCTTGAAAATAATTTCCTTGCAGCAGAGCTGCAAACTTTTCATTTTGCTCAACAGAACTCTGAAAATGTGGGTCAAACTACTTACGCCATGTTACATTCTTCTTTCCGTGTTCTGGACTGTAATCCCACTCATTGGCCATATGCACCAGTTTTGTAAATTCAGTATTATGTTTGAATCCCAGTGAGATTGCTCAAGTTATGCAAACATAAATCTTTCTAAGACTGGGGCCTAAAACTGTGTAGTCCCAGGGCAGGAAAGGTTTTTAGCTTTTCTTCTAAAGGGCCAAGCTCACTGTCAGACATAACAAATAAATAATACAGTGGAAATATCATTATCTGAATTGCAAGCCTATTTTTATAAAAGTATCATGTTCCCTAGTGGTTGAAACATTATTCTGGGCTAAACCAATCTTGAGTTCGTATTTCAACATTACATGTCATAGCATAGCCAAATGCTATGTAATTCATCCAGGAATCAGGAATCCATGAATCCCTATTTACCACTGAAACCAGTATAGCTTTTTTTTTTTTTTTTCCAAGTAAACAATTAAGATTATATAATTTCCACCCCATTAACATAGTGAATATAGCACTGAAACAGAAAAGCTCTACTTGATGTCAAATACCTCCTTCCATTTTCACAAGGGCTGTGATAAGCTCTGACCTAATGACATAATTCCTCCCTCACTGTATTCAGCATGCTCATGCATGTTCCTATGCTTACACACAGAAGTTACCTCTACAGAGGCACTTGTGATCAGCCCAGAGATGACACCCATTCCAAATAAGTGAAAACTGAAAAATATATATTTCAGAGTCCCTTTTAAGAGTTTCTCTTCCTGGACAGTAAGGAATTCTGTCAAGGGATTGAAAGAGCAATGTGTGTTATTGAAGAACACTATTTCTCCCCTGTAAGATAGGGTCTGCTGCATCACTGTCACCAACAGGTTTTTGTCAAACTTATTCTGAGAAATATAGTGGAGACTGCTCCACCTCTGTGGAATATGCTTTAGTCTTCACCACCAGAGAGACTTCTTTCATATCTAACCAAACTCTTCCCTTTGTTTTTAAATTTTAGTAATTATATTCTGTTTTCACACTCTTTCCCTTTTCCAGTCATGCCAAACCTTTGAAATTTTTGACCCAAGAACAAGGCTTCAGCAGCTAAAATAAAAAACTCAAATTCTAGGTGATTCAACTCTGGAATCTTAAAACTGCATATCAAAAACATTTTATCTCTCATTCTTTGATATACTTTGTTGGACAGAACTGAAAATACAGGTATGAGAGTTCAACCTGCTTAATTTCCTCATCACAACAACCACTGGTATTCCCATTTTGTACTTAATTTCTGAACACCTTATTTCCTAATCAAAATATTACCTCAGATTTTTCCTGTACAAAATCATTCTGAGTTTCATTAACTTTTTTGTTCTACTTTGTGGACAGGTATCAGCTGGTCATTCCTCTCAAGTACCCTGCTGGTGTTCCTGCTCCCCAGCTACCTGACAATCAATTCCTTGTCACCAGTCATTTAGTCAAGGAGAAAGGGAACATGGAAAGGAAATGGTTTTGTGCTTTGTCTCTGGAACCACAACCACAATCACATCAGTGATATGATGTCAAAACCAGAAAAAAAACGTCAACCTTACCATTCTTAATTTTGTCGACCCTATCCTCTTTCTGTGAAGTGTTATCCAGAGAAGCTCCATGCATTGTTTCTTTCCCTGTCCTGAGAGCAATTCTGCAGACACATCCATAGATCACCTTTCTCTGCTCACCATCATCAGAACTGAGAGCTGGCAGCCCAGAAACTCTTTGTCACACACTTTCTGATTTTTCAGCCGGAAGTCACCATCCCTGCCCAGTTGAGGTGGAGGCCTGAGTTGCCATGAAAGAAAAGACTGGTTCATCATTTGGGTGATTTGGGTGTTTCTCAGGTACTGTCCTGGTTTGGAGAACAGGTGTCTGCTAAGAAAGGCAGGAGCCTCTCTTTGAAATGGAGAATGTAAACCCCCTCCCTCCAAATTATTATAATTTTGAAATTAAGGGGCTCTCAGGCAAAGATATGGGAATTAGGAATAACAGTTCTTTACTAGGAAAATTAAAATAGAAATACATTACTACAAAGAAACAAACCCCAAACCCTGACAAAGTCAGAGTACAACCTGACACCCCATCAGTCAGGGTGTTGGTAGCAGTCCCATTAAATGGTGGCTGCAGTCGTCTTGCAGTGACAGATGTGGTTGAGTTGAAGCAGTGGTCCTGTGGAAGGGTGCAGTTTCCCTCTGGAGGTCCAGTGGCGATGTAGAGAAGTCCAGTTTCCCTCTGGAGTCCAGTGGAGAAAGGGGCTACCTTAGTGTCCCAAATTCTCTGTTTTTATCTTGGTAAGAAATGTTGGGCTCTTCCCCCTGGCTGGAGCATCTCCCAATGGGATGAAGTAATTTTATCAGTCACACAATGGCACTCAATGGGCCATTAACAGAAGAAACTCCCAGAAGGAAGGATGAGTTGTGAAAAGATAAAGAACAGTGCACCACCTGGTTTCAATGGATGGTCCATTAGCAGAATATCTCCCACGGAGATAAGGATCACTGCCCCATCCAGTATCAACCAATGGTGATAGAATAGACACCCCAATCACAATCCTGCACTGGTACATACTGTGATTCACTCCCTCTTTCACGACTGGTCTGCTCCAGTTTATATTTCTGTCCTGATTACATTTCTGATGCAAGTATTCCTGTCAGTCCTTATTCACTTCCTTCCACCACAGACTTCTCTCTCTTCACTTTCCATAATGTTTATTCTAGGCAAGGGACTACTGTTTCATTACTCCTTCTGGGTCCGTGTTGCTGTTGATTTTTACCTTGTTTCCTCACGGTTCAGGCAATAAAACAGTGATCAGACCCAAATGGTAGCACAAACTATGTTGTATTCACCACCTGGATGGAAGTGGCTGCTCAGTGAGCAGAACATTGGTGAACTGAGTCCACCAGCCCTTTCTGCTTTCAGATATGTCCGGCTTCCTTCTTGTAGAGGTTACCTCCCATTCCTTGTGACCTGGTGAAATAAACAAAATTTAAAATATGCTTATTAATGGAAACATGATTATTGTCAAAACAGTAAAACAGATACAAAATTCAGCTCTGTGAAACATTCAACCAAAACCAAAGAAGTACAAAACAAAGTGTTCAGAGCAGTGACTTGCTCTGAGGCAGCATTCCCTAATGCACCCTTTGAACCAGTTTGGGAGAAAAAGTTTTACCAACCCTTGTTTAATGACAGTGTTTGCTGTGAATATGTAATCAACGACAACAAAAATCTAGTTTAAGGATCTTGTGAGACTTACAAGCAGAAGGTCCCTTAGCAACAAAACCCCATAACTAATGTGAAGCAGCTGTGGTAATTTTAGAAAATGGCTCAAACTGTTGAAAAGCCATTAGGAAGCTGATATATAGAGAATAAAAGGAACCACTCAACTTTGGAAAGATTTCCCAATATAGAGTGTTATGTTATTTTATAACCAAATCTTAGTCACCTGAAGTTTACACGCCACAAAATTCTACTTCTGACCGATCACGTGGCAGGAGTTTCTACGAGTAGCTGGAATTCCATCACATATCTGAAATTCCCCCTGAAAAAAGAAATGGCCAGTAGCTAAGCACATATTCTCCAGTCATAAAGGTGCTATAGCTGTATTTTAGTGAGACCGATGCCACTCATGGTTTGATTTATAATATGTGCTTGCAATGGGATCCTAAATAATTGGAATCAATTTCTTTAATCCTGTAACTTTCGGTCTCTACTGGAAATAATGAAAGCCACTTGCTTTTGGTAAGGCTTTGCATATGGCTGATTGTCAGACATTAGCTAACAAGCTTTTTAGCTTATTTGACTGCTTCTTTAATTGGAAATCTCCAGTAGCTTGACGAATGACATATTTTAAAAACTGTAACTGGAGCAAAAAATTAGAGGTGTCAGGAATAACAGATTTTATTGGTTTACTCTTCAGGCTGCTTCTGATTGATGAAATAATAATGATATTTTATTATGTTTATTTTTATACTGTGGTCTCAAAGTAGCCTAAAACTTCAGGCAGGAAAAAAACTGTTCTCAGTCAGTTTGTCAGCTGGCTCCTACTGGATTCAAGTACACTTAAATACTATTTTAAATAAAGGCCAAAGGTTCTAAAGTTAAAGAGTATTAATTAGGCCATCTTCACTAGAATAAATGATAAAAGCTGAGTTGGATGGGCTTTCAGATATCAAACACTCCTAGGTAAAGATGGAGGTAGCTGCATAATTTATGTGGGTGTGCAATGTGAAAAAATGCTGTGTGCAACCTGGGCACATCAGGCTTATGGTTTTGAGTCAACCCTTGCCATCAAATCTGACTGCACAACAGGAGACCAGAGCTCAGTCCCATTCACTTGTGTTGCACAGCTCAGCTCCCACCTGCTTACATTGAAAATAATTGTACTTGGAGATTTGATCACAGCTAAACCTACTCAAAGGATTGTGGGCAACCATTATTTATCAAACCTTGTCTTCCTAGTAGAGGGATGAGTTTTGGAAAAACTGCCGCAATGGATATCAGAGGTAAGATATATGCTAGTATGCTATGGCATTAAATAATAATTATTAGGAAATCACATATGAAATCAGCTTTATTAAAATTAGGTTTTGAGGGAAACCATTGAAAAACCAGCAACAACATTTTGCACGATCAGATGATAAAAAAGGCATTAACAGAGTTTCCAGCTCTGATATGTACCCAGTCAGGAGCCTAAATATTAGCATTACTTATAAAAAATTGCAAAAGTAAACAGGTTTTGCAAACTCATTAAGTTGAAAACTCAGTAAGTTGTTTTTAGTATTCTCCAGTACACAACAGGGAAAGCTTCAATTTTTCAGTATCATATTATACCTTTTTAGATTTTCTGTTTTATGGTCACTGATGTTAAATTGGGGATGGACTGTTGCAAAATGAGTGATAAAACACAGAAGAGACCTTGCAAAGATTTCAAAATCTCGTGGTTTAAGCCATTCTAATTAGACTCATACAATCTCTTTTATCTGATATATGATGATAAGTTTAGTAATGCTAAAAAAAAAAGTCAAGATTACCAGAAATATAAACTAAATCTACCAAAAGTTATGGGATATGGGATTATAGGGAAACTTTGTATTTACTGGCTTTGACTCAAAGTTGGAAGGAAATTGATAACACTGGCAAAGCTTCACTTTTGGTTCTAAGCCAGTTTAGAAACCAAAAGAAGTCAAGTAAAGTAAAAAGAAATAATTTGTCCAGGAATGTGCATAAAACTCTTGCTGTCAGGATTCACAAACCTGATATAAGAGACATCTTCAACTCTATTAATTAAGTTAATTACTTAAAAAAAATAGAACACTTTATAACCTGCATATTGTAAAATATGCAGTAAACAATGATCATGCTTAAATTACTCTTATAAAAGTTAATTTATTATACAGTCAACAAATTTTGGATGAAATTTTCTGCAAATGTAAATTTCATAATTGAATAAACAAAATACAGTGAGTGTTACCTGTATTACCTGTAGTAAAGCAATGACTACAGGGAAGAGGTATAATTTATGTTCAGCTACTCTTTGTTTAAAAGTTAATTCCAATTTCCAGATTTACTGTCAAGAAGAACTTGATGATGGTTCTTAAACTCAATCAATACTCAGTGTTGTTATTTGAAGTAGTTGATAAGGCTTTATTCAAAGTACAATCAGTTGGTTTATTTTTAGTCACCTGCTATATCTAGCAGTAATTAATGTAAAAATATATTTGTTTGCGTTGTTTAAAATACATATATATTTGTTTTAATTTTTAACAATGTGCAAAAGCTGCGGCTCACTATCAAATCACAGTCATTTTTACAACAAAGCCAGGTAGGCAAAAGCAATCTGTAGTATCATTTAGAAACTTCCCAAAATATTTACCTTCTCTTACCACTGTCTTTCCTAAGCTATATCTCTTGCCACCTAATTTCCATTTCTGTCACACAGCTACTACTTTCCTTACAATAATTTAATCTATTTTTTCTGTCTGTTTATTTAAAATCTTCCTCCATTTTACCTTCCCTTGCTCTTTCTCCTTCAGTGCCATACAGATGGAATTCCCAGCCTAAACAAGAGCAGACTACCTTGGATTTTGCTTGTGTCTTGTGTTTGTGTCAATCTTATTTTATATTATATTGATCTTAGTAATCCATTTCTCTTACCAATATAAACAATTATAATGAAGCTACGAAAACTACTGCATATGTTAAGGCCAAGTGTGAAAAGCATTTACATTTTTTGAAAAGTCAGGCTCTTTGGAACATATTCAGCAAAACACTTAGAGTTCTCAAGAAGACAATCTGTAAGTGCCTTGAAGCTCACTTCTGAGATATACAATACTAAATCTTAGTAACCATACTTAAACTGATATCCTTTCACAGACAGGAAACCATCACAGGATGAAACTGTCATACTTGGCTGCTAATTAACTAACTTTTGGAGTAGTGTAATTTGAGAGTAATAATAGAATAAGAGGTCTCTTTCACTACTCCTGAGTGATGTATTGACTTGAAATTGTGCCACTGGCCTAACTACATGCTTTGGAAATGTATTCAGAAAAGCCTTGTTGAGAACCAATACTGTGTTTGCAACATACTAATGAATTATTTATTAATAGCAAAGCCACAACATGCTCAGCTGAGAAACTAGAGTCTACATTCATCCATGAATTCAAACTTCATAGGAGTTTTAGCCCTACCATTTGTAAGTGATCTTATTCCCCTGATAAGATTCTCCTCTATGGAGCATTTCACATAACAGATATTCTGTCTTTAGATGTCTGATTTAAGAATCCAGCCTCCCTTTTAGTCAATGGACAAAGTTATTATCTTTCCATATTTAACTGTGGATCAATAAACAAGGGTTCTGCTTTGAATGACTATCAGGAAAAATACTATGCCCATCTGTAAATAAAGTGGAGGCTCATTAGGCACTTTTAGTTACTGGTGTGAATATGAGCCTTAATCTTTACTCTGGTCTTATTTGTTATGTATGTCATATAAAATAATCAGAAGATTTAAATGATATTTACTTTCCAGTCATGGACCTGCAAGACCATACTACAAGCCTCTAGGGACAGGGAGGTTGGATGTTTGTTCCTAATACCAGCAAGAGAATACTTGGATGAAGGATGGACTGAAACTCCTTAATGCCATCTTAACATTCAAGCTGATTTCTCAATTTTGACTGCTCAGAGTGAAACTTTCAAGATGTCTTTTCTTTAACTAATATTGCAAAATACATCATGACTAAGAATACTTTAAAGAATTTATCCAACTGACTTTTAGCTCTGTTTTAGTATGCTACTGATATGTCTTAATATGTGAATGAAGAAAATCATGAGATCTATAAATCAAATGGGAGAGAGGATAAGCAGTCCAAACTGACAATTTGATTAATATGAATTAGTACAAGTCTAGTTTAGTACTTCATTAGTTCATGTCAGCAATGATAAAAAATATTAATGATGATGCTGGAACGCTGAACTTTTAAAGTTCTAACTCAAGTATTGTGCTTGCTACAAAATAACCTTCTTGACCCTCAAATCTCAGCTGTAGTAGATGTTTGGTTGGGTCGGAGATCTAAAAGTCGACTAATTTTTTCAGAAACCTTCATGATATTATAATTCTTAGTTTTCAATGAAAAAAAAATCAGTTTTGTTAAGCTGATACCAGGTAGATGTGTTAGAATCCAGTTTCTGGGTCTTTGAAAGAGAATGAACTGCTTCAGTGACTGCTGTGGGAAATACAAAAGAACTGACAGAAAATGTTCAGCATGTGAAAGTCTTGGTCCCGAGTTCACAGTTCTTATCAACAGAAAATTTTTATCAACAGATCCTGATAGAATCACACTTAGGGAGAAACATAAGGACTAATCAATCAAATAATTTCATTTTAGATTATGAAGTTGTCTATGTGTCAAGATTAATACTCTAAAATGGATCTGTTGGCACAGTGGCAACGAGTACAGAATAGTGTGTAGGAGGTAAGAAGCTACTTTACTGCTTTCAAATAATAAAATACATAGGGCGACAGTTTGAGGATCCAAGATAATTTGTAAAATATTCAAGTTTATACTGCTAGTCCAGTGGGATGATAAGAGTGTAGAAGACAATGGCAAACTTTGTACATGAGAGGTTACTCTGGCAGGAGTAACAGTGTTGACAGTGCCAGTATGCATCTTTTCACTATGACTGTGCTGGATATGAATGTCAGAGAGAGTTTCAAATATAGTCACTAGTCAGAGACAGCTCGAGGATTGAATGAGATGGAAAAGAAAAGTGATTCATAAAAACTGCATTGGAAAGAAGCCATAGTCTTTGGGGGAAGAGAGCTCCTCATGTCATGGAATTATTATAATTTCTTAATTCCCATCTATTAGAACCCTTGTGAGGACACTTTGCCAATCTCTGCACAGTCCCACCATTGCCACTGGCAAGAACAATCAAAGTGAGACTTCACTTCCTAAGGAGATATAATAATGATGATTTATCCTTTTTTCACAGGACCCTGTTACTGTAATTGGTGCTACATGGAGTGATACTTGCATCTCTGCAGGGTTCTGCTTGAGTCCCAAGTTCTCCCTAGGGTCACAGTGATGGCACCTGTATGGCTGTCTAATAAGGGCTGAAGCAGTACTCTGCAAAGTGCATGAGTGTGTATATGTATGCTTGTACCTTTAAATTTGTCTAATATGGTAGCTGGAATCAACATATTTGCAGGTTTATCTACAAGTTCTTGTGTCATTGCTCTTTAGTAAATAAAGTGAATGTGAACAGCAGTGTAAGTGAAGATCTAGTCTTGTTGCCATCAAAGACAAAATCCCCTGATTTCAGTGGGCTGATACATAATTCTGATCTGATTATAAAGTAATAATCCCATGTTCATGGAGAGGAATTCAGCTCAAAATCTGAAGAGCAAAACCTTGGAGTTTATTGCTTACTTTTCTGCTTGCTGGTTTATTTTATCAATGAGTTATTTTCATTTTTCAAAAAATTCGTTTCTTATGTGCTTCTGTACTAACCATTTCAAGTAAATCCATCTTATATATGGAGCCACTTCAGTGGCTTTTTTTTGTTGTTGGTGGTGTGGTTTATTTTTTCAATCAATGCGTTATTACATTATTTGATGTAACAAAAATAAACCAAAGATTTTTCTTCCAGAAACCAACTTCAGTATGCTTAGAGATATATAAAGAGTTAGCTTTAGCCTTTTATGATGCAGAAGTAAAAATTATTAGCTAAGTGGTATGTTATACTTTGTCTAAAAAGCTCATTTAATTTTACGGCATGGAGTTTGCATCTGTTTTCTTTTTTCCAAAGATATTTTACAAAGTTTTGTGCCACAGCTTTCAAAGTCACTTATATAACACGAAAAGCACTTTAAAACCACGTAAAGAGCTGTTGTGGCAAAAGAATAAAGAATTTCCTCATGTTCTCTAGTAAGTATCCTGTCAAGTATCGTGTATGTTATTGAGAGTTCCTTCATCATAGAGGGTGGTCCACTGGTAATGTACAAAAAAAGGATAGTGTACAAAAATTAAATTATTATTTGACCCCACATCATTATATGCCACATAACTAATTAAAGCACACTTCAACAATGTACTCTTAATGTGCCGTCTGTTACTTGCATGACTCACTCATCTTTCACAAAGAATAAGTGATTTGTATTAGATGGGAGTTGCTAAGGATGTTTTTGGGGCTAGCAATTGCTGTCATTGCTATGTTAAATCACAGGCCCTAGCCTGGGATAGAAAGAGACAGGCTTATCTTGCGCCAGGAAAACAGCACCACAGGACTGATAGCTCTGACTTAGGGCCTTGTTTTAAAAGTTATGACTCAGTGCAAGCAGCCAAGGATCCTTAGCCTTCCTCAGTTCACTCCAAAGCAGCCATTAAGAGCCCTAATGTTCAGGTTGCGTGCCTCACTCTGATTATTTTTGGGAAGTTGATCACAGCAAGCCCTTTTTCTCCTAATAAGCATTCATCTTCATTTACTGGATGAAGGGAGCTCTTAGTGAAAGCTTTATACATGGTGCAGGGTAATGGTAATTTCTGCCAAGCTCTGCAACTGTGTGCATGGACTGTGAGCTTCTCTTTTCCTTCTTTGAGTTGTAAAGTAAAAAGCACATATCATAATAGCTCTCCCAGATACAAGTACAAGCAAATTATAGATATGGATAATAATTTGTGAGAGGATGAAGCTCTTTGGTCTACACGGGCAATTGGTAATGCTAAAACTATACCATGCAATTTCATAGAATATAAAAGAGGATCTTGTGAAACAATACCAAAATTTTAGCAACTGCAATAGATCAATAACTTTTTTTTCAAATAGGAACCCTTTTCTTTACTGCCTCATTCTTACAGTCAGACTCGTTTAGCAGCATGCGTGAGGATAATGCAGGGAGAACTTTTGACACATTGCAAAAGTGACCTTAGATAACTTGTTTCTGCTTAAAAATGTAATTATTTAAAATTCTACAAGAGCTAGTGGTCCTTGGGAGTTGTGAGAATGAGGTTTATTTTCCCCATGAAGTTCTAGTTTCCAATTTGATAGTATTGTGCGTTATCTGAATTTAATAGCTTCCTAGACTGGGACTGAGTGTTAGCGACCTGAGCATTAAGAAAGCATAATTTTGAGAGTAGAAAATCATAAAGAAGAAGATAATATTCAAATTTTCAAGGGGTAAATTTTTTTTTCTGAAATTATTCAATCCCTTCAGCCCCAAAGTGATATTTTAACAGACAGATGGCAAATGCAGCAGAGATAGAAGATAACTAGGTGAGTACAAGGTGATACCTACTTATCTACGTGTGAGAATATGTAGCTATTCTAAAGCAAAAGCAAATAGATTGTCAGGGTGATTATAGTGTTAAACACACAGAAGTTTATGAATTCAACACTCAAATAGTTTAATTCTGCCGCTTGAAAACATGAGTCAACAAATGGTTCCTACACTTTTAAATAACGGGACATGATATGGCAAAGAAGGCTGTACTGTTCAAAGGGCAAAAATCTGAGGCATAAGGCATGGTAAAACATGCAAGCCTGATTGTGAAATTATTTTAAAAATATAAAATATTTACCCAAAAAATAAAAATGCCCAAGGGTACTGAAGCACTGCTGAAGCTATAATTGAAATTAATTAATGTTTCTGGTATGTAATTTACTAATAAAAATATTTTCTGTTAAATAGAAAGTAAGATCTCTGAGTACTGTCTTATGGGCATTAAAATGTTAACATATGAAAGAATGACAATAAAATATAATTTATCCCTCTCTCATCACCCAACTGCAAGCAAACACACTCAATCTAAAAACGGGAGGAGTCCAAACTGGTGAAGATATGAAAACCGTTTTTTCAACATAGGGACAGTAGCTAATATTTTCAAAGGAAAAAAAAATTCTTTGTTTCATTCTAAAAAAAATAGTTCTGCTCACATTTTCCCCCAACTTAAAATAAATCTGTGTCTTTATTTTTCTGCTTTCTATTTTCTTCTCCCTCTTTCTGATTTTCCCAAAAATAATAGGTTCACAGGAGGAAATACAGAAAAGTTTTAATGAAAGGGGAAATTACCACTGTTAAAAGCAATTTTTCACTTCCATGTCTGTTGCATAGTTTATGTATTCTTGTATAAAAATAGAAGAAGGAGATAAGGAGCTTTCACAAGACATCTAATTATTTCCTCTAAAAAAAGAACAACCAGTGAACCAAAGACCCTTGTGAATTTAGGCTATCTGGAATACACAAATTCCTAGAGTCTTGTTCTGTCTAGTCCTCCTTTTGCCCATCTTTCATGCCTTTGTGTTTTGCTCTTCTCTTTTGATTTCTATAATAGATCTTTAACTTTTCCCTGGAGGTGTCCATGCTGATGTATTAAAGAGGATTAAGTGGGTATTTCAGCATAACTTTCCAGAGGGTCTGCAAGGGGTTTCAGAACAGCATGAATTAGGTTCCTTTCAGATAAAATGAATTCTGGAAGAACCCCTAGCTTCAAAGGAGTAGACAGAGAAGGACATCAGCTCTCATAAAGTAATAGAAAATCCTGAAGTGCCTATATTAGCTGCATTTAACACTCTTGCACTCTACAGATTTGCTCCAATAGTGCTGTGTTACTTGCTAAGCTACCCAAATGCAATCTCTTAAAAGGAGACATAACTCCTATCCAGGTGATGTGTCCTAAACTCATCTCCTCTCTCTGCTCAGCACTATAATCTAAAGTTGTCCTCAGAAACAGAGAACAGAACTGGTGTTTAAGGCACTCTTGTAGTTTTCACAGACTTCCCTCCTGCCAGCATATCTTCCTTGACATAAAATTGGATGGTCTGCAGGTGTGCAATTTGAAGACAACATGCTTCCTGCTATGTGATGACTATCTTAGTATCTTTTACTGTCCATGCTGGATCACTGCAAAACTAGAGAAAAAACCTCAATCCAATCCTTGTGCTAAAGAAGTTTGAGCCTGTACCTCGTGCTGTGGTGTGACCAACTGCTGTTGGTATTTTAGCCCGATAGATTCTGCTCTACTGCACTTCCATTCATAAAAATGTAGGTGATAGCAGAGGCTTTGTTAACAGGAAGTTACCATAAGCGAGCAATTCCAAAATGAATTTGTAGCATTTTAACTTGTATATCTATACAAGTATTTTGTCTAATCCAGTGTTTTTTTCCACTACATCTTCCAGAAAGCTACAAGATCAAAAGACCAAACTGGTATGATCTTATTGGAAAAAACCCACAACTTCTGGCCACAAGCCAGAATGTGAACTTCAGCAAAAAACTGACAGAAGGAGAGAAGAGAGAAGAAAGAAGGACTAGAAGACATTTTCATCAATTTTAGAAAGTCTTCTTTAGGAGGACCCCATGATGGATAACAGGAAAAAACATACAGCAATAACACCCAGGGAACAATATATGGAAACAGTGACAGAAGTTAAACAAAAGCTTCAGGTCAGTGTTTATATATATAAATAAGAAGGCAATCATGGCCACTTTTTGACCATTGAGCTGGATACTAAGAAATTTAGATAAATTGCGAGACATGACTTTGGATGATCGAGAGCCCACTGATAACAACGTACAAGTGTCAGACATGCTTGACCCACGCTTGGTACTTTTATTACATTGGACATAGGTCAATTCAGACTCATAAATGCCAAGATGATGAAGCAGATGAAATTCAGTGAAGTAATAAATCGTTACAGTGTTGAAATGCAGCTGTGGTGAGGCTGTAGGCAAAGTCTTACACACATATAACAACATTGAAATGTGAGCAGCTGAATTGGAGACAGTTGAAGGAAGAAGGAAAGCAGTTTTCTGAAAAATTAAAGATGTAAAATGGTATGATTTGATTTAAAAGTCAATGTTTAGTACTGGTTACACCTGAAAAGAATTCCATGGGCAGTGTCTACTGCTGAAAACTGAGAGGATAAAACGCAAAAGACAAGCACAAGTGCAGCCAAGGACAGTTTGAAGCAAGGATCAAGCATTAATTAGATCAAGGTTTATTATACAAATTCAAAGTTGGGCTTAATGGAAGAAATTGTCCTCAATGAGAATGACCAGCAAAATGACACCCCAAAGACCTGACAGAAGATTAAAAGACAGAACTAATATAGAGGATAAGCTGACGTGTATTTGAAACTCTATATGAAGATAAACCTGATTCTTGCTGGTTTTTTACTATTTTGGGAAAACTACAAGTACAGAGCATTAAAATAAACAGATCCTAGCATTTGTGAGCTGCAAGCTGTTGTTGGACTACACAGCAACATTTTTTGCAACATTATTCAGTAAGACATTGACCAGCAGATTCTTCTAGCCCCTTTGGTTCTTAGGTATTATTTAAAAGCATTCATCTAGCTACTCTTCCCTCTTCTGTTCCTGAATTTCTTCATGCCTCATTTTTTGTCTGCTTTCCTGGCATAAGTGTCATTGTTCACATCAACCACATTATGAACTGCTTGAACAGTCCTCAAAGTGTGGCAGAACCAGTGTCTTCTGGATCAGAGATCACAGAATAAGCAGTTCTAGCATCAGATTTTGAAATATCTTACTGTTGAAGTTCTCAGATACAAGGTTGTTCAGTGAAATGTGATTATCCTTCACCCCATCTAAAGAGACATGGGTGGATACACACAAATTTTGGGGAACTTCCTGTGGCAGGCGTTCTGTTTTAACCTATTCTGATAGTGATGCAGGAAAGAAATGAGGACATAGTGTATATAACAGATGTTTAATTGCATCTGGGGAAACATTCATTATGAATATCATTCACACCGTACTTTACCTGTTCCTCTGGTGAACACCTGTGTGTTAGTAGTACATGTGGTGGTAATGTGAGAAACTCTCACTACCAGCCTTTTAAATTTTACTATTCCCTCTTCTTTAAAATGTGCTAAATTAGATACAGAAACAAAGAAACACACCTAAATAAACAAAGGAACATAAGGAGCGTGAGCAATACCACACTGCCAGAAAGAGCAGGTGGAAATGTAAGTTTAAGGGCCATTAAAGCACTGTGAAATTTTTCAGTGTGTCACAATTACAGGAACACCTGGGTCAAATAAATTAGGACTAATCCATTGGGGGTGTTCTTTACAGTCTACTCTGGTCTCAGAATGGCTTGACCCCAACCTGTAATTCTGAACCAAAAAATTAAAAATCAGAAGGAAAACTTGCCAGTTCAGGTGGCTGTTGTCAAGGTAATCCATTAATTTCTAATAGAATGCAAAGATGGCAGATAAGAAAAAGTCCCCATGGGTCTTAAAGAGGAAATTCAATATGCATTTATATTTGGCTAGAGTGTGAAGCTTGATAAAGGCCCTACTTCTGATTTCTATTTAATCTCAGTCATAATGAATGTAGAACTGAAGTAAATCTAAAGAAAAGTTTGTATGGGAGAGATACTTTATGAAAATTATCTAAAAACTGGTTTAAGTTTCTTGATTTCCAAAGGCTGAGAAAACATTCTGGTTAAAGGATGTACTCAGATCTTATGTTCCATAGGAACATCAGCTTGCCTTTACTCCTTGGAAAGGAAAAGGAATCACTAGATATAAACTATCCCAGAAGACAGTGAAAGTTGAAGACTTTCTATTTTATGTACATGTACCTCACACACTGTCCCACCATCAGGAACATCTCAACGTCTAATTTTCTTGAGAACTAGTGGACTATTTTGGGTTCCTTTACCTTTGTTTTATCCACCATGGCAGAGGAGCAGACTTTCCTCGTATCTGAAAGAGAGTCAGAGAAAGCTCAGAAACAGTTTTCCACTCCTCAAAATTCTGCTGAAGATACTGTTTCCCTCTTTAGAAAGGCAATGATTAGTTAAGAGAACAGGCAATCACCTTTTTACATTTTTTTCCCATGCAAGCCTTTTTGCCAAGGAATCTGTTGCAGGATTATTTTTCAAGGACACAAAGCTTCATTTAATTAAACTCAAATCTCACAGTGGCTATATGTGTCTTAAGTGTACTCTAATATCCTACTGTATGAGGCAATAAGAGTTTTAACAACTATAGAATTAATACAATAACTATCATTGTAGCATGCACACACATTAATCTTACCTAAAATTATAATAAAAAAGTAAAAGCAAACCAGTTTAAGATCTGTGAATTCTGAAAGCAGAAGCATATTAACAGCTAAGAAAGAAATGATGTTTTCTTTGCTGAATGGTATAAAACAATCTCAACAAACAAATAGATGAATGTCTGGAAATACATTGAACTTAATTTATAAAGTTTTAATATAGCTAGGGAAATTCTTAGAACATAAATTCAACCTTTTTAATAACTATGCCAGCACTTAAAACAAAGGACCTTTTAAAACAAAATTTTTTTCTTTTTTACAAGGGTTCTCCTCCCTGTTAGATTTAGGCAGCAATATGTCTGCTTCTGAAAACAGATCATCTAAAATTTATTATCCTAATCTTCATGGAAGGAGTCCTAATAACACAAATAAACTGAATTGCAGTACTTTGAGGCATTGATAAATGGCAGTTGAAATGAAAGAAAGAGAAGACTGTACCAAGTGAAACAGTATTATCATGTTATTTACTTCAAGCTAAAAAACTGAGCTGTTCTTAGCAGGATGTGATTATTATCTCTTCAGAAAGACCAGAAAATTAGTTTCACTAAAATGTGGGCAAGGTCGTAGGATGACCCCTCACTTGAACAGCAGCAGAACCCAAATTCAAATAATCCTCATTTCAAAACAGAGTCCTTTGAAGACTGATGTTTATGAAGGGATGGACAATTGAAGACGAGCTTCGGGATCACAAACTGAATCCATAAAGGATGTAAATGGTACATCATGAATCTAAAATCTGCATTTCTCTAATGTGAAGTCTTTCAGAAGTTCATATAATTACAGGCAGAAGTCCACCAGTTTTTACTGGAAATCTAAAGAAACATCAAAGTCTTGATCTACAAAACTACACATGTCACACTTACTGTAGCTATCTTTAATGTGGTATTGCTAGGCTTTTCTTGTAGGTAGAAGAGAAATCTATTTTGATTTCTCAAGGATGGTTGTCTAGATGATATTTGACATGGTTTTGCATCAGTTAAAATTTTTTATGTAGCTACAACTACAAAAATTCAGACAAATAATATATTTACATATATTCAACCCCTACAACAAAGTAATCCGAACTAGAATAAAAATGCTTGTAGAATGTACAAGACCAACATTAACTTTATTAGCTTTACTTTAAGGTTAAAAGAAAATATTTTCATGGGACAGAATTTTCATGTGATATAGAAAGTCTTGCAACATTAGAAATTGAAACAATGTTAGTATAAGGAGCTACACATAAAAGGACACTTTTACCTAAAATAAGATTTTAGCACATTGGATCTGCTGTAATTTTGGAATTTTCTCAGAAATATTCTATTCCCAGGGAAGTGGCCACAGCACTCAGAAGCATTTGAACAGCATTATCAGGCACACGGTGTGCTCCTTGGGACAGTCCTGTGCAGAGCCAGAAGTTGGACTTTGGTGATCCTAACAGGTTTGGCAGAATTTCCATTTTAACTTTGCTGCATGAACCAATTAATGGGTGCTTTTACACATCCCCAACAAAATAAGAGTTTTTTAGACAGAACCCAAAATTAAGTCAGCTGAGAATCCTTATGAAGTAGGTACATTTAATCTGAAGGAGTTTCCTCTTAAAAATATGACTTAAAATATTTGGCATTGTGTTCTAGAAATAAATCCATAAAGATAAATGAATTTGCATAAAATTTAGTACAGTTAACAGATATATGCATCCTTTGCATAGTTCCCCTGTTAACAGCTTTCCTTGTAGGGGCTGAATCTAGAAAGAAAAGGAAATTCTGCCCAACCTCCCTCAGCAACACTGGCATTTTCTACAAGTCTCAGTGTTAGTAAATAGCAACGAAGGACCTTTTGTTCTAAACATGCCTTTTGTTTTATCTATGAACAGAGACACTAAGCTACCTGTGAGAGCTCAGATACATGTCAATTGCTTCTATTAATGCAAATAGGAACTTAGGGTTCTTGGAAAGACTTCAGAGATTCAGCCACCTAGAGCTGCAATTGTAGAACAAAGCATCTTGACATTCTAGTAACAGACAGCTTTTGGCAATAGCACATCCTTTGGTCTCAGTGCTTCCAGAAGGGAGATTTCAATATTGACTGTGCTAGAGTGGTCAGATGGCAGGAAAACGATTAAATCAAGAACTGAAAAGACAATGCAGAATTTTATATCCAGTGGATTCAATCTGAAAACTATCTTGCAAATGCAGAGGCCAACTCTTTAGCTGTTACACCTTAGTGAGGCTCTAATACCTCTGGGAAAATTATGCTAACTTACATCAGTTGACAGAATCCACCATCACTTTTATTTCTGCAAATTATGCAGATGGAGAAGATTCATGCTTTTCTTTGTGTTCACCTAATTTTTAATTCTAGTGGTGGGAGAGATAGAATAGGTTTTGATGAGGGCCAAATTAAATTTCTTTTCCTGTGCAGAGTTCTATACCTATTTGGGCTGGCCAGAGCAGATGAGATACCAAATGAAGCAGATCTCTGTTGGATTGCTTGGTTACAAAAGGTGCAAAGTGTGGAAACACAAGTAAATGAAGAAGTTCCATATGAATTGTTGGTACAAGTCCCCCAAAATTGAAAATCCCAAGAAATATGGACTGAAAGTTCAATGTCTGAGCATAAACAATTTGATCTTTTAATATCTTTTTAGTCATTTCAGCAAAAAACCTATTTTGAAATTGAAGGGCACAAATGTCAGGAACTGTGTGCCCCCCATGCACTACTGGAACACTTCTAATGGATAGGATAAAGAATGAAAATGCAGAAGATGGGAGCTCAGTTTAAGATCAAAGGGCCAACTTTATCATGGAAATAAGAGACTGAGGAGAGCATGTCAGGTAAGATGCTGTTTATTGAGAGGCACAGGAGAGGAATCAAGGACTGAAAAGCAGTTTCTAAAAAACGTGAAGAAAGGAAGAGTAAGAGAAATTTGAAGCCAAGAATTGTTAATAAAGGAAATTCACATAGAACCTGAAAAAACCCAGTTGTAGGAAGGAAGCTATTCTTTAAATAGGAAAGCCACTATGAGAACTTTGTTATGTTTTTTCACAATCACCAAAAAACCAGAGTAAACCAACATGGCAACACTGGACAGTGGTATAGTGGTTGGTACAGATTTTGGCTGCCTTGAAAAACAATTTTTTTTTTTGCCTAATCTACTGTGTTTTAAAAGAAAGTCCTAGAAGGACTATTCTACAGCAAAGCACAGAGTATTTTCTTTTACTATAATGACAATGTTAGTACTTGAGAATGGGCCGGTTTAGTGATTATGAGTGTAAATCATTTGCATACAAATGCAGACTTGTGTGTTTCCTACTCGTCAAATTAGGTGGCTTCTGGTAAATGCTGTGAAGACTGTCAAGCTCTAAAGCTCTGAAGTCTGTCAAGTTTTAACTGTTGTATGATAAATGCACTGATGGAATATGATTGTTTATCCATTGTTTAATGGTTATTAAAAATGCTTGTACTCCCAGAAACTATTAAGATAGTGAAAATTAATGCAAATATGCAGATATTTAAAAGAGTCTAGGAAAAGCAAAATATTAATTAAAACAGATTCATGCTATGTATGCATATATCTATGAATTTATTTATAATTTTAGCTGTTTAGTTTAACATTTGCAAAGGCTGTAGTTTTAGTTTAAATGAGGGTTAAATGTTCTTGCATCTTTAGCCAGATCTTTAGGTATGAAGTTATCTACAGGAATAAGTCATTGAAGTCATTGTAACTTTCAACTTCAAAGGGATAGGATGAGCAGGATGAAGAGAACTAAAGGACTGTGTTCAGTCATAAAGGAGATTTTATCTCCTCTCCTGCTCTTCTTCCATTCCACCACGGCCATCCCTAATCTATGCCTCCTAAATTGTGTGGTAGCCCCTTGCAGGAAGTTGCAGGCAGAAAGGAGTGGGAGTTCCACCACAGGAATTACACTGTCACTGCTTCTGAATGAAGAGCTGCAAAAAAGAGAGTAATAATTTGTGTCCATGCTGGCTGTGGCAAGAGCGAGCAGATCTAAAATTGAGACAGAAAGATTCATTCTCAGCTACTAGGTAGAGAGTTTGGAGGAGTTTGTCACAAAAACAGATTATGTAGGGGCATCCAAGCTCTGGAGGGTCTTTAGGTACAAGCCGAACAAACATTTTCAAAAATAACACAGCTAGAGCTGATCATACCCTGAGGCAAGAGATAGACCAGATGACTTTTCAAGTCCCTTGCCAGTCTATTTTTCTGTGGCTGTAGCTGCTCTGACTCACCTCTCGTACACACAGTATTTGTTGTAGTACTAGCTATTAAGCAATAATACCCAATTTTCCATCACTGAAGAGGCCGATCATTCCTTATTCCAGTCAATGGAACAACGCCAGAAATTATTTTTCTCTTTCACCTCTATACAAGAATGTCACTAACAGCAGCAATTTCCAGCAGAATGTCAGGAGTCTGCCAAGGAATAGAGGCATAAGTCTCTATCTATTTCTTATATTGATGAATTTTCACACAGTCTTTTCCCTCCAAACGGAGACAATAAAAACCCCAATAGCTACAAATAATAATGTTTGTTCTGAAAGGCAGGCAATAAACCTCCAACAAACAATGTCACTGTAACCCCTAAATAGTAATTGTACTGCCTAAGGCATCTGATAAAGGGTTTTAGTGTTCTTGCTATATTGTGTCAGGCAGATACATCAATCAAACTCCATAATGGTCTAAATTGGAAAATAGGGTAGTGGGAATAAACAGTTCTAAAAAGTGGTGAAACTTTGTGACAAGCAGCCTTAACAGACCAATCTTGATTCTAAACATAGAAGCAATTTTAGGGCTTCTCTGGAGGCAGAGGACAATTATTGCCTAAACAAATAAACTAGTGTCTCAGTACCTCCGGCATTCTCTGAAGTTAGTTTGAAAGAGTTTTGAGTTCTGAATAGTGAAGTTTCAGGGACATTGTAGCTTGACCTATTAACTTTCATTAAACTGTATATGGACATCCTTTCAGATAATCCATGTGCTAAAGTGGAATAGAATGAGAAAACTGGAATTTGTTATGATTTTAGCACCAATTCTTCTGCCAACAAAAATAACTAGATCTGAACTAAGATTAAATATATATGTCAGGCACTAAATTTGACTCCAGATGAAGACTGAACACTTAAGGTTCTTAGGTTCAATAAAAGACCTGAACTTCAGCTTCTATTAGGAATGTTTATTTTAATCTGTATGGCAAAAATGGACTTATCTGCTCATTTGTATTCTACTGTGCTGAGGCCCTCTTTGCCTTGTAGGTGAACTTGAATCCAGAGTCTACAGCTTGTGCTTGCATTCATACTTGCACCATGTACTGAATGGAAGCATGTGATGACAGAGGAAAAAAGAGCTTCCCAAGAGCTTTTCCTGCATGGAAAGTGGCTATTCAGACTCTGAGAACAATTTAAAATGTCACAAGGATTTAGGTTTCTCTGAAATAGCTTAGACTCTATTACAACTTGAAGTTGAATTTTTTGTATGAAGTACTCACACTCTCCTCCAAGAGTAAAGAGATTTTCTGTGAGTATTAACCAAGATACAAAGTTCAAACAAACTGCTCATGTGAATATAATCTGCACAGTCCTCATGGCAGAATGATTTTAATAAAATGTTTAAGCTAGTGCATAATCTCATATACGTTGCTTCATTATTCTGTAGCATTCCATCTAATGTGATTTTACTTCAAATGCAAAGCTATATCAAAATCTAATTGTGGAGCAAGTGCAGAATGCAGTATCACACTATTGCAGTGGTATGATTTGGTAGTTTGCATCTGAGAGCAGCCTGGCTGATAAGCAGCTGCTCAGTTCTGATGTTGTTCGTTATCTGAAGAATTTGAAGAAGCTCCCCAACTCACAGTGCAACACTCTGCTTAAACATTCACATCTGCCTGATGAGGTGCTGCCCAGTCACATTGTAGTACCACTTTCCATACATATGGCATTATGCTTTTTGTACAGAAATATATAATACAGCTAGAAAAATGATAAAAAAAAGACTATTATCGTCTCTCTCTACCAAATGACGTTTGGGTAGATTTAATTTTATTAATGTTGAAATTTTTCTGATTTGAGGTTTGCTAATCTAAATGAGTTTGAATTGTGTTTTCTTCTTCCATTTTCATGTTCCTTCTCGTATCAGTACCATGAGCTCTATTTATTTTTTTTAGCAATTTCCATTGTTTCTTCTGCTCTTCAGTAGATTCTTTCATGCCTTACTGTCATCGTGTCATGGTAGTATTTTGTGTAATTCAAGGAATGCAAACTTTTTTTTTTTTTCCCCAAATCTAAATTTCTATTTTCTCTGTCATTATTTTAACAGCATAGAATATATTAACCAGACTAGACTGAGGGGACATAATTTAAAGGAATGAGTACCCTTTCCAGGCCCATTCCTGTTGGATTTCTATTGAGCGAGCACATATGTTAAAAAAAGAAAAAAAAGGAAAGAAAAATTGAATTCTATTGTTTCTACTTTTTCAGCAGTAGGAAATATCCATCTACATTAAAACTGAAAAAGACCATGCTCTATTACCAGGCAGTACAATATCTAACCTGTAAAACCCAGCCATACTAGATCAAAACAAGAATAATGTAAAGCTCTATTCTGTCTCCAGCTGTGGCCAAACTAGAGCCTTGAAAGAGTATCAAAATGACAGGTCTAGGTGGTATTTGCAGCTCACCAAGCAGCACAGTTCAAAAGATTTTAAATTTGTAATAAATGGGAAATCCAAGATTTTCACTCAGGAATTATCCAGTATTCCATATAAAACTTTCCATATTTTTATAAAAAGTGACTTTAAGGGCATTTTTTGTGCAATCAACTATATTTAATTTTTCTATAAATGTGAGAAGATGATAGTCAGCAATGCAAGGCTAATTTATCTGTAGACTAAAATACTGTTTACTTTTATAATCTATATATAGGATATTTTCTAAACTAGATTATTAATGGTTGAGAATTTTATTTTTATATAATGTTTCATTAGTTTAAAAAGTGGATTTGAACAGTTTGGAGATAGCTCAAGATTCAATTTTCAAATGTCCTGACATTTCTTTTCACGGAGTTTGAAAGTAAAAAGGTGCATAGCAAGTGGAAAAGGAAAAGAAGTTTAGCTTATGTAACCTCACGAGTTTCTAAACTATATTTAAGATAAGTTAAGCTGGGTTTAATTTTATTCCTAGAGGTTTGTTCATCCCTAACACTAATGACCTGGTTGCAATATAGAGAACTGCCAAAGATCTATATTAATAAGTATCAAATTCCTCTCCTCCATATAGACTGTCTATGTGAACAGTATCTAGTACTGTACCACCATCTTGTGAAATATTATTGCAGCAGGGCGAAAAAAGCTTCCTCTTTCTTGGAAACGGTAGAGCTAAGGAATGTAGCACGAATTTAGAAGATAGTTTTGGTGTGGATTTTGCTAAAGCCATTCATACATGTGATGTATGCTGATTCCTCTGATCAGTCATGATGTGGCACGAAGGAGGGTAACATTTCCACCTAGTCACTCAAACCTTTTAAGCAGCTCTGCAGAACAAGCAGACTGGGAAGCCCTGTGGCAAAACTGTCCTTGGTTCCAGACTGATAAAGGATCTGGTACCTGTCAGCTTCTGGGTAATAATATAGAAGTCAAGAAAAATATTTTGGCCTAAAGATACTCAATGGGATTAAGTGGCATAATCTTTTTTCTTTTTAAAAAATGAGACTTTTAGAGGGATTTTGGCAAAGATTAAAAAGTAAAACAGGAACTTTATCTCCAGCATTGTAATACATATTTATGCTTTATTACAGATATATTAGCAGTATGTAAAATACATGTTTTTCTACAGTTGAATAATGCCATTTCTCTTATACTCTCCTGCTCTTGATCATTTTGCAGTGTCTACTAAATGAAGTGAGGAATTGCATGCATTCATTGTATTTCTCTGAATGTTCTTCACCTCCCATTTTTCTTTAAATTGCTATTGTAATTTCTGAAACAAGTCCAAACAACTTCTGATGAATCCTTAATACAATCAGATTGATAATTCTTCTTTTTGCTTATTTTTTAAACTACTTTTCTGATCATTGGTCTCACACATTTGGTGTGGATCTGTCCATTGTAGGCAATAAATTGTGGATTATTCACTTAGCAGAGGACCTCCATTTCACAAAGGAACTGGCTTGTGGTGGACCGTGCACTTAGATATTATACACAAAGCTCTTTTTCATACCCTCCATCAGCTGACGTGCTTCTCACAGATTTCATATGCAGTGATTTTAGGGAGATTTCCTTCTTTTGCAAGCATTGCTGTTTTAATCTGCCTGCCAAACATGGGGTGCCTTAGGCAACACCTGTATCTACAGCCACCAAGCTATCTGTGGGATGGAAGAGATCCCCTTTCCTTTGACAGCTTCATTCTTACCATGGTTATGTTATGGGCAGCCAGGAAACACACCATAAAGGATAAAAACAGCAAGAACTGCCAAAAGTTCATCTTGCCTACAAAACATTTTCCCCCTTGCCATCTACAAAGTCTCGCCCACCCCCATCATGTCCCTTTCTTTCATTTTCTTCCATCTCAGTTCCCCATTAGTGATACCAGAGAAACAAACCCTGCTTTAATGGATTTGGGAAATCTTAGTTAATCTTGTTTTTGGTAATTTTCATTGGTTTTTGATCCCCCTAAAGATTTTCCATGAGTTGTAGAGACAGACCTGCCTCACAATTTTAATTTCTTGGTCAAATGGATGGTTTTTCTCAATTCACTCATCTCTTAGAAATTACTCAAGGCACAATCACTCTTCTAGGAAATGTTGTGGGGATGGTTGGTTCTCTCAGGCTACATTCATGTTAGCAAGTAGTACAACCAAACAGGAACAGAGCTGAGGACTGGGGTATTTAACACACACATTGTTGGTGCAACTTTACTTCAGACCAGGTCCAATTCAGGAGGTGAGAGGGGCTCTGGAGGAGTTGGGAACATCTCCTTTGGGGAAGAACAGATGCTTCCCTTCATATACTATAGTGGCTTGTGCCATGTTCAAGCCCTCTGTCTTCTTCGCAAACAAGAAAACCCCTTGAAGCATTAACAGTACTTAATTCAACAGAGCACCCCACTCCTGTGTGCCATTCATCTGTGTGCTAAGAAGCCTGAAATTTTTCTTGACCCTTGAGTCAAAAAGGGAGCAGAAAATGCTCTTTTCAGCCCTTAAGAGACAGAAGTTTGGGGATGGAGGTGTTAACTGAAGACAAGCAACATGGGAAGCAGTGAAATCACTGAAGAAAGCTCTGAGGTACTGTGCTCTGTGGTGAGAAAGTGACTCCTTACTCTATCTCATCGCAGATTTCATCATATGATCTTATTTTAAGACACTTGAGTCTCTGAGATTGTCTTTTGCTGAAATGGCTAGTGCCCACATGTTTCTGAAGCTGATGGGAGTTTGCCTTTGAAGGTACAAGCCTTAGGGAATGTTACTTTTCCTACATTAGGAAAAGGGGAAAATGTCAGCTAGTCTGGCCTTATGTGTAGCAGTTATTAATGTATTTCCTAAAATCAAATACCTGAGTACCAAAATATTTCAGTTTAGATAGCCATCCACAATATCTTTAAGGAGCATTTTATTATTTCCCCCCCTTGTTCCTCTTTGAATTCTTTCCCCTTTTACTTTCCACTTCCATGGGGTGAAGTCTCCCACAAAGCTATGTGTTCTTCCACACTACAACCAGGGGCTGTATCATAAAGCAACCTCTTCTTCTCTTGTCCTGCTGAGAAAGCCTCTGCTGCAGAGGAAGATGGGAATAGTAAGATTATGGACTTCAGTTGCCTGAGGCATTATGGAAGTATTTCATTACTGAAGTATTCTAATTGCGAGCCAAAATATTTCAGATTTTGTTTACTTTTGAAGTTGAAATCTTCCACTGTTTAATTTCCCTAAATAGCAGTCCTAGATATCTCACACTGGACATCCAAACTAAATTTAGGTGTTCATCCTAGTTTTGCCATTTTACTGGCCTTAACAATAGACATAATAATAGAACATCACCAATAAAAAGACTTGCAAAACTTAAGTAATGTTAAAGCATGTGGTACTAGAGCAAAAATTGTTTGAAAAACTGTTGTAAAAGTAGAAATGTGTTCAAAAAAGATTACTGAAGAATCATAATCCTGGAACTAAAGGGGATTTTGGTTGGAATTTATCTAGATATTAAATTCAGGAAAATTTTAATTTCTTGCTACAGACATTAAGATTTCATAGTGCGGCAATAAGAGCATCACAAATAGAACTCAAATACTACTGCTGAAAATATTACACAGCATCTTTATTTGGGAGTCTTTTCAGTAAGCATAAACAAAGTTTTCTACATGTTTCTTATTCAGAATAAAATTGCTCTTCACATATACGATGCTACAGTATTTGCAAACAACCATTGTGTTCTTTAGCTAGCTTATACCTGTATTTCACTTTTTCAAAGGTGGTGGGGAGGAATAAGTAATCAGCTAAATTTTTCAGCCTTTTTTAGTGCTGTCAGGTCAAATGCATTAACACATTGTTCTTCCTTAGGATACTGCTCTGCCCATGTTGATGAACTCTCAGGTTTGGATTGCAGTGACATTGAGGTTTTGGACCATGTTGTACCTGCTCATCTAAACATGTGACATAACCCAATCAAGATAGTCCTGGTGGCTCAGAAACTTTAAATCCTGATGATAAAATATCTCTCAGCTTTTTAAACATCACTGTTTTCCACAATGGCACATACTTCTCTGTTAGCGTGGCATGTTAATGATGCGTATTCTTTTGTCAGAGTTGCTTTTAACGTGTCTGTGAGGGCTTTTTACTGTATGGGTTTGCTCCTTGTCTATTAGAGGAGACACTGCAGCTTAGTAGGCTCATGCACAGATTTTTATAGGATGTCAGAACAAAATGATTTTTTATTGACGAAGGGTCAAACAAGTTGTGCTTTTTGTTATGTCACACTAAACAATATGAGGAGCATGTTAAAAAAGCTCACTAGAAGGCATAGACTAGGAGAAATGATTTAAAGCTACATTATCCTGTTTCTAATTCCTTTTCTTTCTTCCTCCGGAAATGTAATTGCAAGTGGCTGGGAGAAAGGATTGGAGAATTGGCTTCTATGTCAGCCTTGAAGAGAGTCATAAAGTCTCTTTTATGGGTTTCTCTCTAGCCTACTTCTACTTTTCAAAATTAGAGGAGACAATATGACAATCTTAGCAAGCTCTGATCTTACATCTTAATTTGAAAACAGCAGCAATATCAGTGCCCAACTTTAGGGGATATGAGGAAATATTTTTGAATTTAAACAATTTCCCATCGACCTGCATTTAAGGCCCTTTTTACAATTGTCTACACATAGCTTTAAAGACTTCCTCTCCCCCAATTTTATAGGTTTTGATAATAAAGATTCTGGATATCTAATGTGTGTCTCAGTTAAGCTGTCTGGTAGATCCTAGATATAGGAATCAAATATGCATCTGGAAGATTCAACCTGTAAGTTGTGCTTCATTTTTTTAAAATTGAGTACAGCAAACATAAAGCACTAGAAACTAAAAATCTGTGAAGCAGTTGAAGATTTTTTTCATCATAATTTGCTGATTAGCTCTGGCTGTTTTACATATTTTGAAAATTTTAAAATTAATATCTCTATGTTTTAAACACCAGAAACCTTACAGTACTGTGTATTACCTATTCCTTAGCATTTCCTGGCATCACTTAATAAAATTCCTGTAGCTGCAGTATGCTGCTGGTGTACCTTGGTCATGACCTGGAAGGACCACCCACTCCTGTAAAAGACAGGGTAAGTCTCTCTCTATGCTAATTCGATTTTAGACCTCCTTTGAAGAAAAAGTATGTGTGTCCTTCAGTCAGCTTCACTCTGGGCTGAGCTACTTCTGCAGTGCAAGTTTAGATCTTCAGGAGCCATTTATAGCTGTGTGCATAAGACAGAGGTTATTTTGTGTAAGTGAGAAGGAGAAGGGAAATATTTATTGCTGCTTTTGTTTCCTTTTTTACTTGAAGAAACCCCAGATATTTTGCCAGTTAAATTAGAAAAAAAAAATCAAAGAAAAATAAAAGCATTAATATTAGCAAAATGAATTTTTACTTAATGAGATATGATTGATCACTATGGAAGGAAAAAACAATATCCTATTACATATAAATCTATGTGTATTTTTTAAATAATTTTATTTGCCACCAAAACAAGCACTTGCAATTAGGAATGAAAAATGCAGTAAGTCAACGAAGAGAAAATAAATTCATTGAAGTGAGTTTGCAAATCACAGTTAATTGAGCTACAAACAAAGCAGCAAATAAAGGAAATAATGTGGTAATTGGAACCCTTATCCCTTATTGGCATAGATTATGGCTTGCTATCTTTTAGAAGTATTAAATCATTGCATGTGAATGTTGCCAAAAAAACTCTTCATTTCCTTTCAGTGACTTCTTACTGCCCTCAGTTGAAGTTTAATAGAAAAGGAAGGACATGATGTAGTTTTAATGACAGGAAACCCACGGCTTCCAAATGAATAAATTCCATCACTGGCTGCCACAAAGTGTGCTAATTATTTCCTTTGATAAATTAAAAGCCGTAAAAGTCCAAAGTATATAGCATGTGGTTTACAGTTATAGTCTGCCTGTCTGCATTATTGAAAGTTCATATAAACCTCATTATTTTAATTTAATAAACATTATAATTATTTTTTACACCAGTAGGCTATATAGAAAGCACATATTGAAGACAAACTTGTCTGACAGAAGCGCAAATAGCCCACAAACAGAATAAGCCAGGATCATGACATGTCATGCGTCATGATAGCTCAGTTTTCTTATGATACTTTCAAATGAGCAGATGCTTGTTGCTTTTTAGCTTTATTAGCAAGAGACTAGTGAGTAGCTTTATCCTGAAAATGAGTATCTCATTCTGCAAAGTGTGCTTTGATGAACGATATAGTCCCTTGCATTTTACAACAGAGCCTGAGAAAACTTGGGAAAAGTCTAGGGAAATGGGGACAGGGAAATGGAGGTTTTCGGAAAAACATTACAAGGCAAAAAAGCCCCCAAACAAACCAACCAAAACCAAAAGCACAAAAACCTCCATATTTTAGCTAAAAGAATTAAAGTTGTCCAGCAGCGATGCAAAATAGCCTGCAATGGTTTGGTGCAGGTTTTTTTGTTTGTTTTGTTTTGATTTGATTGCTTTGTTTTGGTTTTTTTTGGGGTTCAAAAAAGACCATATCCAATGACAGAATGAGAGCCTGAAAATTTTTAATGACTATTGTGCTAATGACATTCAGGCCTGCTCAGTCCCTTATGGGATTAAGCCTCTACCTTAATGCAAAAAAACCCAAACCAAAACAAAGACTGAAGAAACTGAAGAATGAGAAACAAAGCCAGTTTTAATAGATTATGAAAGTTCATTTTGGCTTATTGTTCTAAAACATTTTAGATGGCAAATACTCTACTTTCAGACTAGTCAGACAGCACAGTAAAAGAAATATGCTACAGTGCCAAATTTATTGCTGTGTCCTGATCTAATACACCTGACTACGGCTGTTAACTGACTCAAATGCACTTTTAAAATAAAAAAGTATTCAGCTGGGCTCCACGCTAATTTTGCTAAGTGTATTCATTTGGTAATGAGACTAGGAGTTTCTGGAGACACAGGACAGAAATGGCATGTCAGAACAGAGGGCATAGGTTCACACAGCAGATATCTGGAACCAGCAGGAGGATGAACAGAACTAGGTCTGACAGGACCAGGAAAAAGCAACAGACAGGCAGACTATTCTGCCCTCTCAGATTTAAAATGCATGTTAAAAAAAGCAACCACAGGTAGTGCTTAAAATTACAGAAACTGGAACATGTATTGTTTTTCCATTGTATCTGATAAAACATTGCAGAGATGGGTATGCACAGATATCTGTGTCTTGCTGTGGGACAGCTGCAGCTCCCAAATGACTGATCCCTGCATCTCATCAAGTGAGGGATGCTACAGCTCATATCAGAGAGCTGATTTGTGCTGCTTGTTGGACTATGCTGTCCCTAGCTGAAATCAAACCTTACTGACCAGCATAAATGTATAACTGGTCTGGCTTGCTTGTGCTGGAAGCAGCTTTTGTGCAAATAGTAGACACCTCTGGCTATGTATGTCTTTGACCAATTCAGTAGTTCAGTGCAAAACAGAGAATATATCTCCCTGGTTTGCAGAAGTGTATGCCTAAACTTTCTGAAGCAAATTCAGATATGGATGTGCCACAGGGATGAAGTCAGTGGAATTGTATAAAATTGCAATGATGCTGACTTGGTGCTGTAATGATTTGATATTTCAGCTAGAACTTATCTCTTTTAGAATGATTGACACTCCATCATGTTATGAGGAAATCTGTAAACGTCTGTGAGAAAATGAAAAAAGAAAAAAAAGAACCTGACTTTATGAGAAAGTGATTGAGTCAATTTCTGAGAAATGTTATTTTACCTTTTGGTGAACTGACATGGAAACATCTTTAATTTTTTGTTTGATGTGCTGGCACTTTTCTGTCATTGTTATACGGTAATATGAAAAATGATTTCGAGAAAATAGATAGAGTAAGAAGTTTTCGGGATGTTTTCTTTTTATCTGAAAGGGAGGTTGAGAAAGAACTGGGGGAGGTGTTCTAATATTCTTGCAGAAATACAGTAATTTCACAATTATAAGCCGCACCTGATTAT
>VRYO01002355.1:4842031-5041876 GCA_009812075.1 Sialia sialis
GGCTCATGACTACTTAAATGTACCATGCATTATACTTGAGGTATACTTAATTGTAAAGAATTAATAAAAATGTATTGAAAATACCAAATTTATAGAAACACTTGCAAGAATATCACCTTGAAGAGGGGTACACTCCTCTATTAAAAATAGAATAAAAGGCTGTTAACTGCACAGTGAAATCAAATGCACAATAAAAATATCATAGGCAAATCTGTGACAAGAGTGTGGTGTACAAATTACTTCTGACTAACAATTAAAGGACCTGTTTTGCTATGACTTAATACCTCATCTGTGCTATGACACAGACTTGCTATTGCTGTGGTGCTAAATTTGGGAGAGATATAGTAGTACTTTTTTGATTATGATTATGATTATGAAGACATATTAGTGCCTACTTGGAAAATGCAAACACACGTTGACCAGGTAAAGGAATTCTATTCCTTTACTCTTCCTTTTTTTTTTTCCCCCCTTTTTGTAATTAGTGGAAAGAAAATAAGATCACTGCTTTTTAGGGATTATCAGCTTCATTGATTTTTCCTTCTGTAGTCATAATAAATCTGTTTATAACTGAAAATGACTCTCAGACAACTATGCATATTTTCATGGTATCTTGCTGGAAGAATAATTAAGTTTTTAGAAATGCCATTGTGAAGCTATTTCTAGAGAACAAAATACATTGTAAAAGTTTTCTCTAAAATATTAAGGGCACTTAAGCATCTGACTAATATTAGCAGTATGGAGTAGAAATATTTTGTTTTAAAGAGTTTCACTCTTTAGTATTTCTTCTTGTAGTTGTTTTACAATTTATCAGAGGTTAAAGGGCCTAAGAAGCTGGAGAGGACTATGATCAAATGAATATATATCTTGTCACTTCCTGGCTTCTCAGTCAAAAGCATATAGGAGTTACCTCTGTGAAAATTTACTGCATTTGACTATGAGAAACAAGAGGAGGAGGGGCTGTGGTTTCTTTATATACCTGCAGGAGGCCAATATAAGCTATGGTGATGAAATTCTCTCCTTGAATTTTCAGGGCTATTTACAGCTCATGTGGTACAGCACCACATCGTGTGGCTAAGGATATGTTCTGGGGTAATATAAAAGCATGTTCAAATATTCTATTTTGCTTAGGCACCAGAAGAATTCTTGATTTAAAGACTATAAACCAAATGCTCTTCCATACTCTGAGCATGTCATTGGCATTACCTGGAGAGTTAGCTGTTGCTTCTTGGTTTCAGGTTGGAGGAAGCAGCAATTTTTTGTGGGCAGTGTAATTACTTCTGATCTATCCAAAGGGCACAGAGCCGGGAGGTGGCGAGACTCCAGTGTGTTTTGTGACACAGGTTCCCTGTCAAAGGAGAGACAGATGATTATTTTAAAGTTGGTCTTGATACATTATTTCTGCTTGGCAGAATAGGATAGCACAATATTTTTTCATTGCTAATTGTCATACAATGGCCAACATAGGCCAGTGTAAAGCTGTAGATGCAATTACCACCAGAAAAATGTTAAATGGCTGAATTTGTTGAAATATGGTATTTCTTGTCATAAATATTTTATCTGGTTTTATCGCATTTTTATTTCTATGGAATAAGTGAGGGAGCTAAATAATGGTGTTATCCTATACAATGTTTTCATTGCCATGAGGTGGGAAAGCATGAAGGTTAAATATCAAATGAGTTTTTTGAAGCTCTAATTTGAAATCCCATCAGGGTCACTTGTTTACTAGCACTAATAGTTAACTAGTGCACAGCCTCTAAATTACTGCTTATTACAGAGGTGCTGTTCACACCACCTTGCTTAAGGACCTGTCAGCATTTCCAATGGAAAACTGTGAACAAAGGGTTATGACTTTGGCATGAATATTTGCTCTGAAACTTGCCAAATGTCATCTCAGGTTAGAAACAGATTATTTCCTTTATTGGAGACTGCTTGACTGGAATGGAGAATAAATTAGTTTTCAAATTATTTTGAACTCTAGAAGATGTGCCTGAAATGTTTCCTCACTACCATACTCTACTGTATTGAAAATAATTTAGTTGAGGAAGATTCTGGGGCATTGGGGTAAGGAAAGGGTTATAAAATGAAGAAAAGGAGCATGCAAGTTGTTTTGTTGCTTTGTAGTGGATTCAGTGGTGGTAACAAGGCACACTGATAAACTTTTCTAGCTTTTGTAAAATATTCTTGAAGCTTTGGCTGTTAGAATTGTGGGGTTTTGATACTTCAATTTACTTCTTTATATTGACCTTTTTAATCTAATTTATTTAACCTAGCTACTGAAGTGGGTTTGATTGTTAGATGTCCATCAATATTTTTGTAGCCTCAGACCTGTAATATAGACAAACTTTGTCTCTGTCCCATCAGAAATGGTTTTCCTCAGCTGCCTACCAAATCCTTCAGGTTTGGTCAGATGCTGAGGATGTGAGAGCTGTTCCAAGACCTCAGCTTTAGTGCTGTAAAGGGCACTCAGAATTCTCAGATTGAAGCACTGTTATTTTGGGGGAATTTCCTCTTGCTTTTCAGAAAATAGCTGCTTTCTTATGCTTTTCTATGCTATATTCAAGGAATACTTTATTTCTCCAGAACATAACTCAGAGCTTTTAATAGTCCACTGTTTTATGAAGGAATGACTTTCATTTTACTGTTGATACACTGTTTTTGCTTTTCTTTTGAAATTTTCCTTGAACAATTAATGTACTTAAATTCCAATGTTTTAAACTTTGTTAAATTCTGTTGTCTTTTTTCGGTTTGAGTTACCTGAATGCTTCATTAATCAAATTAGTATCTTTCTTGATACCATGTGTTATATTGTATTATAACTGGGCTGATAACAGCTTCAAAGATCTTTAATTTCTTTTTTTTTTCTTCTTTTTATTTTTATTTTTTTTTTTTTTTGCTGCTTTTATATTTTCAGAGCTCACACTGTGCTCAAGCACACAAAAAAGATTACTGTTTTGGAGATTTCAATGCATATTTTTGAGAAATCTGTAAATCTGCATTTGAGAAATAGTTGAGTATGCAGCAGTTCCATATGGTTATCTTCAGCTTCACAGTTTGTGATAGATTTTTTTTTTTGCTGGAACATATTCAGGTTTTGAGGTACAATATTTCCATAGCACTATTATTCATGCTTTCTTGTTCACAGCTACACTGTGTCTTATTCAGCAGGCTTATGTCTCTTGCTGTCTGCTTGTAGGTGTTAGCCAGGAAAAACGATGCACATGCTAATAGATTTTTTTCTTGGAGGAAAATATACAAGCATAAATTTTACCAAATTGTCTTTTATTTAGGAAGGGGAAGCATCTATTGTAAGTTAATATAATTTTATCTCTGCATTTTGCAAAGGATTGAAAGAAGTTAATGGAATAAATACACATGCAAATTCATCAAATAATTACTCAGAAATCTGAGTGAAACGTCAGTGTGAAAACAAATTCTAAAGGAAAGTAAATATGACAGCTTTAAAATTAGTTTTGACAACTGATAGGAATTGGTATGTGAGCTGGGGAAAGGCAAAGTCATATTCAAAACCAGGAAGTAAAAAAAGACTGAACTAACAGGCCTATAGCCCTGCATATGTTGAGGGTTTTTTTGACATTAGAATCATTGCAGGGGCAGGAATATAAGAAAGAAAATTTCAAGAGTTGTTTATTATTTTTTATGTAGTAAGATATGCAAGAAATAGAGAGTAAGTTGGAAAAGCCCAATTATTCCTCCACATTATGCATTCATTAAACTGAACAGGAATACTCCATGCTTGTAGTAAAACAAGTTGATTGTGGATCAAATGTAGATTATTAAAGCTGAAAAGCAGAATAAAAATGAAGTGGGATTGTAGGATATTGCAATGGAGGCTTAAAAGGATGTGGAGACAAATCTAAGGTAAAGGTGCTCTGAAGCATCAGGGCAATTGGTGAAGAACCTCATTGTTCATTGATATTATAATCTAGGATTAGGGGAATATTATTTTAACCCCTTGCCTTCACCATGCACATCTGTGTAGAATTCCTTCACTGGGCTTCTGAACACATCATGCACACTCATGTTGCCCCCGATTTGAGTGCAAAGCTAACAATGTTGATTCATTGTTGTGCTGATAATGCTCAATTCAGAAAAAAAACCCCCTTGAAAACCAGTAAATTTATTTTCCTTCCAAATCTTTGTACCACATGCAGATGTTAATTATTTCCTATATGATTTCTGTCATTTAGGTGAAGAATCCATGTGTGCCTTCCATGACCCCAAGTAGGTTGTTAGCTGCAGCAGAGAAATAGGACTTCAGAGGGAGTTGCTAACCTTCACTGACTGGCCTGTCAGCCAGAGAATGATACAGAGCGCCTTCAAAAGGTCCCCTAAGTAATGAGAACTAAGGAGGGCTATAATGGGCCCATCATTAGCTCCAGCTAATATTTTGACCTAATGCCCACTTATACTACAGGTGTCATGCAGGGCCACCATAGGATTAATCTGCAGGATATTTTGTGGCTATATGATGACAACACATTTCTTCAGCATGTTTCCTGACTTGTAAACCTTTATATATGTATCTTACAAAATGCAGGTAAATTATGACCTCTTGCATATATTTTTAAATTCTTTGCTCAACCTCAGTCGCCTGCAGTGACCAACGAAACCAAGTAAATAGCCACATAAAAGAGAAAATAAATGGCAAGACATTAAAGGCTTACCCTCTAACAAGGATGTAATAAAATATAAATACAGCTACTAGAAAAACTCACCCTTTCTCCTATCTTGTGTTCTTTCTTTAAACTATTTTTTGTTTGCTTGTTTTGACTTTTTTTTGTGTGTGTGTTTGTGTTTTTTCTCCCTCATATCCTGTTACTACTTACAATTCTGAAGAGGATGAATTCTTGTGCACTCCACTTCTGCAAGCATTTTTGTGGGTCTCCTGTACACTTATCCCCTACTTTCCACGGAGAGTTTACCTTCATGATGAATAACTTCTTTTACACCTTTCTAGATCATGTTCACAAACTTACTCACTTGGTCTTTCAAAGTGCTGGACATTCTTGCCTTCTTACCAGGTAGTTTAGGATCCTACTCATGTTTGCTAAGGATCTATTTTCTCAGTAGTTGCAGCTCTGCTTCCTTTTGTTTTCTTTACATCATTTCCTAAGGCATAGCAGTCACTTTGTAAGATTAACTGAGTGAACATCTGTATCACTTTTATTCTCAAACAGATTTAGGCACAAATTCATCCGCTTGCCTGCACTCCTATCAGCATTGCATAGACAGTTGAATTTTATTAATCCGTGCAGTCAAACTGCTGAGTGAATTTTGTGTGGCTGTAATTTGAAAGTCATATTGTAGAATACATCAAATATAAAAAGAGAATTTGTACTGTTTTTGCCAAATACAATCCAAGGCATTGAAACTTTATGAAAAGCTCATTTTATTATTGGAAATTTATTATTAGAAAGAGCAATATTTGACTGATAAGTGCTTACTTTTAAATTCTTTACACAAACACCTCCACCCTCTCCCCTCCCCCTCAACAACTCCATGGCTTTGTATTCTTGTATCACTTATATCAAAAACAATTGCATCCAAAATGCTGGGTGTTATTTAAACTTGATGAAGGAATAAATATTTTCAGCATTCATGCTGAAACACCAGTCAATTAAAGCAAAAATGTCTAATAAGATGGCAAAATCATAAGTTCTTTAAAAATGACACAAATTGAGAAAAAATTTCAACTGAGATTAATAAGTGGAAAGTCTCTTCCCAGATTTACTGAAATACAGTTTGTAGGCTATATATTTGTGTGTGTGCTCATACAGATTGTTCTTTCTTTAAATTATGTAACTGTAGATGAACACAAGTTCCTTTTTTCTCAGGGCAGGAACTTGTTAAAAGACAACACAGACTTCATTAAGAAATGTTAGATGTCGGTTTAAAATTGAAGAACTAAAGCGTACTGTATTTCTTACTATTTTTATAATAATTTAAGTTAACTATGCACATTTGATGCTGAAATCTTACTAGAAATGGATTCTACATCATTATGCCAATTTAGATAACTTATTAAAGGCTCTATTATTTTGGGGAGTTGGATACTGTTAAACTCTAAAAGGCCATTGCAAATAATTTCATTCATTGAGAAACAGCACTTAGAAAAGGAAAGAGAGAAGAAAGTATTTTGGATGACATTTAATTTGACTTCATTTGGGCATGAGATCTTGAAATTCTCATAAGAGCTTACTGAATGCAAATCAATGTTTTGCTAGGATTTTATTTATTTTTTTCTTCTTTTCTTAATGGATTTTTTTTAGGAGCATTCAAGCAATCTTAGCACCATCTTTTTTTTTTAAAGAAAAAGAATGAAAACTTTTCTTGAGACAAAGTTATTCAGTCCTTAAAATGATAAAGTCTGGTCAATCTATGTTTGTTGTTTCTTTCTCTATTGCCACTAAAAATAAATCCTTCAGGAGAACATTTCTTTAGCTCACTTTTTCATTATTTCCAGAGGCAAAAGCTGGCAAGGCAATTTATAATTCAATTTTTGCTAAATCCACAACACCTAATATATATGTCAGGCATTTCAACGGCAGGGTACTTTGGGGATAGGTGATAAATTGTGCTGATTATAAGAGCAAGCTGTTCTTCTAAAATATCATATCCAAAAGAAGGCAAGTATTATTAGGAGAATGTAATGTATCTTTAGAATGTCCAGAAACATAAGAGATAATCACTTCACGTGGATATATTTTCCCTTGAGTTTTACAGCTCAATATTAAGGTTTTACCATGGTTTTGATAGCACTCATCTGAATGGAGGGACCATCATAGGTTGGTAGTCTTTCAGCAGTCACATAGCTCTTAGGCCTGCAATAATTCATTTCTCCCAAAAAAGAGCTTTACTATGAAACCTGAAACATGGTCATAATAATTTTCTGATTATGCTGGGGAATGTGAAAAGTCTAAATATTATTCTGGAGTATAATCTCTCCTGATCTTTTAAACAACTTTTCAATGTTTCCATGTATTTTCCTGTGGGGTACACATGGTTGTTTATTGATATTATTTATCAATACTGCTGAGCAAAACCAAAAACATTCTTCATAATAATCTTGGTTGTTAAGAAAATCTGAAAACAAGGAAAAAGATGCTATGTCTTGGGAACTTTCCTTTTAGTTTCTGCTTTTTTAAACAAAATTCTGTTAGTGTTACAAGGATGAGATCAACATACCAGCTACAAACAGTTAGAACCAAAAGATAGGCAAATGCTTGAGGCTTGGGCAGTTATGGAAACCTTTTCAATTTTATGTTGTCGGCCTTAATTTAGCTTGGCTGATTTTGACTAAGCTGCTCAGCAGATGCTCCTTGTTTATCTTGCCAACCATAATGTGTATCTTGATCAGACTGTCTGAGGAACAGATTAATTTTGTGACTTTTTTAAAAATCAATTTAGTACTCATACTATACTATCATCCTGTTTCAGGCATATTTCCTTCTCTTTAATATTTCAGGACATTGTTTTCTTGCTTTAAAGGCAGACACTAATTATTTTTCTAAAACAGGAAAACATCTTAAAGGAAAGAAAATAAAATTACAAATTTTATGTGCATCTAAGATTAAATAAAGTGTCAGTAATAAAACCAATAAGGCATAGAGTAGAAAAAGCTCGAAAAGCTCCCTCTCCTAGTTTCTATTTGTCTGTTACTTTTATTTCTCAGTTTCTTTCAAATGGTGTCCTAAATCTTCTCTGGAAGTTCTCCCTATTTTTTATAATATCAGCAACCTTTTGTAGACTCATGTGCTTCCTCCTTGCCCTCAAACTCTTAGTTTTTGTATCATCTAAATTCATTTAATGAAGAAGACGAACAAAATTGGAAAACAAATGATCACTCATGAACCAGACCAGCTTAGCGTGCACACTTGTCTGAAAGACTGATGAGATAATACCTGCAAAAGAATGGTCTGCTCTGACTGGAAAAGGAGAACCAATGTGTCCAGAACACCCAATAGCTCATCTGGCAGTAAATGAGAGGTCAAAATGTCACTCTTCCAGTCCTGCCCCTTGTGGTGTTAGAAATCTATGAAAGAAGTCCTAATATCTACTCAACAGTATTATAGGCATTCTTATAGCATGGATGGGAAATTAAAAGTGGGTGAAAAGTATGGATGGAAAAGATACATTCTCAAAGGAAAAATGAAACATTGGAGGAAGACTGAAAAATGCCCTGCAAGGAAGTCAGTGAGACACAGATACCCTTTAGCAAGAGTCAGGCAGAGATGCTTCAAAATATTTGAAGAAATAGCATAGAATAAAATGAGGAAGAATAATGAAAATGTTTGCCCTCTTATTTTAGTCTTTCCTTTTAAGATTCAAAAATAATTCCTTAAAAAGGAGGATGAGTGTAGCTGAGAATTGCTTGCTCATGATTGATGATATGAGGCAGGCACAGTTTCTGTTTGGCTATTTTCTTGGGCAGAGAAGGACACTGTGTTATAATACCCATCTAGATAAAGGCATGCTGAAATTTGTAAGGCTGTTAGTTGAACCTAATCTCACACTGGCAAAAGCTGTTACTACAGCGAGTCAGATTTAATCAGCTATTAATAATGCAAAGATGTCATTACTTCCCAAAAGAGAGTCTTAGCACAGCTTGTAGAAGAAAATAATAATTTTCATATTATTAGAGGCAGACGTAAAAGGGGACATTATCTACTAAACGAGTAGCAAGGTTTTTGTTTTTTTTCTGAAGACAGTTTTAAAGGGCAAAGAAAAGATACAGACTAGAGAAGTTAAATCATCCATTTTTCTCATAATATTCCATTAGATAAATTAAAATTTGGGCTGCCATTAATATAAAATTCATATTACGATTACATTCTTGGACTTGAAGAGCATGGTAGAGAAGAAGGTAATTTTTTCAGAGACAATTTTTTTTTTTACGTATTTGTCTGTGCCCTGACAACACATGAAAGGACTTGGTAGAGTCCTTATGGCTTTAATGGGAAAGAATTGAGGCTGGCCTGTAAATATCCTCCAGCCAACGTAAAAAGTGTAGCTCTCAACACTCTGGAATAAGAGAAGATCTTTGCTGTAGATGCAACCTTTTTACTGTTTTTCTAATTCTTGGTTTTTTTTGTGGCTGTTGTGGAGGTTTTTTTTTCCATTTTGTTTTGTTTTGTTTTGATTTGTTTTGGTGGAGAAGGACATTAATTAGTTGGTGGATTTTGGGGACTGTTTGTCATATCTTCTACTCCTGTGTATGAATTTATACATAAAAATTTAGAATTTGAATCACTAGTGTAGTAGTTCTAAAGCATCTCTTCCTGGAAGAGTTGAAGAAGACAGGAAGGTTAAATGTTCTTGTGAGTCTCAGGGACCTTGAATAGAGATAAAACATATATTTTGATAATTAAATGTAGATAACTATTTTCAAAATAAATACAAATACAGGTCCTCCTGAATATTATACTTGGTAAGTGGAGTGCTAAAATTGTTACCAATTTCTATGTGAGATTAGGAAAGGCAATTTCAGACTGCACACAGTGCCAGACTTTAGCCAGTCCCCTAATTACAAGAGTCTGTTTCTATACACTCCCTAAAATAAGAATAATTGAATAAAGATCCACTTATTTTCTTTCTTTTTCATAGCAATCAAGACAAGTTTTTTCAAGTTCAGTTCAACTTTCAAAGGATGTTGCAGAAACATCCTGTTGGTGCTGTGATATAGTATAGGAAGCAATGGGTGAAGAAGACAAGACCAGCATCTGAGCAGGGTGATGGAAATGCCAAGGTGCCACCAAAGTAATCCATCGGCCTTTACATACTTTTCTGGTAGAAAAGAATGGACATAGAGTCTGGATTAACCTTGTGTTCTCTAAACCTGGGCAGATGTAAATCTCATCACAAAAAATGCGATGAGATCTTTTATGAAAGAAAGCTCTTTAGGTGAGGTCATAGGCCTGAAAACATATGATAGGATCAATAAAGTACAACTAAGGTTATCTTAAATTACTTCAAAGTAAATGTGATTTGTTTTTTTAATTAGTTCAAAGGCTTTTGTGAGACATGTTCCTCCTGGGTTCTTATTATGACCAAAAGTTGAAGAACCAACAGGAATTGTATCCATTTGAACAAGGAAAATCAGAACTCCTATAGAAGATAGTGCCCCTGTTTTGTTGCAAAAAAACAGGTATTTAGGATTGAGATTTTTGCAAGAAACATTTCGGAATCTGGTGTCATTAAGAGGGTGCAAAGAGGGAAAGATAACAAGAGTGTGAATAATTTTATAATGCCAAGGAAATTTTAGCAAAGTTAAAATAAATAGAGACGTTGGGCAAATGGAAATCAAATTCTCAATTACTCCAAAATAGATTCTGGCTCATTCAATCTAGCTGACACTTTGATGTGTTTAAATCCTTGCAGACACTATGTAAGAACTGAATCCAGGCCAACTACACCCCCTCCGTCCTTGCACATGCAGAAGCAGTGGTATCTCAATAACAAGAGAACTAGCTCTTTCAAGAAAGAAATTTGTAGATATAACATGAACAGTGGCTGTCATTAAAAGTCAAATGACTACTTTTAGATGTTGGTGAAGGTTATCAGAAGGGAAATATAGCACATTAGATTTTGCCCCCTACTTTCAGGGTTTTGCTGTATTTTCCTGTTTAAAACACAATCCATGTTGTAAAAGAAGACGAAAGGCAATGAACACAGTATTTATTTTACTGTACTTCAACACTAATTTCATAATCAGAGGTATCTTTAGAAGTATAAGCATTTCCCATTCCTACAGTTATTATCCTAAAATTGCACACTCATAACAGCACTCTTATGATAAGTAACAAAACAAACAGTTTACAAGACACCAGTAACAATGAAGTTTGTGCTCTCAACCAATTTTTTTTTGCTGTGAACTGGACACAAAAAAGGCAGGAAACATGAGGAAACCCGAAGACAGTATAATTCTAGCACTTGGTTTTAATTAAAAACTTTTTCTAGACCTTAAGCCACATGTTACTTGTATATATTATCAGGATACAGGAAAGAAGAGAAATTTCACTGAGGCTTGTTAACCCAGTATTCAAGGCAGTTCAGTTAAGAGAAGGAGAACAAACAATAAATGAGGAAGGCTGAGAAATGCATGTGAAATTCTTTCAGTGAAATCAGAAGGATGGCACTTTGTAGCACGGGATTCCGAAAAGTGACCAGAAGCTCTGTAAGGAGAAATTAATCCTTTTTTTATTTTCATAACACATTCCCTTAAATGTCTAAAACATCAGAAGCAGCTACTTATTAGATCTAAAAAGTGATCTAACAATTCAAAATTCAATTTTTCCTGAAGAAATAAAGGTAACTCTTTCCCAAATGAAGGTCCCGTGTAATGTAAGGTTTTTTAGCTTTTTATTTCTACACAGTCTGTGAAGTTCAGTGTTAGTATCCCAATCTGAATTTTCTGATTGGAAAGAAAGTAAAAAATTATTTAAAAATTCTGTCAGATTCATTCAGAGTATCATGGCACCGTAACTTATTCTATAAATATTCCAGTATATAATGCAGGACTGTAGCCAAATAAAGTACTCTCTGATGGATTTGGAAGTACATGGGAAGGTGGATCAGCTGAAAAAAATTGTTATCTGAAAAAGGACTGACTTCCAAGGCTGCTTGTGAAATAGCTTTAGCAATGAAATATGTGCTAGAACAAGAAAGGAAAACCACCAGATGACAAAACGGGATGGATAAAGTGCATGACACAACAAAACAAAAAGCTTTCCTTAAAACTTCATTGTCATAACATATTCCTCCGCTGGGTCCATGAACAAAACACTTCCCAGGAAGTGCAGTGCAAGAGCAGGAGGTCGATGAAAGTTATAGATGAGGAAGCAAATGCGGCTGAGAGGTTCAGAACGGGGTATAGAGTGCAGAGCTGCGAGTCAGAGCAGCTCTGAGCACTGTGTTGAGCACAGGACGGGAAAGTGCACAGGAACAAGCGTATTCTGGGACTGAGCTGAGCTGAGTACAGCTGAAGTGTTCATACAGACAAGCTACTTTAAGAAAAAAAATGATGTCACTCTTTTTACATTGCAAAAATGTAGGCCAGCATACCCTCCTGATGGGGAGTGCAGTTACAGCGATAGGGCCAGGAGAACTATGCTTGAGGTTAACTGAATGCCTAACATGTGTGTCCAAGTGGGAGGAAACTGCGGTGAGACAAGAAATGAGAGAAATAATTCATTTAGTGTCTGGCATGATGACTGTGAATTTCTTTAAAGACAATTTCTTTTTATTGTGTAGGTTTGTGGGCTTTTGTGTCTTTCTTTACTGCTGGAAAGAAGTACATCTCCTTGCTAGGACTAAATTATGATCACTTCAGTTGTGTGACTATTAATCAAGAGAAGGCATTTGCAAGCCTTTCCCAGCCACATATCCTTTGAGGGTTTTGAAAGCTATAGAATGCAGTTTGTTATCTGTCACTGCGAGGCCGTGCCAAGTTCCATGATGCAGTGAAAGCAAAGTCATACGCTGCAGCTGACACTTTCCCACTGACCTCAGCTCATTGCACTGCATAAACAGAAGCTCTTACAAGTCAATATGGTTCTTTCTGTGCTGAAAGGAGTGCAAGAAAGCTTTCCACGTTTCTGCAAGGTTCAAAGCGAATAATGTGCTTTTTCTGTCACATCAGCAGACGAGGTTGTCATATCCTCAGTTCACCTCATAAATAATAGGCATAGAGGACAGTTGTATAAGGCTGCAGTTAAAAAGGGTTGTAATCTGACAGCAGACATTGCCTTTCCTTGACATGCTCACCTTTAGCCATGCTTAATTGTTGGTGCGTTTCAATTTAATACTGCCTGCTTGGTGAGTGGACACCCAGGATTGTAGGTCAGGCCTTGAAAGGAGAAGCCGCTGGGCAAAAGATGGAAAAAAAATTTGGGCAAAGCCTCCCAGCACTATGGCAGCTTCTGTGAGAAGACACAAATTTGGGAGCGGGTCTCCAGGCTTTTCAGGATTGGTGGCAGCTGTCAGGGAAGGGGATTGAAAGGAATTGGCTGTGGCCTCCAGGGAGCCACCACCAATCTGGAGGTGGTGGTGGGCAGAGGGGTTGTTTTGTTTCCTGCCCCATCCCCGGAGGTAAATGTGAAGGACTGGAGAAATAAAGCAGGGATTTATTGGGAGGGAGCAGATTTACTAGGAACTGGTGGGCAGGGAAGCATTAACCTTCTGCTCCCTCTCCAGGCTGATCAGATGGTGGTGGGGTGCATGGCTCCTGTCCCTGCCTGTCTTTCTCTCAGGGTCCTCAAAACAAGCCATGAGGCCATGGCACCCTGTATGGGGGCATTTCATTTCCTCCCTTTCCCACGTGATCTGCCAACGTAAACAACTGCCTACTTTCACCTAAACTGAAAACCAGATCTGCCTCTAATCACGTTGGGTGACTGTTGACATGTGTAGAGTTTGATATTTTGATAATATGTCTGTGATAATACTTCATTACAGTTATGTCCTTGGCTATAATTCTTTCAACACAGTCACTTTTGTACTGCCCTTTGAGTTGCAGGAAAGCATTGTAAAGCCACATTTTGATCTGATGGTTGCATTACAATTCAGATGATTTAGAATTAAACAGCATTTGATAAACCTTTGAGGAAGAGCAAGCAATGCATTTATTTCTCTCGTTTTAATTCTAAAGGAAATTGTGAAGTATTTGGGAGAAAGGGGAGAAGACTTTTTTCCCCTGCTCAGATTTGCTTGTAATTTGAAACCATTACTGGTGTGTTGTCATACAATATTATACTCCTCCATTTTACAGACTCTCTACAGTTATTTCCCTGATTGCTTGCCTGCACACAGGAGATCATTAAACTATGCCTTGAAAATTAGCATGCTGATCAGCAGTTTATGCTATGGATCTGTAGGGGTTTATTCTTTCCAAATAGAAAGACTTTTATGTTAGACTGTGCTTTTAGTTTAATCTCTATGAAGTAATATGTCTTGTGATTTGAACAGTAGAAACTTGTTCTTATGTTTTGAGTGAATAAAATAAACCTTTGCTTACCACTTCTTTCACAGATGGTAAATTCTCTGCATACATTTTATCAATAGTCTGAATTTTCATAAATGTTCTTGTGGAGATAATATCATATTTCATCATCTGCCAAAATGAAAGTTTAGGCATTGTTTGAAAATAATTTGAGTGACTTGCAGAATTTTTAAGAATATTTCAAATACTTCCTTGAAGTAAAATTTTCCTTCAGATCAATAAATTAAAACATTAGATTTAGATAAACATAAAATGCATTGTGTTGCTATTAACCAGCTTTTATTAATCATATAAAATAAGATAAAATTGGCTCTAGAAAATTGGCTCTTGAAAATAGTTACACTGTTTTTGAGACTAAATAATTGTATTTGCAAAGTTCTTCAATGTTTTCTACAATTTTTTTGTGAAGATCATGGGGACAGACTGCTATATGTTTGTGTTTTGTTTCCTAAAACCAGCAAATTAGACCAATGAAACATATTTCTGCAAAGAAAGTAGGAATCGAGTGCTTTCTAAGTAGATTCTATGTTCAGACTAAAAAGGCCTTTTTTGTAGTTGGATATAATTTCTACAAAGTTTTCAGGAAGAAGTGCCTGGCATGTCTCCAGCATCCAGAATGTTGAAGAGATTTTTATTTTGAGTCTGCTAAAGCACAACTTGGTGCATCTTCCTGCCTGTAATCCTGAGCCTGTAAGATTCTGGACAATATGAATGTGTGTCTTTTCCTGTTGCTGATAATGGAAGATGGAGGTGAACAAACCCATGCAGGATCAACTGGGAATGTGCTGACTTAATCCTTAATGAGAATGGTAAGAATGTTTTTCTTGGGCAATCTTATCATTAGACTGTCATCAGTAGTCAAGACAACAATATAATCCTGTTAGAGGTAGTCAAGATTATGGCCTTTCTTGGTTCATTTAGATTCGCTTCACTACTGATACTTGGCCTGGAGGTAAGGTTGTTTCAGTGTCTCCAGATGGCACAGTATCAGCCAACTTGCAGAACATGCAAGCTCAACTATCTCCTAGTGGATGGAGTTCAGCTTGGCTCTCCATCATGCAAACATGAGGCCTCTATATTACAGTTTCATGGTTCACTTTTCCAGCAGAAAGGTGGGAGCTGCTCCCTGACCACGTGTAAATGTGTCTCTGGTGAAGGTCTGCATCTGGATTCCCACTGTAGTTGATATGCAGGTATTCATCTCAGATCTAAAGGTCTGAAGATGCATGCCCAAACATTACCCACAGCTGCACAATATCTCTACAACATCTCTGTAAACCTCTAAATTCAGATGAGAGGTGACTCTCTTGCAGCATTTACAATTTTCCCTGTGAGCAAGTACCTGCAGGTTTGAGATAAGACTGAAGGCCTCATTTCTTATAAGAACCTGTTCTGTTTCACCTTTTTATTTTAATTTCTAACTGCTTTTTGTGTAATGGGAAGGAGTTATAAAGACAGACAGTTACTTTGCAGATGTAGGAGCAAGAATTAATGTTTTGGAAGTGGAAGACATGAAGACTGAGAGTGAAACCTGAGAAAAACTTCTGTTGCTCTTCTTGGTGCCTACTTGTGCTTGACCAGAAGGGAAAAGAATTGATATAAAAAACAGGGAGGAACTAGACCCAGCTGCCATCTGTCTTTCCCATGAATACCCAAAACTCCTGAGCTTTTTATGAAAGTCTCCCTCACATGTCTATTTTGTCCAGCTTGACTTTTTTTTTTCCCAGCAGATGTTAAAACCCACCTTTTGCTTGCAAGAAGTTTTGCTTTGATGTTTCATTGTAGTCTGAAACAAATTTCCAAATCAGCTGTTAGATAAGCAAAGAGTGAAGCAGTGTTCGGAGTAAAGCAGTGTTTAGAGAATATAACTGACAGAATAACAACTTGGTTTGTAATAACCTTGTCATCCAAGGTTAGGTGCTGGTTTTTCACCTACTAAGCTAAATATTCACGATCTCTTTCTGATTTAGGTGTCCAAACCTATAGATGTATCTTTTCTTTATCAATAAACTTTTCATCCTTTTACTGACATTAGTTCTTCTTTTTATTCAATTAACCCAGAAACAAAGCTTCTGGCAAGGCGAGTCAGCTGTTGTCTGCTGAAAAGAGACATACAAATCTTGTCACATAGCTTTTATTTCTATGGTCAGGAACCCTCAGGCCTGTTATTAAGGCAACTTAGGCTTGTGTGGAACTTTGCTGTCTCCTGCACACTCTGAAATAAGATTACATGATGGAGAAGATCAATTTACTGGGAACATTTAAGCTCAGAATATTAAGCCTTTTGTGCAATCACATCTCCTCTCTAGCTGTGTGGCAGAAAAGCCAGCCACAAGATCCTTGACAAATTAGATATTACCACATCTAACTGTGTATATTTAAGCTTATCAAACTGAATCATTGCATTGTGACTGTGCTCTTACACAGACAAGGACTCCATTTAATAAATGCAGTGCCATTTAATAGTAATTAATCACCCAACTAAAATGTCACATTAAGGTCAAAGAGACCAGGAGACAAAAAGAAGAGAACATTAAATTCAGCTGACAAACATAGGAAAAAAGAATATAGAGCCAAAGAAAGTTCTGGGACATTGGCACTGGTAAAACATTTAATCCAAACTTCTTTACTTTCCATTCAGTTCAGAAATAATCGCATTCACTTGGTTCAAAGCAAGGTCATTTTTGTAACTTTGAAATGAAATTTCCTCATTGCGTGTGCAGTGACAGCCCATTCCAAGCTTGGAATTGTTTCTGCATTTTACGGATGTTGTGCTTTCACTCAGTATTTGCTGTTTCCTTCCCCCGTGTCTCTCCTTTTTTCTTTGCCGTTATGACATTCTTCATTTTTATGGAATTTGCCTCAACATGTCCTGAATGCAAGCTCCCTAGAAAATCTCAACTTTTTGTAGTTTACAATGCAGAATTTGATTTCGCATTACTGCTGTGCAGTGCTTTAGCTTTTGTCATGGTTTAATCATTCAACAGCAATAAGATCAAAAAGAAGTTATTTGGTAAAATAAGAGGATTATTTGTGTACAATGTGACTATAAACAGAAACTCTACATAGGAAGACTTGTTTCAGAGGAAGCATATTTGCCATCTGCAGAAGCAAATATGGTGTTCCTTATACTAAAAGTGGGATATTACAGAAAAGGAAAAACTTCATTTTTAATTCCACTTCACAATTTGTGTTAATCAATTTCAATATAAGTGTATGAACAGGTTTATACATGGGGTCCTATGTGTATATGTTTGCATTATTTCTCAGTGTCCTTCTTTTTCTTTTTCTTTCTTTTATAGAATATAGAAGCAAGAAATCACTATCCACTTTTAAAACAGGTAGTTTGAGAGGCTAAATATACTGGTTTCTATGCATGAAGAAATGAACTTGTAAAATGTAGTCAGGGATGAAAATATGTTGCTGTCAGTGGGCGTTACAAAATTCAGACAAATGGCTTCTAAATAGACTTGTTTTTTAAAGCATCTATCATTTCTCCTTCCTGTTCCAGAGTTTTCAGTTTTATGTCCAAGGATTTCTGTATTAGCATTGTGAAAAAGAGTAATTCTTCAAAATTATTCTGCATTTGGCAAGATCTGTCTTTATAACATCTGCGTCAGTCCAAAGAATTTCGGCTTTTTCAAAGGTTAAATATCATCTTTCAAAATTGTGTAATTCTGGCTTCTACAGGAAATGTCTCAATTTTCTATAATAACCTTTTCTTTCCTTACCTTAAATGTCAAAAAGTTTACTATGAGTGCTCAAACTCATGATATTGAAATATTAGGCACTAATTTCTCACACTTAGATGCATGATAAATATTAACTTGGTACTGGTCCTGGTCCTGACTCTGGCACATCCAGAGAGACATTTTGATGTGTGAAGTGAAATCATAGTTTGAGGTGCTGGTTGTCATAAGCTGACATACATTTTAGTTTCTAATGAAGGTTTTGATGACACAAAACTCAGGATTTCTGGTGGTAACATCTGAATTTCCTCTGCAGGTTTTGTAGATGAAAAAATACCATTCTCTTTCAGTTGTCTACATTTGTGATAACTTCTGGAAGAACACAGTTCACTGTATTACCACGGAGTTTTTGGGGCAGTCCTATAGATGTGACCCCATTTCTTGCACAGCCCTGACAGTCCTCCAAGAAAAGCATGTTTGACAGTATAGGTTAAAATATGATCTTGTTTATTTCATAAGGCAGTGGTTTCCAAACTGTGGTCTGCATTCCAACCTAGTGGGCTGTCTTTAGTAGTGATTGGTCTGTGGTCTGCAGCAGATCCTGTGGTTAGCTGGACCTCCATTAGGAAGAAAATTTTCTGGCTGATAGCACAGCCTCTTCCAAAACGTGCAATCTGTAGATCCTGGAACACAACAGTGTCCTACATTAGACTTCTTGTAAGTATGAATAAGCTGCAGAGGTAAAAATGATAGGGACTTGTTCTCAAGAAAATCTAAATAAGTGAGAGGAATTCAAGTCACCTGGACAATCTGGACACTAGAGATTCATGACTTTGGGTAGTCACATCTAAGATGTATTTTTACTTTTGCTTTTTTAAAAATTAAAAATAACTAAAAGCCCCATTTTAGAGTTAGTTCTGTCATGTGGAATGGTGCAAGATACCAACAGATGTCATAGGCATTTTTTTTTCCCAAACCTAGTTTGCGCTGTGTTTGAACAAACTAACAGCAGGCCATGTAGCAATTGGTAGCTGTAGTAGTCGGTGATTTGCCTTTTTAAGTCTATTTTCAGCAGCTAGATAAGTACAATTCACATCTTATAGAAGAGGTAGTTTGGAAACTTAACTAAGGTAGAATATTTACCAACATTTCCAACTTTCTGTTCTGGTTCTGCCCTGTTTTCTTTTCTTCCCTTGGCATCCCTACAATGGCACTCTCCTACTTGCACTTGTATCTTGCATTCATCCTTTCCTACACTCTGGCTTTGGCCCTTCTCCTTTTCTTTGACTTCAACTTTGGTTTCTGCCTTTGGCTGCCTTCTCACACTCTTTCCTGCCCTCTCTCATCTTTGCAGCTCCTATAAACTTGCTGCATTTCCAAATATGCTTTCTACTAGTCCTGGCTATGCAGGCCATTTCTTATACTCTGCTGTCTCTCTGCCTGGAGTGCACTGAGAGTGGAAGGGCTTTGCTCTCATCTCTGTCCTTTCCAGAGACCTCTCTCTTGCTATCTGCTCCTTCAACAAACTCCTTGTTCAGCTCCTTGTAGCTCTAGATTGCAACATGCTCTTCTGACAGACTCCTTGGGGACTAACTAATTCTTGTATGTACATGCTGATCATGTACATGAGCTTTTGTGAAGACTTTTGGTTAAATATAAGTGCAAGTACATTGCTGTTGCTTTGGTAACCCTGTAAATGTACACTGCTAAACAAACAAGTACACAGAGAAGAGAATATCTTTATCTCTCAGGTGTTTGAAACACACTTTTTTCCCCGGAAGGTTTGGTTCCAATGTATATAACACTGTTCAGTGTGTACATTTGCATTTTTTTGCACAACAGTATGGGCTCAACATTGTGTCTTCATTTTCCACCTGTGATTTGCTTGTGTTCAGCCCATGATTTTCCACAGAGCTGGTACCAGAAGATGGAGTTTTCAAAACCTAAAGAAATATGGAATAGGTTGCTGTCTAAATGAAATACTGTAGTTTGACTCGCTACAGCTAAAGGACAGGAAAGAAAATGAACATTTAAAAAGTAAATTCAAGTTAAGTTACAAAAACCCTCCAGTTTTGTGCTAATTTCTGTGAAACCTACCTGCCTTTGGCACTCATTTGATAGTGACATAAACACACCACTACAGTTGCCTCACTTAAAACTCCTAAGAATTTACTTGCTGCAGTGTATCTCAAAGGAGAAATAAATCACTGATCTAAATGCTAATTTCATCCTCACCCAGTGTTTGCATGAGGCTGATTATGTCAGTGTAGTCCCATAACTAGCAAAAACTGGGGGCTCCCCTGTCCAAACTCACAGCCTGCACAGGAGCAAAGCCCAATTTAAATGAGTTTTGTTTTTTGAGCTGAACTTAATGCAAAGGTAATTGTGGCACAATGAATTGGGGCAAATACTTTAAAAATCCCTACACATATAGAAAACTGTGTGTAACAGAGGGAAAGACGTCTGCTGGCTTGCAAGGGCTGGTGAATATGCCCTTGATATAGTCCTCTCCTGGGCCTTAGGGGGATACTGGTGCCTTTGAAAGGATTGTGCCCATGATGAGGCTCACAGGGAGTCAAACCCAACACCGTATGAATACATATATATATATATATGTATGTGTGTGTGTGAAGGCTGTATATTCTGGTCACAAAACAGAGCATGCAGGCCGTGCTGATGATGTTCCTTTTTCCCAAAATACTTGCCTGCTGCCTGGGCAATGCCATGAGGGGCTTACCTTATTGAGCATCCCTCACCCCCTCAAGGGGACAGCATTCCCCAGCCCGTGCCTGTGCTGCGACGTGCCGGGTGTCTTTTATTTGTTTTCTTTCCTGGCCATACCACCCCTCCTGGGGCAGACGCTTTAGTGAGATGGATCGCACCCAGGTAACTGGCAGTTCAAGGAAGTCCTCGCCCGGGTTGTTTACACCAAGGCGTTTTAGAGCAGCCATTTAGCTTCCACCCCGTCCCACCCCGCTGGCCAGCTGTAAGTGTAAAGGCCGCCAGTGGGCCTGCAGGTCGCTGATAAACTAAACCCCCATTTGGCAGGCAAGGAAGCCAGGACGATAAGGATGTTGATTTATGTTTTATCTGTCACTACATTTTCAGTAAAGTTGGGCAGCGAGCCTTAACGGAGCGAAGGCTGTTATCACCTCTCCTTAGCCCTTTAAGTGCAGCAGGCTCTTTGGTGTCTCTCGCTGAATGCCGCTTTGTTAATTGCGATGGTAAACAGGACACAGTGCTGACCATCGCCCTGCTTGGCTCAGGCGGCACTTACCACAAAACCACGGGATTTGGGAAAGGAGCCTCAGTCCAGGGGGAGTCACACACCAAAGAGGGCTCGGAGAAGTACTCAGCATTTCCTGGACTTGCTTCTATCATTTAAAATGTATTGCATACTTTGAAGTGAATGTAATGGCTGGCTTAATTGGAGATAACTTCACTGAAGTGGCCGTAGTTACCATTTATGTCAGCAGTGAATGTGCCCTTTAACACTGTGCCCCTCAGGTACGGCTGTTCAACGTAGGAAAAACCTGACAACATTCATTACCGGTGAAATAAATGTTGTGAATTATATGTATGATTAAGTACCATTTTCCCCTCATTTTGGCTATGTGAGCATTATTTTTCTGAAAGCATTGTAAGATTTTACACATTATATTTAATGGCAAACACATTTTTAGTTTTGTGAAGCATCTCATGCTTTTTGGGGCCAGTAGAAGTGCCCACAGAGAAGAGGGTGGAAAGAGCTGGGAGAGAAATGCAAGCAGTAAAATACTAAAGTATTCTGGCAAAACCAGAACATGGAAAATCTGAAAAAATCCACCCTAAGCAATTCTTGTTACATCCTATGCAGAATGTTAAAATTACAGATTTTTCTTTTCCTTTGCCCCCTTTTGATTTCTTTTCCTTTTTTCCTTCTTTCTCTCCCTCTCCCCAAATATTTCATGTTACCTTTCAAGTCTGTAATTATGTTTCTTTCTAAACAAATCTAGAAAGACAAAAAGGAGCTAGTTCCTGCTTGAGGTCAGTGGGAACTTCGCCATTCACTTTAAATAGGTCCAGAAGCGGGCCCAACAGAACATTTTATAGCTTCCTTTATTTATCTTAGGTTTTATTTTGAGCAATGTGTCTTTTGTATGACTGCATTATTTCCACAGCGAACACCATAATGATGGCCTCATATACAATATTATATACACATGTACTGAACAGAGCACTATTGATAGTTATGCTCTTTTAAACAAGAGCAAAAGACAGCTATGAAAGTACAGCACAAGGATGCTTTTATGATGCAGATTCCATAAGTCTGTGTGGGGTGCTACTCCATGCCAATTGTCAAGGAATCTGTTGATTACTGAGAAACAGGTGATTAGAAGAAGTAATTAATGCTTCAGTCCAAGAAGCCAGGCCTGCTGTTCATTAGGTTTTGTAAATGATGCCCAAAGCTGATCTGTTCTTCCTGAGAGAAATGGTAGAATGAATCACTGTTCTCCAACTGGAATGCAGCAGGAACTGTACTGAAATACTTGAACTTAGTATCTCCAGGCTAATGGGCCAAGGATAACAATGCAAGGTTTGGCAGAAATCTGGCTGATAACCAGAGATATCAGCTATGGAGTATGGGGGCCATTTGTTACACAAGATTCAGATGAACAAATGATGGAAGGGACTGTTTTTGTTTTTTGTTGATGACAGTTGTGAATTTTGGGTTCTTTGCAAAGCTGTCTCCAAGGAATCACCGAAGTGCCATCTCATGCATACAGACAATTTATCATAGTTACAAATGTAATACAAACGTATTAAAACCATACCAACAATGTAAATACAAGAAAGGAATGAAGATGGTTTTGCTGTAAAAGTGGCTGCTGCCATGAATTAGAACCACCAGCCTCTCTCTGTCTTGTCAAAAAGTAAGGTAGACTCCCAGCTGGATAAAAGCTTCAGCTCACAGAGATCTGGCAATGAGGATGGATCAAAGGCATATTTTTCTCTCACAGTCATTATGAGAGATCCTCAGGATCAGCTGTACTTAGGACAGACTAGCCTGAGAGTGCAGCACCTCTTTCACCCAAGCAAAAAGGGCCTGCTGAACTGTGTGGGTGTGCTGCAAGAATCAGAAAATGGTCACTGTTGCGTCCACTCCCTTCAGCCAGCTGAAGTTAAAAATCAATTCTCCTTCCAGTTAGTGTAGTGATGTTACTTGTAGGGCAGCTTTGATGCTGCTGGGTTTGTACTCCACAATAAGTCACAGAGCTGTCTGGAGAACATATAACCTATTTACTTCTGGTTGTCACGGAAAGAAATCTGCTGCTAGGCAAAACAGAAGCATTTATGAAAACCCATGGATGAGGAGAGGCCACAGAGCTTACAGCAACTGAAGTGCTGCCCTCTGAACAGAGGCACACAGAGAGTGCCCTGCACGCAGGGTGAAATACCAGCTCATGGCAACATACACAGTGGGATTGGTGCTTGCACCCAGAAAACATTTCTGAGGATGGAAGAAACCCATAGTCATTAGTTACCACAAAAATATATTGTTGACAACCAATTGTCACTCTAGCAACCTCAAGAGAAGAAACAACTGCTTGATGAATGAGCAGCCCTGGCTGCAGCGTAACAGTCCAGTGTATTAGTTGGACTGGAGCTGAAGAAAAATTTTTATCAGTATTATCTGTTTTTTTTAATTGATAAATTTCCCACAAGCCAACATGGCTAATCTACAGTATATTTGTTTTCCCAGATATTTGCTGAAAGCTTTCTGCAAACACATCTTCAGTGCTTATAATAAATTTGCCTGCATGCGTAGTTTTCCAGTGTTTTTATTATTTATTTGTGGCAGAACAAATAAATCTCTAAGGATTTAGACCTTATAAAAATATATAATGTGGAAATGCATATGTTCTTGCACCAGATTTGGTGTCTGTTTTTTCAAATTTTCCTACCATTAAACTGAATATTCATGGAAAATGGATTGAGAAAGGGTGTCAATAACACTGAAATAAATCCAGTATTTTATTCAATTGATTATCCAGGAACAGTTTTGGGCCAGTTTCCCAATTCTTGTTAAAAACAATTTTTAAAAAGAGAGAAAGAGGTCCTCTCATCCATTTAGGAGTTATGTCACTTTAAAAGTTGCTCTATTCCATTACACAGTCCCCCACCCACTTGTTTGCCCAAATGCAGTTTGCTACTAGATGGATCTAGAGCAGCTGCCTTGCCCCAGAACAGCTGCTGGTGCTCTATATTTGCAGCTTCCTCTTGCTCTCTGATACTCCATAAAACTGTTTATATTCCCTGTAAAAGTATTTTCATTCCATTTGCTTAGTGACCATGCACCACAAATATTCTCTTTACCACTAACAATCCTGAAATGAAAATGTTTACAAAACTTTATTTAGTGCCAGTACCTAATAAACTACAGAAATGCTCTGAAGTGAATGTGTGTATGCAATGTGTGCATGCATGTATGAATGAAGTATTTACCTAATTTTTCTGTGCAGCAGAGAGGTGGTGATGTACTTTTACTAGCACTACTCCAAGACTGCATGCATTTGGTGTCTACTGCCTGTTTTTATAACTCTTTGAAGCTTATTTATGGTCTGTGGAAGACCTGACATGTGAACTAAGCTAACTATTTTTGCAGCTTTTTTGGAGCCTTGGCCATATCTATTCAAGATCATGTGTTTATGCCACATCAATGCAAACTTGTTGTTTTTCCTACCTCAGATCAGGTATTTGAGCTAGTTTGTCCTGCATTGCTTTGATACTCCCCATCATAAACCATTTGCACTTTCTTCCTGCATTGCTGTAACTGGATGTGTTCTGGAAGAGGAATTGTCCCACAGCTTTTATGAAGGTGACGTATTTGAAAATATTTGATTCAACATTAGAAGGGCAATTGTTTGCCTTTGAAGGAACGCTGTGTCGTAAGAGGGAATCACAGTGCATTTTAGTTCATTGAGTTAATTGCTGCTATCCCAGGAGTCTGAGGGAGACTCGTTTGCTCCTCTGTTTGCAGCTGGCTTGTCTTTCTCAGATGATACACAGGGTGACTGAGCAACACTTGGTAGCTTTTATCCATTCCTTTGCTACTTTAATTTGGTATCTCACACACAGTATGTATTTGCAATGCCAAATCCTCTTTATCAAGCTCACAAAAACAGGCTGTGATGTGTTGCCAGCAGGAACAAAGCGCAATGGAGTAAAGTCTTGGAAGGGGAAGCTTTGCTTCTGCACAGAAAGCATTCATACCCAGCAGCAGCAGGATTTGTTCTCTAGCTGATCTTCTTTCAATGCAAGGCAGGATTTAGGCAGAACTACCACTCTACCCCATCTCTCTGAACTTCAGTGACTGAGAAATGGATACTTTGCCTATTGTTTTGGGTATTTTTAAAGCACAAGGTTTGGCTTAGAATATTTACTGCTTTTCTTGTGATCCTGAAATCCATGACTGCTGTCAGCATAATAGCTGTATTTCTTTTATGCCTAAACTGTTCCCACGGTTTGTGTGTGTTACAGAGATTCTTTGGTTCGGTGCTTTTTACTAACATATAAGTGAATAATAATATATAGATGGATTCCATATTCTTGTACATTCTGTTAATCTTGTGAAAAGAATTTTTTCTATTATGATTTTTTTCTGCTTAATAATTTGTTTTACACTGCAAACCAAGGACATAACTCAGCAGCCTTTAGCTGGGTGTAGTGTTTCAGTTCCTTTCCTGCCCTCATCAAGTGCAGGAACCAGCAGTACAAAGAGAGACTGGGAAAATTTTATTTCAAAAAATACATCTCTCTTGCCTTCTGCTTTACATGAGTCTCACACTAAAAAAAATTAGAGGCCTTTGCCTTTCACAGCAGCTCAGGGTCAGTCTACAGAGGAACCAAAAGTGTTGCTTGCCACCCCTACCATCACTGCCAGAAGAACTGCCAAACCTTATGCTCATTTAACTGGCTCTCACAAGACAGTTAATATATATAATAATAAACTGTGTTCTGACAGATGACTTTGGACTAAAAGAGTTTGCAACAAGACAACACAATATACTTTTTTCCTGGGATCTCTGTAGCTCACCTGTTCTTAAAATTGAATTTTGTGGTGGGGAGACTTTTGAGCCTTCAAAACAAAACCTTTCAAAATGTTAATGAAACTTGCTTCTATATGTCTTTGTCTAATGATAAATACCTTCCATTTAAAACAGTATTTGATTTCAGTATCTCTTGACAGTGAAGAGGTTATTTTTCTTTGAAATATTAAAGACATCACACCTACTCCTTTTCCTCTTTTTATAGTGCATAAATAAATTACATATAATACTTTTACGTGGTACCCTTCCACAGCATTTACGTTACAGCAGGTACCTCTGTAATTCAATTAAGATACCACAAATTGGCTTCTGTGCACTGAGGAACAGGATTTGTGTTTCTGCAAATTCCTCTTTGTCTTTGGGAAAGCAGCCAGAGCTACCTCAAGCACCCTAAATTTAGAGGGGCCTTTGTTTGTCCAAAGCAGTTCAGAATATCTGATACTATAAAATGTGTGGGAGAGGTAGTTTTATCTCTTAAGCATCGTTATCCATAGCTTCAGGATTAACTAACTAACTTTTCCTTTACATCTGTAGACTGCATATGTTTTGGATTAGTTTCATTTGTGTTTTTGTAGGTTTTATGAGTTTTTGAAAAATAATTTTCCTGTTTTCTGAGTAAATTATATGAAACATCTGCCCTAAATTTAATCTATCAAGCTCATAAAGGGAAAAGGCAGACGTTTTATGAGTGATATTATAAAATTTAGATAATTATCTTGTTTGTTTTAGCAGTTTCTATTTTGGTCTCTGTACAGTATTCTTCCATTAAAAGACAATTTTTATATGGTCAAGGAGAACAGCCAGTGATCACATAAAAAGTATCTTTAATAGTGATTCTGTTAATCAGTTATATTCTGTGTATCTTTAACTGAACTATATTCATTGTGTAAGCATAAACCTAATCTCAAACCTGTTATATGATTCTCAGATTAAAAAAAGAAAAAAAGTCTCTGTATAGACATCATATAATTTCTGTAGCCTTCACTAGATGTGCAACTTATGCAAGTTCAAGGGAAATTAATGCAAGATGGACTGATGGTACCCTTTTCCTCTGCCATCTTCATCAGTTCAGTGAAGTTTTGTATCTGTCACATGTGCAAATCTCTTTAATGAAAAGTGGAAAATTATACTAGGGAGTCATCATCATGTGCACACCCATTCTTATCTCCTTTACTAGGCATCTGCCATGGTCTGTTGTCAAAGACAGTATCCTGTGCTAGTGTAAACCGCTAGTATGCCCTGGTGTCGTGATCCTTGCTGCTCATGTACCTTTTTTGGGGGTTTTTTGAGTTTTTTTGTTTAGTTTTGTTCCAAAGCAGATAATTCCACTAACTTTGCAGGACAGAATCAAATACAGGATCAAAAATGGATGACAAAAGTATTTTATTTAAGAGAAGATGCTGATGGTTTAGCTTAAAAAAAAAATCACCCATGAGAATAGTCACCAAACAAACCTTATTGGAGATACAAATGATCTTTCTTCTCTCAGAGCCAGATTACAATCTTTCAAAGGTCATGTGGATTCACAATGTCATGGCTATGTTGGTGAGACCTCACCTCTTCTGGGTAGTTTTTGGATGACACTTGGTCCACCTCATCTTATGCCTTCTTCAAACTCTTCTAAGGGAGGAATAAATTGCTATTGCTCTTCTAGTTCACATATTTTCTTTCCTTATTTCCAGAGTACTTTCCTTAGCCAATGCATGCTCAGCTTTCCTACTGGGACTTTGTGCAGCCCAGGAGGTCCAATGTGTCTAGTTAAAGTAGGATCTGTGCTGGCCTAGTGGGAAAGACTGATCCTTTCTGGCTTCAAAATTTTTTGCATGTTCTGTGAAAAATAAAAAAAATGATTGAAATTAAAATACCCCACAGAAATGGAACAAGTTTTTTTTATTTTTTGGTTAGCAATGTGAAAGTGCATCTTTCTGAGGGCTATTTATGTTGCAGAGGAGCTGAGAGGGGAAGGTAAGAGAAGCATTCATGTTATTTTTCAGTGCAGAGAGTCTGCATTTTTGTCCCCCACTATATATCAGTGGATAGAGAATTCATTCATTTGGAATTTACTAAGTGGTGCCAGAAGGCAACAGAAAATAATAGCAGTGCTAAAGGCTTAGCTGTATGAATGATATGCAGTTGGTGCTCAGAATCTATTATGGTTTGTTGGAACTTCAGGGTTTAAAAGACAGATTTTTCAGAATTTCTGCTAACCCAATGTCTATGCCAAAAAGGCTCTGGGGTCACTAGTAATTTCTGGTAGCTGGCTTTGATATTTCTTTTCTCTAGGCGAGTGTCTGTGACCAGTCATTTCGACTTTAATTTTTAACCAAGCTGTACTGCTGTGTTGATGTGGCCGGCTTCCAAGCCTCATCAGAATTCCTGAGAAATCAGTGGGCTTTCCAGTTCTTCCCAAGGAAAGTCATGCTTGCCTCTATCCCATGCTGGGAGTAAGAACACTAACTGAAGTGCATATGAGAAATAGCAAGCGGCATTTTTACCTCAGAAGCCAGGGAAGGAAAGGGAGTTTAAGTGACAGGAGACTTTGGGGCTTCTGTTCTGTTGCAGTGTGAGCAGAGCCAGAGGGCAAATTCTTCCCTCCTGCTCAGTCTCACTACTCTGCCCTCTGTATATCCCACCAGCCCACTGACATCCAGAGCAGGGAAGGGAAAAACACTCTTTTGGGACCTAGCTGGAGAGCTGACTGTGTGTCCCTATTCTCCTGTATGTGTGAATCAGGTACAAGCCAAATCAAAGGGCAAAATTAAAATATTTTTTCCTTTATATATTTTCCATAATACCATTTCTTTGAGGATTCAAAGTGCCAGAAGGGATTGCCAATGTTTCATCTGATTAGCTTACATGCTGATTGATGACTTTGATAATATATGTAGTTTAATGATATTTACATTGTTTGTTCAGTTAGGTATATTAAAAGAATGTTGAGAAAACAGTAGACGTGCTAAAATCCTATGGTAACAGCTCATACATTAATGGTGTTTTGTTGTGAACAAAGTCATTTTTCAGCCAAGTCATAAAGTAGCCTAAAAACAAGCGTGGCACTGTTTGCCTCAAATGAGACTGTTGCCATGTGACCACCATTCATCTGACATCATTACTGACATAGCTTTCGTTAGTATGATATCTGATTTAGGCTCCCAGCCCTGGTGGAGCCAGACTAAGTAGTCTGAGTGAGGTGGCTGAGGAAAGTTAATGTGTCAATGTTACCATTGGGTGAGAGTATCTGCTCAAAGTTTCCTTTGGAGAATGAGGATAGAAATGGCTGACAATCTTTCTAATGGGAATCTTCTGAAAATGTTTGAAGATCTGGTAGTAATTAAAGATGTGCTGAACTCCGAGGAGAGAGGTAATCAGGTCAGCAAAACATAAAGATACCCTTTCTGTGTGAGGAAATGTGAATATGGTGAAGAATTTTTAAAAAGAAGAAAAAGAAAAAAAGCTAAGAAATGAAATTAATCACACATTTGCAGAAACCAATTAATTATCTGTATAGCATGTTAATATATTTATGGCTTGTACATATGAATAAACAATCAGCCTTTTCTTAGATCTAAATTTTTATTTAAAAAAATAAAAATTATTAGGCTTGAAGTATTCTTCTTACTTTAGGAAAAGATAGTTTACAACAGGTACAGTGAAGAATAATTTGCAATGTCTGTCTGAGATGGGATAAATTATACTCTATCTGCTTTGGCTTTTGAAATATTACCACCGTATCTTGTAATCTAGAAAACATACTAACTAGCCTGCTGTTTTTTGAAAGCATACAGACTAGCCTGAAAAAATATTGTAAAATCATTTTATTTATGATGGAATAAATGGAATGATGAAATAATATTTTTTTGGTAATTCTGTTTCTTAAGTCTGGTGGTTATCTGTGCTTCAATTTTGGTTTTGAATAAGGGACTTCTGCTTATATGGTTCAGTTTTCCTTTTAAAATTTGAATATGGTAGGTTATTTTCCTTGCACAAATGCCTTAATGCTTGATATATCTATTATACTTTGAAGTACTGTGGGACTAAGACCAATCTTGGACAGGTATGGGACTCAGATTCACAACTAAGACCTCTGGGATGCTAGAAGCATTACCTTCTCATACCTGATGCTCAAGTAGTTTGAGAACATTTACATTGTCAGGGGTGACAGAGACGCATAAAGCAAATAAGTTTTAGTGGGAAGTATGATTCCCATGCCTGGATCCTCTTGGGAAAAGGATTTAGGTCAAAGAGAGGAATTAAGAGTTTGACATTGGAAAGAGGTAACACTCACCAAAAAGTAGGTTGCATACCATTTTAACAAGCACATTTAGGTCATGGAAATCTTTAATTCCAATGATAAGTGATGGTCTGACCCGTAGTATCTGGGCACTGACTTTATCTGGATGAACAAGTCAGCAGTTCAGGGGGTGTACTGCATTTGCATAGCAATTTTTCTTAAAAGCACAGTTGTTTGCACCATCAAGTGATACAGGTCATTACAAATTCAAAACGGGAAAAAACCAAAGCATATGGCTTCAAGTGAAATTGTTCAGATGAGTCTTATTTTCCCTTGTACCTGAAGAAAAATAACGACTGTTTCAAAGAAATACTGAAATATTCCTGGTATGGGTTACTCACTCATATTCAAAATCCTTAATGGTCTAAATTCTATATCATTTGGCTTGTGGCCAGCCAATGGGAAATGCTAAGATTTCATGAGGGACTAAATTGGTGCAATTGGAACATTAATTCTCCAATAAAACCAGTGAAATGAACGGATGGACTTATACACTGAGCTGCAGTTTATTTTTGTAAGAAAATATAGTAGAGTATGCCCTATCTTCATAAAGTTTTCAAAAATCTATTAAAATATATTAGTTTCTGCTCAAAGGAATAATGATTAAATCACTTAGAAATTGTTAGAATAATGCTGGCTATTAATCTGCCACAGCCTTTTAAATGACTGATCATATACATTTAATCTTTTTTGCCTTTAATTAGAAAAGGAAATAAATAGATCCATTTGACATTAGACTCAGCAACACATTACTTAGATGAAATCACACTTAAGAGTACTGCAGACTGGATCTGAGTAGCTCAGCTGATAAGGCACTGGTTTGTCATCTACAAGACAACAGTTCAAGACTTCTCTGATTTCTTAAGTCAAATTAATTTAGTTATGTCAACTATGCTGCCATAAGATGATAATCCAAGCTGCATGGATGCCAGGCATACTATTACCTTCTTTGGCTAGATTGAAACTGTGTCAGAAACTCTGGGGGTAGCTAGAATTCTTTGCAGGTGTGGTGAGAAAAACGGAACACATGAATTTCAAGAATTCTAAAATAATAGTCATATAATTGCTCTTTCGATTCAACTGGTCTATGTTTTTTGATTTCCAGAGTGAAACATGTCAAACCCACTTGAACTCTAGTTGGACCTAGGATCTGTCTATTGAGTTTACTTAAAATAACCCCTCAGCAGTCTCACTGGAACCCCTTTCTCTGTGCAGGGCTCTAGCAAGCGTTATTATCATGACTCAGCAGAGGAATTGGTCACTTTGTGTGTTTCTAGGCTCAACCAACATGTTGCAAACTATTCCTCTGAAGTCACAGTCTCCTCTGAAATACTCTCTGCTAGGGTGCCTATTTCCTTTATGAATTTCCACTGTGACAGTAAATCTTTACAGGAGAGATATGGGGATAACAGAGCCTAAATGCTTACAGAGGAAACACAAACATTCTTAGGCAAAAGTGACTCACTCACTGAGAGATAAAGGGACTGGAATTTTCCTAAGGAAATGTCTTATTAACTTTTGTTTTATGTCCGTATCTCTGTCAGAAAAAAAAAAATCCTGTCATTCCCTCTTGCTTTTTCAATAACTTCCATTTTAGCCAAAATTTTGTAGAGGGAGAAAAGAATGCCCCCTAGTTTTGTCAAAATATGTGACTGAGTAGGGAACCAAAGTATTTTATCAGTTCCACTGATAAAAAAAAAAGGAAAAATCAGCATGAAACTTCAGAATATCCACTGATGAAAGTATTGCTGCAACCCATATACCTACAGTACTTCTAGTACTGTGCACAGATTTCCATCCCAAAGTAAATCTGTTGTTTTGTGAATGTCTACGAGAGCACATTGACAGAAATCAGCATAAAAGAAGAATGAAATAATTCTGATACTGAAATGAACTGCCCAAATGTATGCAACATTGCAGAAACCTGGAAATACTGATACTATTCAGCAATCTTAAATCCGAAATTAGGGGTGCTAAAATAACATCCATCTCTATTTTAATTCAAAGAGAAGGTATTTGGGCTTGTTGCAAAAGATTAGGATATCAGCGAGAGAAAGAGAGGTGCAAATAAAAGTTTGGAAGTAGTGTTGACTGTAGAGACCTATCAGTTTAGTGTACTTCAAGCAAGGCTTGATAACTCAGCTTGAAGATAACTCCTCTCCAGAAAGTGTGCCACTGTCATGCTATTTCCAAGAGACCTTGTTTGCTGTGGAAGCATGTAATTGAATTTCTTATTCACTATTAATAAATATGCTTTACATTTACAGTCTTCTTGTGCAACTTCTACATCCATATCTCAATTACAGGATTTACTGAGCTGGTAGCATATCTTCCGTTTTTGCAGCAGCCTCAGCGATGATCAAATTTCTCAGGAATGATTGTCCACAATCCTTCAGAGCTTGTAAAACTTTTACATTTATCATAGAGCAAATAATCTGGTAAGCTGCCAAGCCTTCATTTTCCATCAAAGAATGCTAAAAAGAATCCAATTCCTGGAATCTCATGCAAATGTGTTTTCTGTGAACTGCTGTGTATCCATTCACAATTTAGAAGAGAACATCAGGAAAGTTATTTAATGAGTAAAATATTGTTGTTTCTCCCCTTCCCTCCACTATAATTCTACATATCATGTTTTCCAAGACACATATGCTCTTTTTAATGACTTGAAATACTTTCCTAATGATTAAATTCTGCTTTAGCTCTCATAGACTCTTCCAGAACTTTTATAAGCCAACATAATGTATGCATCTGATGATAGGCTATAAACATTCGGTTTTAGGTCACTAAAAACAAAGCTTGGAAAACTGAGCTGTCCATAACCAACTTTGTTTAACAACTTGTGATATGATCATTCCTAAAATTATATCTTGTGACTCAATAAAGACATTTGGCAGTGCATAAGTGCTGTCCAGCTGTCCAAGATGTCCAGCTACTTGGAACAGTGATGTCTAAATTTTTCAGTTGCATTTCCACAACACTTCTGAGTCATGGAGAGTATTTTTTGCCTTGAAATTCACTAGGCTGCTTGACCTCAAGATGGAATTTCTTGAAGATTTGAAAAGTGGAAATCAGCTATATAATGTGAAAGTACTCTTTTTATGCTGGTAGGGAATTTTGGTTTGTATACTTTTCAATAACTTCCAGACACAAAAATGGGGTAAATTTTTTTAGTGTGAAACAGAAGGCAACAATTTGGCACTTTACATCTCAGAAGCTTCAGGAAATATGTGCAGGTGACCGGATAAAGACCAGCTTGGCCAAAGACAAACAGTGATGTGGACAAGGTAGCAACTCCAGTGCAACTTCTGCAGTGAGATAATCCAATTAATTTTCTCAATCACACAATTGTTCATTACCATGTGAAGTTATCAGCTCTGCTGCATATGGGGCATAAAATGTGGTGCTGTCCCTGTCAGCATCTTCTGTGCTTTTTGGTGTTTTACTTCAAAGTAAGTATTGAGAAGTTGGGCACTGCTGCAAAATTAGGTATTTACCCTTCATATACAGACAGAGGTTCAACCTTCCTAAGTCATCTTACCGCAGCTGCTGACAAGGAACACAAAATTTGTATGCTGTGTGGAACTCTCTGCTCACCCACAACCTTATTCAACAAGCTGAATTTACTATAAAATCACCTTATTAATTGTGTAGTTTTCCAAATGTTCCTAATGTCAAGAGGGCATGACACAGAGCAGTGAAGCATGATGTCTTAGCATGGAGATCATTTGGCTTTGTGCCGCCTTCCATCCCTCCCAAAACAATTTACATATTCATCTCTGTCGAGATTAGGAGAACCTTTCAGGACTTCATGAGACAAAGATGGCACAGGAACGGTGCAGCCTGAGAAGCCAACCTTGCCCAGGTTCCCTGTCATTCATCAGAGGTCACATCTCTGTGCCTAGTGCGTGCCCTTCACCAGCTCTTCCTTTCAGATACGCCTGCATGTACGCCAAGAATCCCATGGATAAATGGTTCCATCTTTTACAGAAGTAGGATGTTCATTTCTCCCATTTTTTTATTCTGGTGGCCAAGTTGCTAGTTCATCTTGACTCTGGATCCTTTTACTTATAAATTTTTTCCTGTTTTCCATTGAGTCTTCCTGCTCTGTTCTCTGGGTTCTTGCCTTTTTCTCATGTTTCCAAATCCACTTTTTCACTGCTTCCTCTTTACCCACATCCACTGTTGCTTCGTTGCCTGCTGTTTCTGTCTTCCTGTATTGAAGCTTTTGTTTCTTCCCAGAGGCTGCTCTGGAAAAGTCCTTTTATTTTTTCGGTAGACTCTCAGCCATTATCTGCACACACATAAGATTAATTTGCTGCCTTTGAGGTATGCAGGCAGCAGAAAGTAGCAATGGTAGAATTAAACAGCCTGTTCCCCAAGCAAGGTTTTTCTTGTGTTTTAAATTGCAACAATATCAAAGCATCTCTGTCTAAGGATTTCTGGAACACTTTGGCACTTATCAGCTGAACCACTCCCTGTCTGTCATCTTATAAAAAGAGCAACTGGGGCTGGTGTTGGATTTTGCTTTACCATGCCACTCAGAAGTTAATGGCATGATTAGGGAGAGAGAAAACAAAATTAACTGCTATGGACATTTTGTGGAAGTTTCTTGAATGCTGTATAATTTTCTTATATGAACAGTGGAGGGTTTTTTTGCAAACTTTTATGTACAGATATGATATATACAGACTCCATTAAAATACACAGTTTCTCAAACTCTAAATCAGAATGGTTCACAGTAACTTATTGATATTTCAAAATTCTTTGTTTAAATTTGGTACTTTGAACCTCCAAAGGAAAGAACTGTGCAAATAAAGGTTTTAAGAAACCCAGCAACAAAGCCCAAAGTGAAAACCTGGACTTAACATTTTGCTTTCAATATTACTACTTGTAGTTCTTTGGAATATCTTGGCATTGTAGTATGGTTTCCCCATATTTCGGATTCACCATGAATAAAGAGTTCTGCACAGATCATCTCAACCTCTACTTCATTATACAACTGCTTAAATCCAGCTGACACCTTGAATCTCAAAATTAAATAAAGTAGATCTGGAAAATATTCAGAGAGGGAGGACAGGATTGTATCAGAGCAAAGAAAGACTTGCTTTGAAAAAAAAAGTATTTTGGGAGAGGAATAGATTGGGGGAGGTAGAACATTATAGAGGCCAATAAACTTGAGATTAGCATGGAGAAGTTAAAAAGACATTAATTGTTTAGTATTTCTCTTGTTGCAGCTAAGGATCACCAAAGCAAACAGAGAAGAGGTTCTCAGTGCATATGGGTAGATCAATTGAGAACTTTTGCCAAAGAATGTAACAAATGTTTAAAAAGTTTGTGGTTTGTGGAGAAGTTTGACATATTCATGAAGCAACTATTCGGTGTGACTATATACACAGAAATAATTTCTTAGCTAATCCGTAATTTTTTTTAAAAATGAGCAGATTCTAAATTTATCTTCATTTTCAGAAGATTTTAAGGTGTTCCACTCTTGGAGATCAGGAATCCCATATGGAGTGTAAGCAGTTTACATAGTACTATTTTCTTAGAATTGCTCACTTTACAGAATCATCTGACAGGTGATTTTTACTTGTTCAACAACCATATATTTACTTACCAATTAAAAAGAAATTGTATTGCAAATATTGTAATGTGGAAGCAGAAGGCAGGAAAAAAAGGGGAACAAGAGCACTGCACATTGTATGGATTTATTATTATGCTTGAATTGATACTTCAAAAGATCTTGTTTTTCTGCTGACTGTCCTTTCTTGGCTTGGTTGAAATTCTCCACTTTATTGGCTCTGTTGAATGACAGCTATTTAACATCCATTGCCAAAGTCATGTATTTGAGAACTTTTTGAAGAGAAGCAAAAATGTGACCATGCCCAGAAATGAGGAATACTGCTTGTGAGTAAAAGCCCAAGTATAAGAAATCTACAGATACAACTGCCGGGAGGGTATTTCCTGTTCTAGTTCTCAAGACAGATTTGGCAAGACACAACAGTGGGACTCTGGTAAGGAAAATAGATTGCAGACTTTTAATCTCTGCAAGCTCTCGAAGAACTCAATCACTCAGAAAAATTGGCCCTAGAACTTAGTGTGTACTTATTATCTATTTTACTGTTCTGTACAATTTTGTTTTAATGAGTCTTGTTAGATAACATGAAGTCTGGTAGCAATGTTGAATTTCTTTTGAAGCAAGTTTAATTTTCATCTTGATCTTTTACATTTTTCCTGATTTTGGCTGTAGAGTATTTAGCCAAAATATTTTTTTCTGTGTCCACTTTCTTAACAGTTTGGGTTTTTTTAAGATATGGAGAAAATTGAGAAGAAAGCTGCTGGAAAAAAAAAATTAACAGCGTAATACAGAAAGGTATACTGGGATTAAGGGAGATACCTTTCTTAACGTAACAAATTTAATACTCATATAGGTAACAAACACAACTGTACTAATTTTTGCTTTACCAAAAGATATGTATCTATAGACTTTTAACTGATTAGCCATTCTTAATTTAGTTTTTTAATAGCAAGCTAACATAGAACAAAAAAAACAAATGACAGCTTTATTTCTTTCAATTCTTTTCTTTACACCTGGGTAAGAAAAAAAAAACCCAAAACCAAGCAAAACCACAAAAAAACCCCCAAAAAACCACAAACAAACCAAAAAGGCTATGTGTGTCCTTTCCTCTCTTTCAACCTATTTTGAATTTGGGCCAATTCAATTTGGGCTTGGAATTTGGAAGTTTTGTTAACTGTAGACCCCATTAATCTGTCCTGTGTAATTTGTCACAATCCTGAGCTATGTCTGTTTGTAGATTAGGAAAATGAAGCTGGCAGAAATTTCGGTCAAGGGATGGCAAAAAGCAATAATTGCCTCCAGTGGTCAAGAGCAACACTGAGAAGAAAGTTGCAGTGACAAGGCCAGCAAGCCCTCACGGCGTGAACAAAGTCTCAAAATGCCTGTGAGTTTTGGGAAGCAAAGGTCATAGGAACAATATTGGGCCACTCCAAGCCTATGTCATAAACTGTCAATAAAGAGCTCTTGTGCAGGGCAGGCCTCATGTTTTCTCTGCCTATGTTTGTTTTTCCTCAGCACCCCATCAATTCACAGCGCAGGGTTAATAAAAATCCACACAAGTCTCAAGGTGTTTCCTTTAAACTTCTTTGGAGGTTGTGTGGATAGACAATAACACACATCTGACTTCATGCTCAGACCTCTAGTGGCCCATGCTCTTTTTGCAGCCCTTTTTAGCACACATTACACATGTCTGGCATGATTAAACAGTAGGGCTGCATTTTTTAATGAAGTTTATCTGGACGAAAATTTTGCATGTAACATAAATTGTAGGAATCTGTCACAAGAGGAAGACCTGAATCATCTTGGCCACACTGCCAGCATATCTAATCAAATTTATCACTGCATGACACGGACTCAACCCAGGTCTGGTAGAAGAGGAGATGGAGCTCTTCTGTCTGATCTTCCTGGACCTCAATTCATTTTTATTCAACTTTTAAAAAGGATATCTATGACCTATAATCTCATTTTGTCTTCTTAAACATCTTCTGGCTGTCTTCAGATTCCACAACATTTTACAAAATTGTGTTTGGGTTGAAAATTCATATTAATAGCAAAGCTGAAAGAAGAAAAGACTAATACCTTGGAATCACAGCAGCTATTCATCAAGTTTAATTGCCATCAGGTCTACTCAAAAGATAGCTGATTTACTTACACTGCACTGCGCAGTGAAGGAGTGTTATATGGAAAATACCAGAAAGAGACAATTATTTTAGCAGGTGCACATTGATTTGTGGTTGAGCTAATTTCCAACATAATGAGATAAGTTCCCATCTTTTGTTTGCTTTTCTTTTCATAACCATCTGGAAAAAGATACTCTTTTACAGGTCAGTTCTACCAAGGATTTCTTTGACCATAAAAAAATTCTGTACATAAATGACAAAAAGCCAGATTGATGTTGTTCAAATGTGTCTAGATTTTGCTAACCACTACATTAAGATACAGATAGAACAACTGAAAATTATTTGATCAGTTGTCTGTCATCTCCAAAGACTCTGTGATGTTTTATCTCCAGTTCTAGTAATTTAAAAGGTCAAATGATTTTTTTAAAGAAAAAGCAGCTAAAGCAGACTGTCAGGAAATGAGATAAAGAAAATCCTTTTATGTTGGAAAATATAGTCTTATCTTAAAGTTCACTTTTCATGTAAAAATAAGGCCAACTCTGAAAAGAATAAACAATATTTTATTTTGTAAAGGAAACAAATACAATTGGTGCATTTTTCAGTAGAATACAAGCAAGTTTTTTTCTACAATTTTCAGTCCTGCACCTATCATAGCAACTATGGGTTTATATATATATATATCTATTTTTTGTGATGAAAATGCTGTTAATGAAAGAGAACTAGGCCTGAAGTTCCAGGATAGGCTTCCCTGCAGACAAGACATTTCATTACAAGATTCAGAAATTATCCTGGATAAGGTGAAGATTTAATAAATCAGAACTAATAAGAGAGAGAAAATTATCTAGACTTCTTTTTGAATAAGAGCATCCATTTCTCACAATTGATCACAGCATACTTTACAGGAAAATATTTTCCCCTTTTAGGTTTTAACTTTATTATAACCTGACCTTAAGAAGCTAATGCTATGCTACCACCCTGAGCATCACAGTTTATTAATAATGTTCCTAAAAGCAGAAAAATTATGAGATAACATTAACAATATGAGTAGTGAAATATCAGAACCAAATGCAGCCTATTGAACATAATCCCAATCTCACATCCTGACGAATCAGGAATTACCAAAGTAGCACATTGACTGAAAAAGCCAAAGAAACGCTTTGATACTTTGCTTTGGAATTTATCATAAATTTGAAATACACACTTGGCTAAAGTTAAATGCATATTTGCAATTTTTTTATTGTAAGTTTATTGTAATTAAGCTATTTTAAAGTAATTTAGTTTATTCTATTAAAAAAATCTTATATATATATATATATAAATTCAAGCTATTTATTTACTGGTTTTTCAGGTGTTTCTGTGTACTAATTGCTGAAACCTCCTCTTTGCCTCCTTCTGCTCTTAGTTTCACAGAAACTGTGAAACTAAGAGCATAAGGAGGTGAAGAGAGAATCCTGCAAGAGGGGACGGCACACTTGGCAGAGTGACAGGAGTGTGACATTCAGGAGAGGAAAAGGTATTCCTGTTAACCTCCTGCATGAGGCATTAGCAGTAATCTCCTTTAAAAAGTTTGAGGAGATCTATCTAGGCTGCTTAACAGAAGTCTGCCTTTAAGATAAAAACCGCATTAATAAATACAAGCCAATTAAATATAAGCCCTTAAAAACACCTTGCTAGATTGAGTCATCAATAGGATTCACCTCTGATTTATCTCAAGACAACAAATATCCTCATGTGAAAGCAAGGTAGTTCTTTGAATTTTAATGTCTATTCTAGCAGCCCTGCAGTCTTTTGTGATTGAGCCTCATGTATTCAGTCACAACCCCATGTAGCACTGCAGACTGGGACAGAGTAGCTGGAAAGCTGCCCAGGGGAAGAGGACCTGGGTGTGCTGAAAAACAGCAGCTGAACATTAGCCAATGTGTGCCACTGGTGAGGCTTTGTCCAGTTCAGAATCCCTCCCTGCAAGACAGGCACTGAGGTGCAGGAGTGAGTCCAGAGAAGGACAGTGAGGCTGGGGAAGGTCTTATGAGGAGCAGCTGAGGGAGCTGGTGTTGTTTAGGCTGGAGAAAAGGAGGCTCAGAGGAGCCTTGTCACCCTCTACAGTCACCCAAAAGGAGGCTGGAACCAGGGCATTGGATCCTTCTCCCAGGTGACAAGTGACAGGATGAGAGGATATAACCTCAAGCTGCACCAGAGGAGGTTCAGGTTGGACATCAAGTAGAATTTCTTGACAGTTAAGTACTGGAACAAACTTTCCACGGAGATGGTAGAGGTAGAGAACCCTGGAAGAGTTCAAGAAAAAGAAGGAAAATTACACTTAGTTCCATGGTGTTGATCAGAGGTTGGACACAATAATCTTGGAGGTCTTTCACAACCTATATAATTCTGTGATTCCATCATATTTCACATTTTTTCAGCATTAATGTACTGAATAATAAAATATATAATATAGTATATCCATCAAATGAGAAGAGCCTACATAGTTCTTGTCCATCTATAAACAGTCTGAAAGGTGGTAGCATTGACATCTTTGGGAACTTGTGCAGCAAAATAAAGTTTGTCCTGCAGTGGGATGCTCTACTATAAAGGTATGAATACAGTCAAAAGTACAGAGAACTGTGTAATTCCTATTTGCACATTTATATTGTGCAAATTTCTACATTGTTTTCTCCTTATGACTCTTTACATCAATAGAAATCATTGATTAATTGGCAATGGTTCCAGTCTAATTGCTTCCATTCTACAAAAATATTATGGAAGTATTTGGTACATATAAATAATTAATTCTGTGAATTAGAATATTTTTCTATGAAATTCTCACATATTTTTAACAACTCGTGGTTCAGGGCAACTTACAAGAAAAATAATTCACACAGAAAAAATACTGGACTTTCAAAATAAGTTACTGAATAAGTAATGATAATGCAGTATCATCGGAGATTTACCAACACAGAATTATAAATTTCTGATAAGTGGAGATAATTACAGTAATTTCACGATTATATGCCGCACCTTTTTCATTGAAGAATCCAGCCTACCCCAGTAGTGCTGCTAATCATCAGGTGCGGCTTATTTATTGACAAATCCCAGCGAAATGCCAACCCAGAAGTGGGAGCCGGCCGGGGAGGGCGCTTGGGGCTGCTTTTAAAGGCTTTGCTGGTCTATGAAAACTGTTTGCAACTTGAGCACCTGACACCAAACCCCGTGCTGGCGTGATTCTGTTACTAATTCATTACTTTGTTGCACGTGGATCCTCGCTTAAAAAAAAAAAAATTAAAAAAAAAAATTGCAGCTTATATTTGGGTGCGGCTTATATATGGACAAATCCCGTGCTCTACCTGGCTACCTGTAGGTGTGGCTTATAATCAGGTGCGGCTTATAATTGTGAAATTACTGTACTTTGAAGAATTTAATTGATTTGAAAATAATTTTGTATTAGCTTTGACAGAAAATTACATCACCAGTTTTTCCTTCCTCTGGAAGAATATTTTTAGATAAAGAAATAAGCCATACCTATTTAATGAATTATCTATTACTAATTATTCCCTCAAATCTAGACATCAGGCCAAACTTTTGTTATTGCCTGTCAAGAGTTAAAAAATGTTTAACATGTGAAGGAGAAGAATTATGTTTATTTTGTTGAAGAACCAACCAAAAAAACACTTTTTGCAGCAAACAGCATCCAACCTTCCAAACTGCCCAAGACTATCAAATAATTAGATACTTCTCATTTTAGTTAGTTAGTTTTCAACAGCAGAAAAGTGAGGCATTGTGTTGAAATCTCCAAAATTTCAAATATAATGTGCTTTCACAAAGAAATAAAAAAGTGACTTTTGAACCACTGGTATTGGTAGCAATATTCAATTTCTTCCATTGAAATATATGGGTAAGACAAAGCCTTATTTCTATATTGAGTTTCTGCTTTTTGTATTAGACATACTTTGTAAGATGCATAGCTCAAAGCATCCTTTGAAAAATTCAAAATAATGAAAATTTTCCACCTAGATTAAATTAAATACAATATGATTCACAAGGACTAGGAAAATGATTTGGCTAAAATAAAACTGAACTGAAGCCTTATGAAAGACTTAAACAAAACGTTTTAGTTTGCAAAAATCTGACTAAATCTACAAATGTAAAAAGTCATCATGACAGTGAAATAACATAACTTTTGTCTATTCTATAAGGCCTATACCCTTATTTTGGGGATCTTGATTTGGTTCAGATAATCATCCAGATTTGTAGTTGCTTATTTAATTGAACCTCTAAACCTATTGACTTTGCCCATCTCCAATTTAAAAATCTTCTCTGGGAAAGTTATCCAGATGTAAGTTCTACAAAAGCACACCTGGCAAAACAACATCTGCCTGACAATGACTTAGTGAGCCTCAGTAAAGGCTGACATATGTGCACATGCAATTGGACCTTATACCAACAAAGTGTTTTACATATTAGTGTACACCAGGGAGTCCTGAATCCTGACAGAAAAATATGATGGCTTTTACACTTTAAATTACAGTGAAGCTGTATCCACAGATGGTGCAGGTACAGACAGCATGTGCTCTTACACAGCTGGCAGGTAAGAGGAGGCCATTTCCCTAACAGCCTCTTCCTGATTTCTAGTGTTTTCTTCGATGCAGTTGCAATTTGAGATCAGCATTCTGAATGGAGTTAGTTCCAGCTGCTGATATAATGCTGGCTGAAAGCTCCAGTATCAATGAAGAAGCTTCTGCTCATGCTTATAGATGACAAAATATGATTCCCTCTCCTTTATTAGAGCATCTCTTTCATAAGGTATAGGAACACAGTTTGTTGTGGTTTGGTCAGACACAGGCCTTGAGTAAATTAACATAATTTCTTTGAAATTAGTCAGCTGGAGAACTCACAGAGCCATTCCTATGTGCCAAATGGCCATGCTTTGAAGATAGCAAAAGTAAATCTTATGTGATTGGGTTCTTGCAAACTAACAAAGGAACTTTAATTCTGAAGGGAAAAGGGTTGATACATAGTCTGTTCTCTTATGCTGACCTTTGTCTTAAAACTATAACAAAAATTCCAGGAAATATTTATACTTGGCCAAATTCTGAGAAAAGGACATGGTCCAGCTGACCACCAGCATCTGAGTGTGGAATAGCAGGACACTTGTGTTCACAAGATAGAACAGCAGTGCTGCACATCTTGCTTCAGAACTGCAGAAACCCTCTAAGGCAGGATTTATTAATATTTTTTTTTCCAATGAAAAATGCAGTGCATTCCTCTGGATACCTAGCCTGATTCCTACTCCTTCTCTTTCTCAACCTGCCTGAGAACTTGATGTTTGTGAGAGTTGTGCGTTACAGAGTCAGCACTGCTTTTAGAAGGGCAGACCTGAAATTTTATCAAGGTGTCTTCAGAAGATAAATGGCCAAGGATAAAAGTTGTCTGTGAGAGTTAAGAAAATCCTCTGCCTACTTCTAGTAGGCCTAATCTAAGCTCAGAGTGTGTGCATCCATTTTTAAAGTAACCCTTTCCCACCTCTTACTTTGGCATCTGCAGCTCATAGAAATGTTCTTTCATTTCCAGACAGTAAGGAGTGACTGTGCCATAGCATAGGATTAACTGGGAACAGGTCCACAAGCAAAGTTGTATAGCCTAGTGGCTAGGCAAAAATAAGCCTGAAATATAAGTTTGCAGAGTCTGCAGTAGAAGGACACTAGGTTCTGCTGGGAGAACATAATGAAAATAATTTCCCTGTTTCCTAGCTGGTTGTGTGTATGTTGTCTTTAATCTCTTTTACTTGGATATTAATCTGTTTATGTTCAAAGCCTACCCTATACAGCTGCCTCTTCCAAACCATTTCCAACCATTTCCTTGTCTCTGGGCAGCTTGCTACCTCTCAGCTCACTTCTGTACTATAGACTTTTCCAAAAGCCGGGGTTGGTCAGGTGTATGATAACATGTGACTCAAGTTTTGGACAATGGTGTCAGCAGAGATAAGAGCTGTCAAGATGTACATCTGTCTCCTTAACAAAGACACTACTCCTAACACCGTACATCACACTCACCCCCATCTCTGATGTATTCATGGATATCTTCTTTTTAGATGTTGAAAATTCTGAAGTCAGATTTCTTTTCCTGGAAAGGGGTATAAGTAGTGAGTAGATGCAGATTAGACTACATCTGCATCTGGAATTAAGTAGCCTCTTGGGATCTGTCCTTAGAGACTAAGGCCAAATCTTTTAATGAGAACTTAGGCAGTGTCTTATAGCAACACATTTGACTTGTTGGGAGGTTTGTATAACATCAAGTTGTGGCATTAACACACTTCAGCAGCATAGCTTTATTTTTTCTTTTTCTTTGTATTGATGTAATTAATTCTTTTTTTTCCCTCTCTCTAATAGAACAAAAGTTCTATATAAATAAAATATAAAGATAACTCTAATATATAAATATAAATAACTAGATTTTTAAAGGTATTAGAAATAACTGAATAACTTCAAAATAATATCCCTGTGTAAAAGATCGAATACAAATTTGACACAATCTTAGAGGAAGGACCCAGCCAAAAGTAAAGCTTCTGCATTTTAGCAGAAACCTCCAAATCTGACTGAATTGTCTGAATAGACCCGAATATTGGTCTATTGTCTCAATTAATATTTCAATGATTGTCAACACAGCTTCTGAGAAAATCTAATAATTTTTAAATCATCAGCTTAAGTGAGATAATGAAAAAGCAGTAAAAATTGAGGAGAAAGTAAGACTAATGAACTGAGATTTATCATGCAATTCACAGGCTTTGTCCTGAATTTATTCAACCCAGAGAAGAAAAAAAGTAGAGAATGAGAATTTCAGATATAGACAGACTAGAAATTCCTGGTTTCTATGCTGCAGCAGTGCAGGACGGTGTAGCTTAAACTGGCTGAAGAGCACACAGAAGCTGGATAGAATGACCGCAGAACATAGTGTAAAAGGTTATTAGAGACCTCAGTAAAGGACATTTGCCCAGCAGGAAATACTTCAGTATTTCTGGCACGTGAGTTAATTATTGCAAGGACACCATGCTCACATTGTACCAGGAGGCTCTGCTGAATAAGGCTCAAACAATTATCTTGTAGCACTGATACTGCTGGGGCTGCAAAGATTTAGTCTCACTGGTCACTGACACAGCTGCTAGCACATGGGCTGAAATACTGCTGGCTTTGGTGGTCTCAGCACTTCTTTGTTGAATGGGATCAGAAGAATTTGTAAAGGACTGAAAAGTTGGGTCTTTTTCCAAGCTTTTCCAAGCTTGGAGGGAACCAGATGATGCATGCTGTGATTGCCCATGAGACTGGAGAATGAAAAACCTGAAATTGGACAGGATGATGTCAATTACAGTAATTTCACACTCATAAGCCACTCCTGGTTATAAGCCACATTTCCGGGTAGCCGGGAAGACCACGGAATTTGTCCAAAAATAAGCTGCACCGGGTGATAGGCCACACTTTTTTTTTTTTTTAAAAGCGAGGATCCATGTGCAACAAAGTAATGAGTTAGTAACAGGGTTTGCTGTCAGGTGCTCAATTTGCAAACAGTTTTTGCGGATCAAGCCTTTAAATGCAGACCCAGGCGCCCTCCCTATGCTGCGGGCCACGGCCCTCCCGCCCCCAGCGCTGGCTGCCGTGGCTCCCCGCGCCACTCAAAAGTGGCTGCTCAGTGGGATTGCCACTCAAACGTGATTGCGGCAAGCGGCTCGCCGCCCACTCGCCAGTGGATCCCCAGCTGCGGCTCAGTGGCAGCTCCCTCCCTGGCCGACTGGCTCGCACTTCTGGCTTGGCATTTCGCTGGAATTTGTCCATAAATAAACAGCACCTGCTGATTAGCCGCACTTCTGGGATCGGCTAGATTCTTCAGTGAAATAGGTGTGGCTTATCAGTGTGAAATTACTGCAATCATATGGGAGTGTATTTGTTGTGCTCAACTGTGCATTTAAATTTAAATCATTGAACATTAGTACAGCATTTTGAAGAATAGATAGCAAATCTAGTCTCCAGAATGTTGTAATTAAAGTTATTTTAAATAGGACTTACAATGTTTATATTTTAAAATGTTTCCAATGTTGACTGCAAGATCTTTTTCCAGAGATTTCTTTGTGGTAAACTTGAGGTTTAATCCTGTATTTTACTTTTTAAGATACTGTAAAAGTATGGATCCCCAGGCTCTGTTTCATCAAGAAATTAAGGTGAGGTGCAGAAAAAAGAACAGTAATAATTGTGCATAATATAATCTCATGACTCCTCCATGGTTTCTGTCATACCACAGATATTTCTGGATACTGATTTCCAGTATCAGTGAAACCATATTCCAGCTGTTCTCAGACTTTCCCATTTCTGGAAGCCTGCCCCTCCTTCAGCTCAAACCACAAATGTCCACACAACAGAAATCTAGTCATTGTCCAAGGGGTCAGTCAAAGACTAGCCAAAGATTACCCCAGAATATCTCTGTTATTTTTTCACTCCCATCTAAGAACGTTTAGAATTACAAAGTCAGACATGAATTCCTTACCTCAAAGCAAGGCACCAACATTTTTGAGAACTAGCCCTGACAGAATTGTGTGTAAAGGTCTTTCTCAGTTACTAAGGTCTTTAGCACAGGCATGTCCAAGCTGCAAATTAGGATGTCAAAATATGCTAACCCCCACATTTGAATAAGTCACAACCCCCCCCCCCCAAAATAAAGGAATAAACAGGTTTTATGTTCTCTTTAAAACTTAGGCAACTTGCTTGATGACAATCAGCAGTCCTGTCACCTTCAGATGTCACCAGCTATCTTGCTGCTGCTTCACTTCAGGTTTGAAGTTCCATCTGTTCTTTGCTCTTTTTTGGTTTGAAAAAACCTTCCCACAATGCTGACTAAATAATTGGGAAGGCATTTTGAAAAGACTCAGAAGTATGCAGGATACTTCAGATTTTGTTCAAAAAGGAAAAAAAAGGAATAAATCTTCAGAGTCCTGTTGAAAATTTGTATATCTTTATATATTTGATTCCTCATATTTTTTACCTCAACACTAGTATACAGAACTCCACTGGATCCTAATTCCCAGTAACTTTTAGTAAGCTAACATCTTAGTTAATTTTTACAGTATTACATGTTAAGCTTACCCTTATGTTAATCACTAGAACACATGCAATGTTGCTCAAATATGTACATGTAGAATGCTTGTGTCTGAACCCACAAACTAGAAAAAAAAAAAAAAAGGATAAAAAATTAAGCCACTAAACCCAAACTGTATTCAGATAAATAACTTACCCTACTCCCTATTCTAGCCTCGTCTAGTTTTTTTGGGTGCTTTTTTATGGTAAGGAATCTGCTTTTGATGCGGGATTTTTTAAATTTTGCAACAAGAGTGCAGGATTTAACTAATTAATACAAAATAACAAAAAACCCTAATGCAACCCAAACCAAAACCCACAAAACCCCAAACTGGTTCCTGGAAAGATGAATGTGTACTCATTACACACTAGATTTTAAACTTGTCTGCAGCAGGGAGCATTTCAGCTGGTGCATCTCACATCTGGACTATGTCTTTCAAGAAAATGTCTAAATTTCCTTGTTTTCTAAACTTTTCTTATGGTTCAAGTTGTTTTGATTCTTATTCATGTAAGTTGATTTTCTGTTTCTGTTCAGAAGGATCACTGTTATACCTCTGAAAAGAAAATATTTCAAAATATGTTAACCTCAACATTATACATTATTGGATAAAATAGAGGGATTGTCGCAAGGGTTTAAAGCAAATTATTATCATTATCATGATACATAAAGATAAAAACTAGATAGTCTTCATTATGGAAGGCACAGAAAATCATTCAATTTCTCCATTATCATGCTACTGAGAAGCATACTAAATGCAGCTTAATAGGAAGTGTCATTCTCATCCCTAAACCAAAAAGACAAGAATAGAACCAAAAGAGGATACTGATAAGGAGAATTATTTTCCTGTGCAATTGGCAGTGTTATTCCCTTTTGCAAGATGACTTTTTAGCCAGGAGTTCATGAAGATTTTTTTTCCCTAAGAGATTTTTTGGCTATATAAAGCATCTTGTGTAGTCAGGGCTAAAATAACAAGAGATTCCCAATTCTGACTGCTTATGTTTAGCTTACTTCTGAAAAATATCATAGATTTAAAAATCCCTTTTCTTCTAGTTGTTTTATTCTACAGTAGGCTTTCTGCATATTTTTTTTTCCTTTTTCTTCCAGAACATCAATACCAACATTTAAAAGGGAAGTATTTCTAAACTAGCGAATCTAGGGGAGATTCAACATGACAAGCTCCTTAAATGGGATCAATACCTTTGTGTAGAAAAAGGGAAGACTACATAAGCAACATCTAGGATAAGGAGTAATATTACTGGGAGGATTACTAAAATTATCAGGCTATTTAGAGGTTTCATTTTTCTGTTTCTTGGGCCAAACATCAATTTTTGTCCAAAGAGCTTGACAAATGATACTACGATTATGAACAGACAAGCAGATATGTGAGCAATTATTGTTGCTTTCAGAAGGTGCTTTGATTTTTTATTTGCTGTGGCAGTGTTTTTCTTTATTTCCATGACAATAGAAAAGAAAATATTATGTAAAAACTTGCTTTATTTTTTTTTCATTATTTTTTCTTAACTTGTACTAAATAGGCAATGAAATAGAGTAATGGTTATTTTCCACATGGATAATCCAGGATTAGAAAAGGTGTAGGAATACTGACCTATTTTCATTAATTTCAAATAAATTAACTTTTCTGTATAATTCTTTATTTATTTTCATGTCTTAACTGTTTGTTACATTTAACTGCTAAAATGAAATCAATACAAGGTGTTTGTGACAAAGTGCATTTGGCAGTGTCTCAATTATACCTATCTAGAGAGGGATGAACACAGCTCCAGTCTGAATAGGTGTAGGGCAGTCCTTATGTCATGAGTGAGTTGCACAAAGGGTGAGCTGAATCATACAGCACTAAAAGGGAAAGAAGTCTCTTAATAATAATTCTGGGAAAGCAGTGCCTAATTCATATAAAAATAAATGGAAGTGGGATATAGGTGACAGTGAGCTGTGTTGAAGTCTCTCCTCACAAACCCTTCTCACCCTGGTAGCATGTCAGCCACCCCATTTGTTCCAGCACACACAGAAGGTTTTGGAGCATGAGAGCTTCCTGATTTGTCTCCCAGGCTGGCACTTATAAGAGGCAGCTCCTGTGAGGTCATAAAATCCTTGGGATGTGGGGCTTTAAAATCTTTGCCAAAGTTATGTTTGGGTGAGTCAAAATAAAGAAACTGCTCCAAACCCAGCCTTGTGGGCTGGGAAAATTGCCATGCTGCTCGAGGTGTTAGATGGAAAGAAGAAGACACAGAATGCAGGATCATGTGCTGCTTTCATCAGCAAGCAACCTTTGATGCACATTTCTCCTACATCCAGCCTTTAGGTAACAGATAATTGTAGAATGTATTTAATTTTGGACACATTCCATATTTACTTGCAATGACTGCCCTGTGAGACTCATTAATGCTTTAAAGCTTCCTATTAAATAGAAACCTCTCAGTACTTGCTTTCTAATAAAATAAATTGAAAGGTGAAAATATTTTCTGTTTGTTTTTTAATAATGAATGTGTGTCTCAAAAAATTACTCCTAATTTGTTGGATTATTTTAGTTTTATGTCCTTTCAGAGGCATGTTAATGAATAATGAAAAAAAGTGCAATAAAAGCAAACAATAATTATTCATGCTGACCTGAGGCATTTAAAGAAATAGAAGAAAGTCTAAAGAAACAGATTTCCTATAGTGCTACTTTCTTAAGTATACTAAGGTAATTAGATTTAAGAGGAGATAATTTCAGTTCACTGAGGGTGCTCTTTTAAGTCTTTCTGGGAAATTTGGATTTTCCATTGATAGTAGTTTTAACATGTCACACTGGAGCCAGAGTGAATTAAAGTGAAGAGCTGCACAGTCTAAACAAATAGTCCTTCCCATGATCAGAAGCCTGACAACATAACAGCATAAATTATGTCACATGCCCACAAGTAATGCAGGAACAATTAAAAAAATAATAGCAAAACCTCACTGCAATCCATAAACAATACATGATGTCTTTTATTGAGCTAACATTTTAAGCTATCTAATTTTCCAGTTTATCATGTTGCATTTTTACTGGTCTTAAGGAAATAAACAACTAACGTTGCCTGTTCTGCGATCTATTATTTCTTCTGATTAAATGGTGACATAGCAATTCTCCATGAAAATAACTGGCTAAATCCTCAAAACCATCAATGAAAAACAGAAGTTCAGTTCTTATCTTCACTTTGAAGCACAGTTAGGATAGATACAATATATTTGTTTGTGGGTAAGAAAATTGGAGTAACTTATTTTATATATTGAAAATGTCTATTTCAGTCCCATTTGGGCTTCCTCTACATCTCTACAACCACTTAAAATTTTCTTTTCATGCCACTTTTTAACTAAATAAGAAATAAAAGTCTCTTATTACTGCTTTCTGTAAGGATCTCTTCCTTTTTGGCATGGTTATTTTCATAATTGAACCTCCTAGATATGGGGATTCATAGATGGAGAATTAAAACATGAACTAATTGAAGGCTCTGACTCAGCAAACAAATAATCTGACTGTGTTTTGGGCATTGCTACCTCCTTCACTCTACGCAGGTACATGTTGCTATCCTTCTGTGAGACCCTTGTGCTCCACTAGAAAGGTTACACTAGACTTCTTTCAGTTCAAAGTCTTCAGTGGCACCTTGGGACATCATCTGGAAGGTGAGGCTTAGGTGCAGGCAATATGTGGCAGCACAGCCCAGCTGATATCCCTGCAAGCAGATGCCATTCCTCCCACTATGCTTTTGTTAGCCCACCAGCAGCAACTTCTACCCAACTTCAGTTACAACAGGAATGGAAAAAAAGAGTTCCATTTTTTCTTTTTTTTTTCCCTTTTAAATGTATGTCATACATATTGTTTCTTAAGATGTGCTATTTTATTGCACTTATGACCCAGTGCAAGTTAAATGGTAAAGTTAGTAGCAGTGTCTCTCATCTTTTGTCCCGTTCTTTGTACCTACAGACAAGAGTCACTTGATAATGACAGTACCTTCCTAACTGCCCTAACGGGATGGAAAGAATAGATAGATGCTCCCCTACTTCAGTAGAATTTAAAGATTACTGTGTGGCATGTGCTTCTCAACATGAAATCCTCCAGCCAGATGATCCAGATAAGAAAGAGTATTAGATCTTTTCACAGATCACATTGTTCTTTTCCAGCCTCAATTTTCAGATACTGTTTTCTTAGATATTGTTCATTCATCACATATGCAAAGTCAACTACAGCTCTGGAAAATGCTCTGAGAATTTTGACCAAAGGCTGCAGAAGCACCATTAGAAATTTCATAACAAAAGAGAAATCACAGCATATGAATTTCTCATTGAGGATGTAGACATTGTTCTCAAAATGGCCTAGTAAACAGATGAAAAGATTTGGTACTCAGGTTTTCCAATGAGCCAGTACTGCAGTGGCAAAGTTTAGAGTCTTCTATTGACCAGTTTTTATAATTATTTTTTTATATATAAATGTTAAGGATATATTTCACTGTTTTTCTGATTCAGACCTCTTTTATTTTTCTTATTACACTGCAAGAAATTACTATTAATCTCTTCTAATAAAAATTGCACTTGTAAAGGATAAATGAGAGATGAAGATTCTTACAATACCTTAAGAAACAGTAAGCTCTTCATGTTGGTTTCCCTCTCTACAAAAAATCATTGTAAGCAGCATTAGGCAATAAGTTAATTGTATGTTGATATGGCTCCATACCAATCATGGCAGGCATTTTTCAAAGAGGGAACTAAAATACTAAAAGTCTAAGTGAATTAGGTGCCCATCCCATTTCAGAGTGACCTGAGCATTAGGAGCAATCATTTTACCCGGACTCCTAAAATCAAGACCAGATGCCTTTCTAAACACTATGCTGTAATTCAACCATATTTTTATTGGACACAGTACAAGAATTACAGGGTGAAATTCCATGGTTTCTGTTATGTAAGAAGTCAGACTACATGATGGCACGATTCCTTATGTCACTAAAATCTCTGAATAACTGAAGATGAAATCATATCTGATTTTCTCAAATTTCACTTCCTGGGTTCTTGCTTTGTCATAATTTCATTCAATCTCCAGCCACTGAAGAAAGTGCTGGGTAGGCAGGATTTGTATTTTTAATGTTACAAACAAGAAAACCCTCAAAACTTTGGGAAAACCTTCCTGCGAAATTACCACCATCTTTAATGTGCTTATTCCATGTCAGGACTGAACTGAAGGGAATGCATATCTATGTTTTTGCATTCACTCTAATGGTCTTATCACCAGGCAATATATCAGGGAATTTATGCTGGGTTGGTATCTTAAGCATCAGATTTATCAGCAAAATCAAAATGCTGATAAAAAGAAATAGAATATATTTCTGGAATAGGACTTTTATAAATCTACAACTGATAATGCCTACTGAAAAACAGAGGCCTTTCTCTTATTTTCAGGTTCATTTATGATGGAATTCGCAAATTTTCTTTTGAGTGTGGAAAATATCTTCTCATTTTTAGCACTCTAAAAGCCAAGTATTTAAAGCGTCCAAGTGTGTTGAAACTTTTGAAGAACTCTGATGTCAAGAAAACCTCTGTGTGTTAAACTATGTTCAACTATAAAAAGAGTTTTAAATGTCTTTTCTGTTAGGCAAGATGAAAGAATGAAAGAAAACTGGAGATCAGTCCTGTATAATGTAAGATTCAAGAACCAAAAAACTCCCACCACCTTACCAACGAACAGCCCAGAGCAATCAGCTTGGGTGGGAAATGGAAGGAAACAATAGGAATGCTTTTTTTTGTTTTTTCCTTCAGATCCATGAAGTCTTTAGAAAACTCTGGTACCCTCTGCTGGCCAAGCAATAAATCTGTAGCCCCCGAGCCACGATGACATTCCCACAGATGCTGACATGTAAGCACGTGAGCAGCTTGGAAGCAAGAGCCACGTTGACTTGAATCCTGTTAAAGAGCAAAACAAAAAATCCATGAAACAACATACGAGAAAGTGGCAGTCAGGAAAAAGTCTCAGGCTACCAAGAGAGCTCTACAACAAAAAGATCTTGTTAAGAATTTAATACTAGGTTTTTATTAAAGTATTTGAAAAACATTAAGCCTCTTCCTAAGGATTTTTTTTATATTTTCAGAATATATTGTAGCAGTGCTGTATAATGACTGCAAGCTTGCTTGTGTTGTGTTCCTCTTGTCTTTCAGATCAGGACTCAGTGCTGCTAGAGAGAGGGAGCGTGGCACATCTAGTACACTGCTTAAACATCTCAAATGTGCATATGCATATTTCTTTGAGATGGAGTGATACCCTCTGTTACATGAGCTCACCTCTAAGCTGATATCAGTGAAGTTAGAACTTTGTTTTCGCCATTTAAAATAATGTGTATTTGGTGCCTTACAGTTCAGGAGGTTAAAAAGGTAAATGGTTTCATGTATACCATAGGCCTCTGCTAAAAAGAGAACAATAATGATGAGCCAGACACTTTTTCAGAGGTGGAAAGTAACTAGTTAGAATAGTTAATCTTTTGAGATGCATCCCTGGCATTAAGTGGATTCTTCTCATTCAGCTGAAGGCACAACAGCTGGATTCTGTCATCCCTGACTGGGGCGGTCTTGTTAGTGTAGGATGACCTCTGGAGCACTAACACAGATAATACTGGCACCTCTCTCCACTCTAATCAACTACCAGTCTGAGCAATTCTACAGGAGATGGGGGCATTAAGGCCATATTATTCTAAACAAAATTCATTGATGGTAGCAGAGTATTGTGACAGCAAAAGATAGATTTTGCCTTTCTCACCAAAGGTTTTTAGGGCTGAATTTGTGGAATGGTCTGTAAAAACAGCACAGCTCCATATTTTCTCCCTTTTCTTAAAGTCACATTTTGCAAAATTAGACTGTTTGTGTCAAGTCCATCTAAGCTAAGACTCTCACAGTTTTACTGCCATATATAAAACTGTACATTGCAACCACACATAGTTAATGTGCTCTCTCTTCATCTCTTTCCACATAGATTAGAGCTGGCAGGAAATTTTGGGGCATTTAGTTGGAATGTGAAAGGCTCAGGTTCAAATTACTGTTCTGTCCTGCCCTGTTTCAGAGCAAGGCATTGAAAAAGGATCTTCTAGATCTGAACTGGCTACTCTTGTGGCTGGACCAATGCTGTTTTGATGATGGAGCTCTTGTATTAAAGAAGCTTCATTAAAAACTGACCTCCTCTCATGATGTACATTCACTTTAGCTAAAAGTATTTTGTTCTGTAAAGTTTTCAGTCACAACTAATACAGTCAGCTATGGAAAAAAAAAAAAAAAAGGCAACAAGGCTATCAGTAGTTCAGTAGTTATGAAAAAGCAAAATGAAGGTAGCCAACTTTGTTGAAAGGGATTCATTTGCCACACAGGCATTTGGTGTCATCACACTACTTGCAGAGCACAGGCATGCTGTTGATAAAAATGCACCAGTGCACACATGCAAAGTACACTATGTTGATTTAGTAGGAAGCAACAATTCTGTTTATCCTTAGCATTTATTAGAAAATTACCAACACCCACACTATCAACTAAGTTGAGCCTTCTGCTGCACTAGTACTTTCATGGTAATGACATTTGTCCTCTGAATTCTTGGGATAATGGAATGCTGCTGCCTTGTGCCTGGGCAATATAGAAGTGTTGGATTTGGTTGTTTGAGAGTGGCTTCAGTTGTGTTTGGGAGTATTCACCTCTGAAATTCAGATCTTATTGCTAAAAGCACAACAGAAATGAATGTCTGCATCTGAAATAAGAGTGTTTACATTTACTTTGCTGTTAGTGGAGAGAAAGAGAGTGTCATTTACCCCTCAAAATAAATATTAATTACTAGACATATCCTGCCTTTGACTTTTGCTGTCAAATGAGAAAAGAACAGTGATCAGCTGTGAACAGTTTGAGGTGCTTATTTGCCCACAGTCATTCATGTCAAAAGTAGGAATAAGACCCAAATCTCCAGGGTAGATTTGTTCAATTGGAGTAAACATTGTGTTGCACTCTCTGTTGACAATTTTATTGCAACACCAGGCTTTATCTGCATTACAGATGCAGTTCTCTGTTGGAGTGTTTGAGACAGGAGTACAGAGCATCCATGCAACTGAGGACTATGCTGTGACAAATACAACCATGGAGGTCAAATGCAATGTTTCTTTGGTGTGGGTGGAATGTTGCAGGAGAAGTGGTAATGTTGCCTGAGCTTTTAAAAGATCATGGAAAATGAAAGCCTGAAACTTTAGAAATTATCAATACTGCTGGACTTCTTTAGTAATACACCACAGTCTTTCATCTTTTGAACTAATGATAGCAGATGAAGGGGAGGTGTCATCCTGTTCGAGAATCACTAAAGAAGGCTTCTCAAAGTTTTAATTGTCATAGGTTTGGTAGAAGTAAAAGAATTTTGAGGTTCAAGAACTCATTTGGTCTTAGAGTAAAACTTTGTTGGGAGTTGGGAGGTGAGTGAAGACATGGTTTTGAAACAACTTTCAGGAAAGAACACAAATGCTAACAGAATCTGAGATGTTTTTATTTCAATTTAAAAATGTTTTTTTAAAAAGGAAAAAAATATAATCACCATGGAAATCACTTGGTCCTTAGGACACTTATTGGGCTCTCAGTTTCAGTCCCTCATCTGCCTGATGAATACCTGGCCTGTAATCCCAATGTCCCACATCCCATATGAGTTTGTCTGCTGCAAAGAAATTCTTGCTCTTCTTGTAAATTCTTTCAACCCTATCACAGCTTTTGCAGAGTTCACACTCTGCTGCTTAGAAAGATCATGTTTTGATTGCAGATTTCTTGGAGCACTTAGGTGATTTGGTGATTTTGTATCTTTTGCCCAAAGAAGATTTTACCCCTTTCCTTTGTGTCTGATTTTGCCCATCTCCTCCTCTCTGTGATTTCCTCTACTGTTTATATTTCTTGTAGTAACCCCTTCCAAGTGGTTTGCCCTTCCCATTGTTCCCTGACACCCCTGCAATGCGTTTTTCTGATTGAACGCTGTCAGCAGGGGGAGCATCAACAGCACAGGAGGCTTCCATCAGGGCTACTGGGTCTTCATGGAGGAATGGAGTCAGGCTTGCAGAATCTTAAAGACAGAAGTTTGGCCATCAGCATGTACGTCAAAGACATGTTGACTCCTATATAAAATATAGTAACCTCTTTAGATTTAAATGGAAAGAAAAAAATGCCAGCCTACACATGTCTGAGCTGCCATGAAATAAAAAGGTCAACATGGGAAAAATATGTTTGTGCTTGAAGCCTTTCTTCAATTATTTAAAATTATTTATTTTAGATATTAACTTTTTTTGTTGCATTCCTTGTCCAGTGTCTCTCTGGAGAGTGAGTTAGTTCTTTGCTGGTAAATTTCAAGGCTAATAAATTATGTTGATATTGACCAAATGAAAAATAAACCAATTTTGATTATGCTGGCATTGAAAGAAAACAGTTCGGGCAATCTTTGCCGTCTGGGCATCCAGTACACTTGGCTGATTCTTTCCTTTAGTGAGTCATTGTTTTCTGGTAAATGCTGATTATCACTCCATGTGCATTTATGAAAATATCATCAGGCTAGTCTTCTGTAATTGGTGCAAACATCAATATGCTATCAACATATGCCAAAATAAAAATGGTGCATCCTAGATTCAATATTAAGAATCCAGAGTTAAAGTATATAACAAAATGTATGAATGCTTGTATAAAATTATCACAAAATATTTTAGCACAAAAGATTACGGTAGCTAGAGACTTAGATGATCCACTGTAAGGATGTTACAAGGAGATATATATTTGAACAAATTGTGTACTCTGAGAGTGGAATGAAAAAGCAAGTTTAAAGACTAAATTAACTCTGACTATTCACTAAACAGAGGACGAAAATAAAGTTTTAAAACTCTCCAACCATGGTGGAGTGGAGCAACCTCAAGTTTTCTGGAGCGATGCTACTTGGGTGTATAAGATTGTGGTAGGATTTGCCCCTCTGTTGTCTGAAGTGTGAAATTTGTCTTTCACTTCATGCTTATAGCTATTTGTGAGCTATTTATAGGCAACCCAAATGTCCCTGTGACTGAATTCTCTGGGGAGCCTGATGAGATAAGTATCTTTTGAATGTATTTAACTCACACCAGTTACACTGCATTCAGTCATAGCAATTTTTTTTCAAAGTAGATATAGTTTTGGGATATATGGTTATGGTGTTGGTGCGCATTTTTTATTATTGCCTAGTGGGTAGAGTGTCCTTCTACATTTAATTTCTCCCTAAATTTGTGGGACTTTCAGTTTATCACCCCCTCAGAAGAGGGCCTGTCCTGGCTAATGAAACTCAATGATGCTCTTGTCCCAGACCAGCAGTGAATGTTCAGGACCAAGACCAGGGACATATGAGAAGAGAGCTAGTGCTAGGTCTTACAGCTGATGCCAGCCCTATTGCTTCTCAGAAGAGATGGGAAGATCCCTTTTTCCTCACCACAATTTTTTTCTGAAACCAGAAGCTAGAACCACACAGGGCTTCCAGAGCTTTGGCATTGGAAAAGCAGACTGTGGGGCTGTGATTGTTTGGGTACCAGAAGATGATGCAGTTAGGTACCAGATGACTGAGATGAGTAGAGACCTTCTTTGCCTATGTTTGGGTCCCACCCTTCCTGTAGCACAACATTAGAACATGCCAGTTTTTAAAATACTTATCCATTGGTTTATAAATACAGAAGAACAGAAGCAGATGAACTAGTATATGATCACATAGCAAGACTCCAGTATTGCAAAATCTTGAACTTTTGTCTTCTAAGTGCTAGGGCAGACCCTAAACAAATGGATCCTCTTTCTTGTCTGCATGTGCTTGATGCTTCTTTAGCAAGCACTGTGATTTTCTTTTCTCCTGGGCTGTTTTTCTACAATATATGTATGTCTTTAGTTCTGCAAGTTGAATAGGTACAGTTTTTCATGCAGTAAACCAATTGGTATATATAGTATTCCTATGTTTAAAATGCCTTTGAAGACTCGTCCAAAGCTCACTGAAGCCAATGACATCTTTGTTTAATTTCAATGGAATATGAATCAGGATGTGGATTGAAAGAGAAAATGTGGTCCTGCTTCTGCACTGAGAATTAATGCAGGCATCCTTGAAAGTGTAGGACATTATTTGGTTTTACAAATAATGAGAGCATATGGGATCATGGACTGAACAGAAATGGCTGTTTCACACGTTCTAAAGTGTGCACTGTAGTCTGAAGCAGTACCTGTCGGAACAAAACTTCAGCATACAGATACCTTCTCTGAGAAAAGAGATTTTTTTCACCAAATTTCCTTCTATTTTGAATTCAGTGAAACTGAAGAGAAAATATATCTCTGTATTTAAAATATACTTAGAAGAATATAGTAATCTAAAAAAACACTGTAAATCAAATTAAACTAATCGACAAAGTTTTGCTTAACATAGTAATGTTTTAATTTGTCCAAGAGCTGTTATATGTGGAATCATAGGATAATTAGGGTTGAAAGACACATTTCAAGGTCTTCTAATCCAATCCCCCTGCAAAGAAGCAGAACATTTTCAACCAGATCAGTCTGCTCAGAGCCCAAACCAGCTTGACCTGGAATGTTTGCAGGGACAGAGCATCCACCACCTCTCTGGACAACATGTTCCAGGTTTAATCACTCTCACTGTCAAAAATTTTTTTTTTTTTCTTTTTGGTCTGAATCTACCCTCTTTTAGTTTATAACCACTATACCCTGTCCTGATTCAAAAGATTTTGCCGAAAGGTTTTTTAATTACTGAAAAGCCATAGTAAGTTCTCCCTGAATCCTTCTCTTCTCCAGGCTAGGAGTTCCGTTGATTGGAGCATGGTCCTAATAATGCCGAAGTTGTGGGTTTGATCCTCATAGGGGATGCCCATTCAGTGATCCTTGTGAGTCCCTTCCAATTCAGAATACTTTGTGATTCTCAAGTTTGTCCAGGTCCCTCCAAATTGTACCATATTAATTTTTAAGAATTGTTTTCAGGTTTAACAAAGCTACAGCAAATTGAAAATTCTGTTGAGCGCACACAGTCAAAAACATTTGGAAGTGACCTGGACAGAATTACTACTAATTGCAGCAACACTGTGTACTGTTAATTAAACAGCATGATTCAACAAGTATCAAGTTTACATGGGTCAATTTTTTGATTTTAGAACAAAATTCAGAATTGACTTTAGAACAAAAATGGAGGAAAAAACTCATGTGCTTTAGAGTAATACAGGCATGAAAAAACTCCATAATTTGTCAATGTGTCATTATTAACAGGATTTTATTTAAAAAAACCCAACACCTTTTAGAGATGGCTATTTCCTTAATTTTTTAATCCATTAAAATGTGTTGTTTGTGAAAGAGAATTTTTAAGTGAAAAGAAAAATTATAGCTTGAATTTCAACTTCATCACAATCTTGGGGATTTAAAATTGAAATATCTCTTTTTTCCAAATTTATTTACTGTTAACTGTAATACAGGAAATCAGATTTGACAAAAAATATTTTGTTTTGACCTTAAACTATTTTTCTAGAGAAGGGAAGAAAATTTTCACTGCTCTGGAGAGTGAATACATGATGGGCTACATTGAAGTGCACTCACTAAAACCACAAACCTTTCAGCTGCTGGCAGCAGTTTCACTCCTGATAAATACAAGATGAGTCCATTGCACGGTGAGTGCAATAGTGCTGCAAGACTGAAGAACCAGCTTTGAATTGAAAAACACTTGAATCTGAGCGGGACATTTTCTGATGAGATGGGATCAGGCAGAACTAATATTTTCCTTGTAAGCCTTTAGGATCATCTCAAGCCAGTACTGTTGCAGACTTACCTCTGGTTGAATGGCACTCGACATTTACTATACATTTGCTCATGGAGACACAAAAATGGAAGGAAAATGTATTTCTGGTAAACTGTAGCCTTTTCTCAAACATTTCCTGCCGTCTTCAGAGAAAATCCAAAATCTCATCATTTTTCTTGACCATTAAGTCTTTTGAACATTTTTCAGCTTTCTTAATTACCCATCTATCTCAGCAATCGGCCTATTGTTACTGAGGAAATACCCTTCAAAAAGCATATTAGGGACATCATTTCAGTGATTATTTTCTGTGGAATAATGACCATTTTGTTTCATTAGTGGCTTTCTGGTTCTAATCAGACATGTATTTTTCACATTCCCCAAACAAGGTTGCCCAGCATATGTAAAAGGAGCTGTGTGTGTACCATATGGCTAAGAATAATAAATGCTGTACAAAATGGGGAGAGTGAAAGGGGAAGAGTAATGTAATATATTAGATAATGAATTCAGCCATATTATATGATTTTAGCATTGTGAGGTTGCAAAGATGAAGGAGCACACATGGATTTTAAACCCCAGTGATTTTCACTTTCAGTGTTCTAAACTGAAATTTCTTTTCCCTCATCTCGGTCAGATGTCTCTGCAGTCATGAAATGACATGGAAGGAAGACTTAATTCTTGTATAGAATGTACTGTTGAACTTCAGTATCAAGAGTAAAGCACATTAAGTCCAAACATGAGGAACTGGAATCACCATGGAGATAAGCCTATGATGTGTGGGCATTGGGGTACATTTTCTGTACTGCAAAACAGCATTCTGGTAATTTCTAAGTAGCAAGACTACAGACTCTGCCTTATGCTAAAAAATGTAGGCTCCAAAAAGAACCTGAAACATTCCTTTTAGAACTTCGCTGTACTTCAGAAAGTGAATTTTCACATTGCTCTAATCATCTGCTATTAAGGTTTGAAGTCTGTAAGAGTCCTCAGCTCAAATCACTAGATTGAAGAGCTGAAATAAAAAATGTTTTGATTTCCTAACCAATATCCACAATTTAAAAAATGTGTTCTGGAAAATAAAATGTTTTTTGGATGATAGCATGAGATATAAAAGGGACATTTCAAGCCGTAATTTAACACAAATTGTTATCTGATATTAGACCTATTGTTTGGAGTTTGGCTGATTCTGTGATCAGAATCCCACACAGTCCTGAAGTTTTCAGACTACATATTAATAGTGAAATGTGCATTTGGCTGGGCGGCTCTCTGATTTGCTATCAATAAAAATCTGAAAAGATTATCTGAATATCTAAGCTGTCTCAGAGCTAACTGCCTTGATCCACACACAGCCTTATGCTAATAGTGCCACATTTCATAGGCGTGTTAATGCTGAAAGTTAAACACACTGAATGCTCACACTTCTACTTCTGTTGTGTATTATAGTCAGGGCTGTACATCATGTACTGTCTGTAGCCTTGCTTACAAGGATTATAACTTATGATTGTTACAGCTGCAAGTTATTTAATATCAATACCTAAAAGCTGTGCTCATTAGGCTCCTAACCCATGTCTCTCCCTGTAAAGTGTATTGTCATAATTGGCAATATCAATAATTTTACTTAAAGTAAGTCATACAACCCTGCCTGGATTTTATGATTTAAAGCTAGTTACTGAGAACCCTTGAGTTCTTAACATATAATTTAAGATCAGCTAAATGTACACAAGACCTCACTTATTGGAGAATCAGAGGTGTATAAATACATATTAGTTTTTCTTTCCAACTTTTGTTTCAAGTGTACCTGGTAGATTTATTGCTTGACCATGCTTCGGTAGTCTGACTCCCTGTGGTGATTTCCAAAGGTCTGCAGGCAGGAATATACCCTTAGTGTTGCAAAAGATTATGACATCATGGATGTTAAAAAGAGAATAAATGATATGGTTAGTCATGCATTCAATATATTACTAGAGAGGGGGTTATATGGAAACATGGCCTTTCTGTCAGGTAGAATAAATGACATATATAATTTGTTTTGTCCTTCTCTTAAAAGAACAAGGGAGAGGAGATAATCTGTCTTAATAAGGGCATGCTTAGAGTATCAACCAACAAGAAAGTAATATATTCTTAAACATCCATATGTGATCTCCTTATTAAATTAGGATGTTGAGCTAAATTTAAAGTATCAATATATAAATCAGTCAGTCAGTTAAATTATCCAGTTTTATGCTGATAAATGGGAGTTAATAAAGCAATTACTTCTTTCTGAACCATGAGGATCTGGTTTCCAAATCAGTTGTATGAGTTATGGATTACTGACATAATTTACAAGTTTTCATTTACATGACTTATACCCTTGATTTCTGAGGAATTAGTCTTTTATTGTATTAAAGGCACAGCAAAACAGCATTTGCATTACATTATGGTTGGAGCAAAGCAACAAAACTCTCTGACTTCTCAATTTATGGTGACACCGTCCCTTAGTCTAGCTGCTGTTGTTCATAACATATAGAGAGTTAAGGACAGAATTGTTGCCTTAATATTGAAGGTCATGACTTCTCAATGTGTGTGTCATGACCTATGTTCTATACCTGTTGAGTTTTGCCTTTTCTTTCCCTCAATTCCATAAGTACATACCCCTAGCAGGCAGTTCTGCACCTATGCTGGCCATTTGCTATGAAAGAGGTGGTATTAAAGCTTGTCAGTGTATTGCCACATAACCTTCACGTTTTCTATTTTTATGAGGCTCAGCTTTGTATAGGTTGACGTCATTGAAGGATTGGAAATGATTACAATGTGAACAAGGTCAAGCTCATAGAAGGTGTGCCTTAAATAAATTTTCATTTCAATTTTTCACACTCTTTTCTCCTTTTAGTGCTTACTGCCTGGTATTTATCTTATTATACTGTTCAGATAGAAGCAACCTGTCACTTGGGCCACACAAGTCTTGAAGAGCTGAAGAGTTGCACAGACTCAGGTAGAATTTTGCTGGAGTCCAATCATTTCTTAACGAAGAAGTTCTAAAATTCAAGAAAGGTAATAGCTTGCAGATTAAACCATTTGCTATCCTCTACATATTTCTCATTGAGAGCACAGTAATGCCAATGGGAATAGCTGGTATGAAACAGAGCAATAAGAACCTTAAAGGAAGGCTTCATGATGCATGCTGTTGAATTTTGTGTAGCTCAGCTCATTCAGTGTTTCAAAAAAAGAATCTCCAAAACCCAACCAACCAACTGAAAAAAGCAAACCCCAAAAAAACCCAACCCAAGCCCTAAATCATTAAAATAATATTCTGATTGAAAGTGTAATTTTTCTCACAAAAATAGTTGGTGGTGATACAACAAGCTGAGAAACTTGGGTATGTAGTGCCTGAGACGTCCTAGATATAAGGAATGAATAAGAACGTAGACAAAAACGTCAGGTAGAAACAAAAGAACCAAGAGCCCATTGTAGCAGAATTCTCAGAAGGGAAAAAAACACAAACAATACAAGAATTGTATGACCTAGAGTAGGATTGCCCTGAGACCTGGCCTAAATGGGAGACTCCATTTTACAGACTAGCAGAATTAACAAGGGTCTGGTAAAGAGTAACTCTAGTCTTCACATTTACTTTGTTATATTTACCTTGCAAGTAATCCAGAAACTGGATTAGCACTAAGTGTGGGATGAACAATTTAAGAGATTGTCTTTCATCTCCCCAGCATATCTCCACTGAAATATCAACAGCTAACAGATAGGCAAGGCTCACAGCTTCCATTTTTCTTAGTGGCATGATCAGTGCTACTGTGTGGTGTGGAACCAGCGAACAGTCACTCACTATAAAGGAGCTATTTTAATTAATAAAAGGAATCTTCCTATGACAAGAATTTTATTTTTTCATCACTGAAATGCATTGAAACACATAAATATTTACTCCCATAATTATTATACACAGATGTCTGCCATGTATTTTAAAGCTCAGAGTCCAAGCTCCAAACATTGATGATCCAAACAACAACTCATGACAGAGACAGTCAGATGGTCATCTCCTTGGTATGTATTGGAGACTAAGTATTGTTTTCAGATGTCAGACTTTATAAAAAAGCTTCTAAGGAGATATCATAATGGGTTTCTTCAATTTTATCAACATTTACCCTCAAGCCTTATGTAATTGGCTAATACATATTATGTTAAATGGCTTCAACCAGAGCAATTTGGCCTGCACTTCTGGGATTAATATTGTTGCAAGGCATCAATAGGTCTTCTAGTTACAGGCAGATAGGTGTTACCTATCACATGCCTGGCTAACAGAAAGATAAATGGATTTTTGTCAAATAGAATATGTTTGTAATAAAATTATCAAAGCATCTTAATAAACTTCATTAAAAAGGCTAATTTTTGATAGACCCAACAGAAACTGATTAGACTGACTAAGCTATTCCACTGTTGACTCAGGAGCAGCCAAACTGCTTCCCTTTATACACCTTTTTGGCCTCATTGAAAATGAAAGTTATTTAATTATTTAAAAGAAGTGGTATTTTGGCAGAATTTCATATTTCCCTTCAGTCATCTATAAATTTATGAGATTTTAGATAACAGAACTTCCCTTAATATACCTTCCAGGATGTTAAAGAAAAGCTATTTGTTTACGGTATACAGAGCGATGCCAGATCTGGCTAGTCTGGAGGCAAGATTTTTCAAGCTTTTGATCTGCAGGCTCTGGTTTCCAGAATGTTGAGATCCATGCTAAAAAGGAATCTGGTGTACAGAGTCTGTTCATTGCATTGCCACAATTACAAAGCAGAACCAGGCAAAAAGACTGATAAGGGTGGATTGCAAGTATGGAACAATGACTGCAAGAATGGTGACCAAATGGACAATGATCTATATAGATGAGGTAGTACCAACTCAATAATATGTGGAAGAGGTGAATATAGGATCTTTATTTACTTTTTCTTCACACAAGAACTCAGCACATGAAAACAGTGTCAAGAGAAGGCCTCATATAACTAAATGGTGGTCACGGAGTACTGTGGTACAGAGTTGGCATCCACAGAGTGCTAATGGAAAGTAAAATACAAAAGTACTTGGAATCAAACAGTACTAAAGCAATTTCTGGAAGATGGATCCATCAGTGACTTTCAAACATGTAGGAAACTTCTCCATGATCGCTAAAAGTGGAGATCAGATTTTTCTCTACTTGTTTTTTATTTCCCTACATGACCGCTGTGGGGACCGGGATACTGGGCTGTACAAATCATTGCGTCCTTGGCATTTTTGTCATGCACTTTTCAAGGATTAAAGGAAAGGAAAATTCTCATTGGTTATTAATAATTATTACCTCATCTCCCTAAACTGTCCTCGACACCAGCTCTCCTTCTTACTTTTGTGGGCTTCCTTCCTTTTCTCTATTTTCTTCTTGTCACATACACATCTTTTAGCATTTTTATTAGGAAAACATTGCAGATGGAAAGAACTGAATTATGTATTGAATAATCCAAACAGCAACACCTGGACTATAGAGAAAGTAATTTTTCCTTCAGCATAACTATTGGGCATGATTTTATTGCTGCCATGTCTGTTTTGTTGACCAGATAAGAACTAGATTTTTCATACCTGATTGTTCTGAGCTAATTGTTTGTATGTAACTTTTAGTTATACTTGGCATAGAGGATAATGGTTCCAAATAACTACATGACCATGACAGTTAATGTAAGCAAATACAAAAATGCTTTTGGTTTTGAAAAACAAAGAAAGGCAGATAAAAATCAGTCTGCATGTACTCAATATTCTCCAAAACGTTGCAGATTGAACAGAAGGCCAATCTTAATAAATGGTTCCAGCTCCGAAGTCTTGATGTAATACTGTAAATTCCTTTGAAATTATTAGACTAGCAGTCTAGCATCTATCATTTGAAATAGAGTAGAACAATAATGATCACAAAAAACTCATGACACTTCACTGCTATGGCTCTTTGTACAGTATGGTATATTTTGCTGTTTTTCAGCTCCTACAGGTGAATTTGATGAATTAAATCTTGGAGAATACGTATTTAATTCTCTTATACCTGTTAAAGAATGCAGTCTGATGGGTTTCATTTTTGTTGGGTATTTTTAGTTTGTATTTCTGCCTCTGAGGTTGTATTCTTAGACTTTGTGCATGAAACTGGAGCAACTACAAAAAAACTTCCTAGGCTGCAAAGATGTAAAATAAGCTTATACACTCATCTTTTTTTTTTTTTTTATTATCATGAGACATTTTGTCATGGCACAACAAATGTAAACCATTTTGGAGGATTTCAGCCACCTGGACTAAAACAAGTCATCCTTGCCCATGGCAGAAGTCATGTACCAAGATGATCATTAGGACTTGTTTCACCCCAAAACATTCTAATATTCTATGATTCCCTTCCCTTTCTCTGGAGAAGCTGTGTGCCTCTCTTTTTGGCTGTGCTGCACTTTTTCCCTCCATGGAAATCATTGGACAGTGCAGGCAGACACCCTTTCCTCTGGCGGCAGCACATTGTGGCACGGCTGTACAGGCCATGCAGGTGCCAAGAAGGTGCAGGATCCCAGAGGGGTTTTCCTTCTGCATGGCTATAGTGGGCCCTCAGGTCCTGTTCTTGTCACCTTCGCTGAATATCCACTCTCCAGGGAAGATTTATATTCTTTTGACATCGAAGAGTTAAACAAGGGGGAAAAACAGGCTTTTACGCTGCCCTGTAAAAGTCATGTTTTGCTGGCAAACAGCAGCAAACTTGCTAGGCTTTCTTCATTAGAGCCTTGCCATTTAAGCCATCAGCGTCATTTTGTGAGGACATCAAACATGTGTACACCAGATGCCGGCAACACAGAGCAGCTCTAAGGACCTGACTCAACTTAACAATAATCTGCGGACAGCGGGTGTGAACCTGAGCTGGGCCAACACCTCATCAGACTGCATGGCTAATTGATTTCAAAATTAGAGTTGGTATTTCTGAACAATAATCTTAAAAGGCAGCAATAAAATACATCAGAATCCTTTGAGCTAGCCAAGCTTTCATCCAAATGGCTTATTACAAAGAGCTGGCACACCTGAACTTTGGCATAGACAAATAAATCCCAAAACAGTAAATGGAAACCACATTTGGCACTGGAGGTTTGTCAAGAGAAGTTTGTAGTCATCAGGAAACAAGATTTTGGATTTTTTTCCCTTAGTGGCAGGAAGTCATTCACTGGATGTATTTTATTCCAACTGCTGTGATTTATGCAATGAAAATATAGGTAGTGTTGAGGAGAATGCTATTTTTAAATTTATTTTTTTTTAACATTTCGCAATCTTCAGGATCCCAGAAGCTCTAACGTGCAGGAAGGGTTACAGTTATCCCAACAGTGATAACTTAATTGCATCTGTCGGCCTCCCTCTTTGAACTTTGAACTGCTGTTTTGTGGCATCATGATCCAAAAGGATTTAGATCTGACTTTTGTGTGGCTACAATAAATTATACCCAAGTATCTGAGCAATGCCTGGAATCTTATCTTCAAGGCAGGATGAGGCATCTCACTTAAGGAATGGTATAAATTTGGAATACAAATCTCTTTGGGTGCTAGCATTTCAGATCAGGTAGAAAAGATTGCTTTTTCCTTTGTAATAAATTGAATTATAAGAAAATCAAGAATATATAAATAAAACCATTGATTTCCATAAACATCTCCTGAAAAAATGGCTCCTCAGAACTGCTTCAAAATGGGACTAAACTGATCTTTGCAGTCTGAGGCTGATCTGAGCAGTACCTGAAATCCATTTGCATTCAACATCTCCATTGTTTATAAACAATTTTATACATTTGAATTTTATGACTAAAGAGGTAGCAGTCTAAAGCCAATTGCAGCTTTCATCATTGATTGGTCTAGATAAAATATTACTCACTGCTTGATTACTAGCTTTGTGTTTAAACATTAGTGGTTAAGTTTTACTGTTCTGACAGTCTCAGGTGGAGTTTGTGATAACTGAGATAGTTCTCTTTGTGGTTTGAGTAATTCTGTTCTGTACCATTAATGTTAACATTAGCATGGTCTCGAATTTAGCTGAAAATATGAGTCTTGGTGGTATGCGTTACTTCTTCACAAACAGAGTGTTAAGAGTTATTATACATTGCTATGCTGAGGGATAGAGGCAATATTTTTGCTGTGCATCTGACAGATGCAGCAAGCTCAGCTCACTTGATTCAAAATACCATCTTTTCTTTTAGTTTACATCTGATTTTCAGGCATGGCCTGATTCTCATCTCACTTACAATGTGGATTTCCAGATGTATCCCTGGATTTTCACAGGGTTATTAATAATGAAGAAATTGGTCTGTGATATGCCAACTTTCTGATTATCCAGGGCCCAATTCAGTTATACATGTTTAAAACAAGCCTAATTCTATTAGCTGCCAATCTGTAGTGCTGTGAAAGGATAATCAGACCTTGTAGATTCATCTTATCCTTATGAAAAATTTTGCTGTGCACATTATTTTCAATCTTGCCAATATATAATTGTGTCTCCTGTGGGCCAGGCATGTGAGAACACCTTTTAGTCATGTATTATACTTTAGCCATGATTAATTTTAGAAATGTTTTCAATTTCAAGGGTTTGGGATATGTGGGGAAATTCACATTTTTACCCATTAAATAACTGCAAGAGTTATTATTTTCCCTATTTCAATCTAGTAAAGTGAGCTGAAAGAATGGAATTTTTAAAATAAAATACCTCATATTATGGGCATCTTGGCCTTCTCACATCCATACACATATTGACTTAGCATCCAATTGCTTAGCCATTCATGCTTATTTAATTGTTTCATGTTAAGATGAAGTATAAATTAAAGTAAAAGTCTTACATGCAAATAAAACACTAATGGGAGAGATTCAGACCTCTGTAACTTCTGCTCAAACAGCCTCACTTCAACAAGGCTTGCAGAGGTGCAAAGGAGGGCAGATTTACCTCTCAATTTTTGCATTGCTCATAAGGACAGTCCCCTCTGCATGCACAGCATAAAACCAAGGACTCGTTTTTGTAAAGTTGAATAAGGGATTGACATCTGCAACTTAACTCCAGCACATGGCTCTTCATGTTTTCCTCCTACTTCTACAAGCATTCATATGTAAAGCAAAAGAATACATCAAAGTGACACAAACAGCATAACAAGAGTCTGTCTGCAGAGTCCTGCGCCAGCTGGGGCTCTTACATGGTTTAGATTAGAGTCCAGAGAGTACTAAGGCTGGACCACCGCAGGAGAAAGAGCTAGGGGACACTGCAAGTGTTCCCATGCACAGTAATAGACAAACACCTGGGTCAAATTAATCTAGGCTTATCCACTGTGAAAATTCACAGGGTTTAATGGCCTTCCTTACCTGTGAAGGGGTGGTCTACTTATAGGACTTCTGTACAGAGTCTGATGCTGAGGGGCAGATTGCAGATTTTTTTGTGTGTTAAAGGTCAAAATTTATAGTAAGAGGCAAACAGGTGGGAGTTGCCACACAACAAACAGAAAAATACAGCAAATGTATGAATTCCTCAGTTTTTGTATGTTTTTTAGTTTTGTAAAGCAGCTCAGATGCTATTAAATCAGGTTCTAAGAGAAAATTATATTTATTGGTTTTGAGGAGAAACAGTAAACTGCATTCCTGCTGTATGCTTCAGGATTATTTTATTCTAGAGAAAGATAATGGAACTCGTGTGATGTTTGCATTTCTGTGGAATTACTTTAAAGGTTTTTCCACTGTTTATCTCTTAGGCTTCTCCATGCAGACACGTCATTACAAGAAATTTTTCTATTTTCTCAGAGTTTTCTCACTCTCTATCTTCCTTTCAAGTCAAAATATGGAGTGGGATTTTGCTGTACTTAAATCTTCTTCAACTGGATCTCAACAGAACCAGTGGAGAGGGGATATGGACCCACTTATCTGCAAAAAGAAGCTTGGCTGTACCACATAGTTTTAAAAATATGCTTCAAATATATCATTAGGCTCATGCATAACAAGAGATACTCAGCAGGTTTCCTAGCTTCAATGCTGCAGTTAAAATAGCTTTGGATTAGGGTTTGTTTGTTTGCTTTATCCATGCATTACTCTTTGATAACAATGCTGCAAACAGAACTGTCCTTGTCTTCTATATGGAGATGGATGAATGGTTTTCTCCAAAACAAGGCCAGGAATTCAACAAGATAACATGAGGGAAATCAGAAAGTAACTGGAATTTTTACAGGGCTTCATCTACACTGTGAGTATCTCCTAAGGTTTTTGTACTGTTAGCTTGAACAGCTTCCTGGCTTGGTGCATACATTGCTGAAAGACCTGAGGATATTCCTGGCTCAGCTGGCTCCCCCAACAATATAAAATGTTTTAATGTCGCCCACCACAACTAACAGAAATCTGTATTTTCATGTAGTGTTATTGCTTTATTTGTAGTGATAAAGCCACAGTCTTGTTGCTGTGGGAAGCCAGTTGCCTTATAATTGTAGGTAAAGCAAAAGCCTTTCCAGAAAGTTTTAATGCCTATGAAATATATATTCACTCTGACATTGGAAGACCTATTTCTCTGTGAGTAATTCAGACATAAGACTTGCTTCTTGTTTTTAGTTTGAAATAAGCCCATCGACCTATCATTAGAAAAAGTAAAGAAATGAGGCAAATGGGCAGAGTGTTTCTAAAACACTCCACTGTCAATCTGGAGGACAGGCAGAAATAGCTAAACAAATGCGTTACACTTTGGAAGAATAAAGATTTGTGGATTGCAAAATATTGCAACTTAACAAACTCAAACCCCAACTTGAATATTTAAATCTTTAATTGCATAAAGAAGCACATTATGTCCATAATGACATATATATATATATATATATATATATATATATATATATATATATATATATATATATTTCCAGACACTGACTCCTAAGGAGAGCACTAAAGGACCATGATACCATTGCTGGTGTACAGGAAATTTGGGAGGAAGGACAATTTCACAATTCCTAGACAGGGGAGAAGACAAAACGTAGGAAATCCCACAACTTGACAAGCACTGCAGACCAATATTAACTACTAGCACTGTGTCAGTCAGTTGAGGTGATGTGATGGCCTTCTGGAAAGACAATGGAAGAGTCCTGCAGATGTATACCTAAAAACATCAGTATGTTGGTTTTTTGCTTGATTTCTAGGCCTTGACTTTTACAAAGTTACAAATAAAAATCCCAAAGGAATAGGACGAAGCAAACATTACAACAGTTGTGGATAAAATAATTTGTAATATTTGAAATAGCATTAAGGAATATGATATATGGGTGCACCACATGAATAAAATATTACATTGGCCTGGAGTTCTTTCCTTTTTTTTACCAGATGTTTCTTTGCTAAATCATATGGGTACTTTCAGAATGCATAATACTCAAGGCACAGACTGTTAAAGGCAATGATGATATAATATTAATCCTTCTGGTACTTCTCCAGTGTGTCTGTTTGGCTCTACTCGCCTTGAGTTCATGCTGATGGGAGTCTGAGAGACATTGAGGAAAGGGAAAGTTGCATGTCTGCCCATCAACAACTCCCTGTGACACAGTGTGGCCTGACTTCTCAAACTGTCAGCAAACTCCTGGACCGAAGGAAAGTATCTCACAGAAAGACAGTGCATTAACAAGTGTGATAGTGACTTTTTACTCAGACTAGAAGGGGAAAATTGTAATTTAGATACCTACAAATTAATTGTTTGTGTTCTACCTAATATTTCTAGCTACAGTAAAATGTCTGTGCTAATTTAAGACATCTGAAGATCCTAATGAAACAGGACAGAGAAAGGATATTATAATTTGAAAGTGGACTAATGTAGAAAGACAAAATAATAAGAACACCAAGTTATCTGATGTGCAGTATGAGGAAAATAACATCAAGAATAAACATGCTGATTAATATGCCTAATTCTAAGCATATTATTTTAGGAATTGATTTAACTTTTCTGGTTACCATTTCATCTTTCTTGCTGTGGAGATCAATCTATGGCATTTTTCTCCTTTTATAGCTTTATTTTTCCTTCTTTGTCTAGCATTATCAAACTATGACACAAATTCAATTATGATCTTGTGATGCCAAACCTGTGGTCCTGGCAAAGTGTATCATGCAGCATATCTAGGTAAGTGAATTAAAAAAGCATCTGAGCAGGTATCTGGTGTGTGTCACTGCTCATTCTTCCATAATAAACTATGTTCTTCTTCTCATTCATTTGTCAATCACAGTAACTAAAGATTATTATATGCTGTATGTACGTGACACCAGCAATTTGCAAAGTCTGTTGGAAAGAAAATCAGGTTAGAATGACAGAGTGAGAAATTAAGCAGAAGTCTGATGTAATTAGCTATAACAATCAGGGCTCTAATTTCTGATTTATTGTTTCCTGTTTTCCTGCTGCTTTCAGTCCATGCATACTGTATGTGTTTCATATAGGTCAAACAATTGTCTTATCAGTCCTGGCAAACCAAGAGGTCAGAGTTAACAATATTTATTTAAACATGCAGGATGCTTCCCACTGCAATTAGGAAATAACTATTACTAATAGATCTTTGGTGCTATTTCCTCATTTATAAGACTTTGTAAAGACATAGAGACAATAGGGAATTCAGATTCAGGCTTCTTCATAAATATCTCTTGCCGATAGATTTACTTGACTTGTAGCATTTTGGTTTGTTAAACTGACCACACTGAAGTCCACTGAATGACAATCTGAAACAAAATACCAATATTAAATGTTTGCACATACATTTATCAATTCAATAACAATGGGCATGTGGCATTGTGCTATGCAGACCTTAAAAAACAGCTGTCCAAGCATTGGTCCCTCTGAAATGAATCAATTGCTGCTGACTCTGATGCGATTACGACTTGTCCCTATAAATTTGTTCTGGCTGCTTTTTTCACACTATACAGAATTCAAGGTCTTTGGATGAGCATAATCCATATCCTTTTCATAATCCAGGACTGAGCATAATTTTCCAGTGGGAATTCACATGACTGCTTGTTTTGATTGGAAATATGCATAGTAAACTGTGCATCTCACATATTTATTACATGTATTGAACTCTTTAGTTAACAGATGCATTTGCATGAAAAGTGAATGTAGGAGAGAGGATTAGAGGTCATGTAGTCTGGTCTCTGAAGTATTTCTACAAATAAACTAGAACTAAAACATTCCTGACAGAAGCTGGCCTACTCTATTCTTAAAAATTCCAGAAACAGAGATCCCACAACCTCCTCATGTAATCTATTCCACTATCTACTCCAGTACTCTTTCAGAAATATAATAGCAAAAAAAATCTAAGCTAAATACTCTTGCTGCTGCAAATTGATCCAATTATTTTACTTCCTATAGTAGACATGGGGAGTAATTGACTCTTTGTGGTAATCTTCTACATAACTGTCTAATTTCTTCTTAGTATTTTTTTCCTATAAAATTATTAATTTTTAGCTCTTGTTACTTGAAAGTCACGTTTACTTGATGTGTGATCATCTATTTTTTTCTGTGCTGAGCCTTGTCTGATTTTGAAAGAGTAATTGCAAAACTTGGTTCTGTATGTACAGCTCTCGTGTTTATACTTCCCATTGTGGTACTTTATTGAAATATTGAGACACCTGTGACTCATGTGATACACTATAACATCCAGATCCTGTTCTGTAGGACTGCTATCTGGGCAAGACATTTCTCAGAGAGTATTTGTGAAGCTGATTGTTTCTACTTAAATATTTTATTTGCCTTGATTGAATTGCTTTCTATTTATTATAGCTTCTTTCTCCCATTTATCTTCCTTATTTTGAATTCTAACCTTGTCTTCAAAAATGCTTGCACTCCTCCCAGCTTGCTATCATACAAGAATTCAATAAACTTACTGCCTGTTGTACTGCATTAATGAAATGACTGCACAGTACCAGACTCCAGACAGATTTCAGTAGAACTCTTGTTGATACTGCCTTTCAACATATTGTTTTCCAGTCTCTTCTGCACCCTTGTTACAGAGGTGTAAGGAAAAAAGTTATTTTCCTGTTTGGTTGGGTTTTTTTCCAATGAGGTTAATATATATGCAAAGCTGCATCAACTGTTTAATAAGTGAAGATGCAGTACATTATTTTTGACTGTTACTTTTCACTGGTTAATCTTTCAAATACTTAGAAATAGATGCTTTGTTAGTTTTTCAACTGTCTAAAATCAAGCTAGCTGACATGGCTCCTTGGGTCTACTTTTCCCCACTTTTAGAAATAAGCAGTATTTTTTTTTGCCCCCTTGGTGCTCCAGAACCTTGACCTCTGCAAGTTCTCTAATGATTCTAATGATTTCTAAGGATCCCAAGTTTCGTTCCCCTTTAGATACCTTTGTGAAGTCCTATGTAACTCACTGAAGTTTAACCTTGTTGCTTTCAATGCTAATCACACAATTTTTGATCTCAGATCACTACCTTTTTTTGGTGAACCATGTACATCTTGGCATTATCTAGCACTGTTAACGGTACTGTTGGCTTTTCATCCCTGTTGACTGCCAGGGATGAAATATTGCTTAGAAAATTTATTTTGGAGGAGAGGATCCATGGCAGCATCCATCTGTGAGGACCAGTTCTGAAGTCATCTGTCCAAGGCCCAGGGCAGTGCTGGAAAGGAGTCATGACTGTATCATATAACAGCAGCAAATTTAGGATACAGGTAATATCAAGGAATTAGATTCTATGAGGTTCTGTAAGATTCAGTGAAATCTCCTGCCTATAGAGTTGTGTGACACTGCCAAAAGGTGCATGAGAATGGAGGGAAAAGGAGGTATGAAAGTGGACAACATAAATGTGAAAAATATCTGCTCTTTAGATCGCTCATCTTGTTTTTGGGAAATGTCGCAAAATGCCTTCCCATTTCCCATCCTCCTGGAAGTTAAGAGCAGTGTGGAGTTTTTTTCAGGAAACTTTTGCTTTCAGGATGGATACCTGTCCATGGAGCATCTGTGTTTGGTAGATTGCATCTCATTTCTATAGATGCCTTGAATGACGGGGTCTGGATGGCCTCCCTGTCCCTGGGCTGAGATGCGAGCAATGGCAATGGCCTGAACTTCAGACCCAGAGCAGGAAAGAGGGAACTGTTGTGCCTTCCAGTCTGTACAGTGAAGGAGGCAAGACTCCAAAGCACAAGAGACTCACACTTGAGACAGACATATGACAGCAAACTAGAGCAGGGGTTCAGCTTCTCTTGTTGCCTCTTCTAATGGGCTTGTCTTCAAGCATTTTTGTTTACTTCTGAAGTTTCTACTTGTTTCTGATTTACTGTTACTATGTAGAACGATTATGATTTTGGAAACTTTATTTATTAGTATTACATTTTTTTTTTTTAATATCAAAGCACTTTATAAACAGGAAGGGAACTAATTCACTGCTATTCAAACATCAAGATTTGGGTAGAAAGCAACAGCACAACTGGAATTTAGTTCTCAAATGTGTGTGTGTGAGGGTACTGTAGGAAAATATCACTGGCTGGCTGTCATTCAAGGATACACAAAAATATCCTAAAAGTTCTTGGGATCACAAAATAAACCACTGTAAGTGCCAATTTACTGCTGAAGAATTTGTATTTCTTGAATTTACAAATAAACATCTTTGCCAAATGTTCAGCTAGCATGAACCATTATAGTTTCCCACAAGCCAGTTTATAGCACCTTACAGTAGATGAAGGTAGCTGTAGGATACCATAAAAACAAGACACACTGATTAAATTTTTGTGGCTGATAATCATTGCCCAGATTACTAAGGCTAAATGTTAGTTTATTTTTTTACAATTTCAGGAAAGTGTGAACCCGACAGCATTATAGTCCGCAACCATCCTGGTATTTATATCCACCAGGTTTTAGTGGACTAATTTTTCTAATTTTTTCCCCTCAAAGTAATTAATCTTACTTGTTTGCTTCCAGATATTGATGCTAATTTTCTTTGTCAGTTAATTTGAGGGTAGAAAATATAACTTGGGCTCAGTCTTCCTTGTTTGATAATTTAATACCAATATTATTTAGGTTATTAGTTTTACTGGTAAATCAAGAAGCAAGTTGCCGGAATACAGCTGTGACCCCGGGGCAGGAACTTTCTGCTGGCTGTCACCTTCTGACAGTTTGGGCTGTTAATTACCTCCAACAGTTGGAGCACAAGCACCTCTGTGTCTGCCAGCTGGCAGCCTCTGCCTCACACTGGCAGCCTGAGATTTAAAACCTGTAACAAAAAGCTGTTATGTAAACAGTTTATTGTATAATACACAATGGCAGCAGTAGACCCACACTGGGAATCAAAGGGATCTGCATTCATGAGAAGTTAGGGCTGGAAAGGATGTAAGATCCTGCTTGCCTCCTTCCACCAGTCAGCAGACAAAACATAAGGTCCACAGTGAAACAGCCTGAGCTGAGGCTTCTCAGACTCTGCATCCTGGGATCTGAGTGTCTGAATTGCTGCGGTACTGTTGAACTATACCAATTACTTTAACATGTGAGAATAAAAGACTTTAATTGCCTGGTGACACAGCAGTCACCAGCCCAGAGAAACTGCAAAAATCATCTCTGAGGTTTCCTTCTCAGAAAGCAAATGCAGACTTCACAAGTGCATTCTCAGGTCCTCTCATTTAAGGACTCATTCCCTGAAGTGGCACAGAAGTCCCCTGGGACAGCAGCTTTAGCTGTCTGGATCTGGGAAAGAGCTCAGGATTACACTTCTGAGGGAGCAGTGTCACCATGCTGTACATAAAACTTGAGCTGCTCAGAAGTGTGAGAAGCGAGTTCCTTACTCTCTTTATAGTCATAATGTCTAAAAACGTGCGGTTAAAGCAGTGCTGGGGCCAGACAATGGGACATCCCCAAAATGTGGCTTGCAATTGAGGTTCTGGAAGTTATTTCATGTCTTTACTTGTCAATTGTTAAAGTTTAGAAAACAAAACCACCCTAAGCAAGAGGAGGGTACTCAAACCCCTTTGTCAGCTTCAGCTGAGTGGTTAGAACACTTACAAGGGGGAAGAACTGGATTGCCATCCATCCCAAACCTGAGCGGATTCAAGCCCCCATCTCACTTCTCTGGAGAGCAGTGTGATAATTTCCAGGTGAGCTTTGGCCACCAGAGATCTAGAGCTGTATAACTGATGAAATCAAACATGAGCAAGAAGGAGCCCAGCTATGGACCAGGATGAGGTGTTCTGGATCACATCCCTATTCTCTGTAATGTTCATATTTTATGTACTGGCAGCTTGGTGCAATAAGCACAGTGTTTCTGTAACAGAAATTTGTGGAATTTTAAAGAACTGAGATAACAACAAAATCATGTCTTATCTCTCCATTTCCAATTGTGTGCATATAAATTTGAATTCAATAAATGTATGTAAGAAATATTCCCTACTATTAAGTTTGCACGTCTAGTATAAGGATGTTAAGACATCTGCTATCTCTCTATCATGCTTAGGTAAAGGCCATTAATGCTGATGGTAAGCAAAATCTTCTTGGGGCCTTTAAATGATTTCAACAGAACAGAAGAAATAATTCTTTAAGGAACAAGTGGAGCAGTGAGTTTTGTTTTCAGGATTTGAAATAAGTGAAAAAGAGACATGTAACAAAATTATTTCAGTGGAAATTTTTTTAGGTGATCATTATAGAGCATTCATTTTCTCTCCCTCTTACTAGGTTTTACTCAAAGTCCAAATAAATCAATCATATCTAGATTTAAATATTATTTCTCACCTGGAAATGAAATTTCACATCAGTGGTACACTTTCCACAGATGTCACAATGTTGTTTATTAAATTTATTCTACGAAACACTGCAGTTTATGCAATTTGAAATAACTCCTAGAGAGAAGGAACAACTATTAGAGAAAAAAAAACTACTATAAACCAGCAATTTGTGCAGTAGAAGTGAGCCTGGGTTCCTTTATGTAGATACAGTTCTCAGTATTTTCAAGTATTTCATCTACCTCATCTTTTGGATGGATTTGAGTACAGAATTTGCTTGTCAATATATTTCAGATCAGGCATGGAAACACTCTACGTCCTCCATCCCTTGCAGACAAAGGGAAGTTGGAACCAACATAAAGCTGTTTAGTAAAAGAGGAGGATAATGATCAGCTTATCAAAAATTAACAATAGCAGCCCCAGTACCACCCATGTGATCTGCTGACATCCAAATAAGTCTATGTCTCCCAGGCCAGGGGTGCCCACATAATTTTCAGAAGGGAAACATCTGGGAATGGCTTTTATATCGCTATGCAGCATGCAATTTTATTCCTATACTTTCAATTTGTGTCTTCCTGACAGTTGTTTCAAAGCTACAAGCTTAATGACGTTTAATCTCACAATATCCATTTGGAGCAAATGGCTCAAATTACGGTTTTGATTACAATGGAACTTCCCAGGATTTACACCAGTTCAAAGAGAAGCAAAGTTTTACCCAGTGACTTCACACAGGCATAAGACTGGGAGGATTCCTGAAATGTGTATGTATTCTGAAATTTGAAATTTGATGTAAAAGAAAAAGTAATTTTAAATCAGTTTTTTGCATGATTTACACATACAAAATATTGCTATAAATTCTCTTTACCTTGTTATTGAAGGATGCTTTGAAACCATGCACAGAAATGAAACCAATTTCCAGTGCAAAGAAAGCCTGCCTTCAACACTGGCAGAGCCAAAGAAACATCTATTTCTTTCATTCTCCTCTCTAAAGTAGTGGGAAACCTTTTAACAGTTTCCATTCCTGCAGGCAATTCTCCTCTCATGGTTAACTGCTTCACTGCTGGCCCACCAGTCACATCTGCCCTGTGTTGCCATTTCACATTGGTGCTCCCTTGAAGCTGGGAATTGCCAGCAAGAGATACCTGGTATCTATCACTAGCAGTCAAGCTATCAGACTGACTGGAGCAAAGCATTTTAAAGTAATATTACAAAAATTTTCTATAGTTTTTCAATGGTCTGAAGCACCCTGATAGTATTGCATTTTTTTTTCATTTAAATAGACTTGTATTTTATTTTGCAGTAAGAATAAAAAGTATAAAAATATGTCAGCATTACTCTTCTTGTAATATTTGAAAACATTATTTAACATATTTTCTAGAATGTTTTCAGCAAGTCTATTGTCTTCTATATCTTTTATTTGTAATATCGTTTAAGTATAATTTCTTTTGCCTAAAGATTTTTGTATTCCTCAATCCTTTAAAAAATATATTTGATTTGATTTCTGCTAGAATGTTTGCATGAGAAAACCTTTACCATTACTTAGGCTGTTTCATTGGAAAAATTCAGAGTATTTTATAATTGTTTTTTTTCTTCTTTTTCCTAAAATGACCAGATATCACAGTCTATTTCATAGATGCAGAGCTGAATTTTTAAGTTGTTCTAATATTTGAATTCTTTCAATTGCTTAAAGCGTCAAGTTCCCCACTTTCATTCATATAACATATTTTTCTTTGTGGGTTGTTTTTATTACTGATGGCACACACCCTCCCCCATCTCTTCTTTTTGCAGTGTTCCTGTCAGGTGTATCTTTGAACAGACAATGTACATTTGCTATATTCCTGCATATAGCTCATTTTCTGCCTGTGAGTGACCCTGCCTAACTTGATTGCTTTCCCCTGCTAACGGTGCAGAACTGTGGGTGCAGGAAGCCCATGTGTTCTTGGGCACTCAGTGTCCAAAGCTCAACAAAATCTGTTGATTGCCAGCCCCGCGGTGTGAATGAGCCCAGTGGTCTGATGATCCTGCCTGGCAAAGACATAAAATTCTATGCTTGAGGTTGGAGGAGATGTGGCCTGCAGGAGAGGGATACTTTATATTGCCCCCCCTCCTTTTTTTTTTATTTTTAATGTGATTTCCAGTACCATAGAGCAGAGGGAAATGAAGGAGGGAGAAGTTCAGGAGGAAGAGGCATTGCTCAGGCTTTCTTTGATCTGCTCCAGTTGAAACTTTTCTGACCCAGGCAGACAGATCAAAGAAAGAAGCCAGAGTACAGAGCGCTGGAGACATTTCATGACTGTAAAAAATACAGCCCCAAAAGTGTTTCTTTTTTAGTTTGGAAATATGCTTGCCTTACATATAAACTGTTGTGGCACTTATTACTAAAACCAGATGATCACAAACTATTGATTATTTTATATACCTCTGTCAGGAAGGCATTAGCTATATAGTGCCTCTGATAAAAAACCTGTGACTGGTACATGAAGACTGCAATAAACCTAACAGAAACAAACTATAACAAATTGCACTTATATCTTATTTTTTAATATGTCTTTGCTCAAAGAGATTACAATTTCAAATGTTTGGTAATCCAGCGATTGATAGAAGACTTTCTTTGAACGTCAGTAAACCTTAGCTCTCAAAAATTCAGTGAGAGGCAGCAAACAGCTGTATTACCATATTCAATCTGTGGTAATGAGTAGCCTTTACAGAGTAAAGAGGTTTCACTGAATAAGGACTAAATCCTGGTTTCAGTATAAGCTATGAGCTACATGCTTTATAGCCATAAATAGACCACATTCTGCCCCAAAGAAGCCTCTAATAAGGGCTGATTCTAGTGATTAACTTCCCGTGCTGCGTACAGATTGATCTCCACTGGCTCATCAGGGGCCTTATTGGGATTTCTCACAAGTTGAGATTTCTCATCAAGTGCAGGACATACCTTCGGCACCAGCCCCAGCAACAACCTCTTTGGCTGAAAAGTCATAGTAGCCTTGTTTACGTGGATTTCAGGCTTTTTTTGGTTGCTGGAGCTGATGGGCAGCAGCAGAGAGGCTGAGTGCAGGTTCATTCTCTGAGACAGAGAGAAGGGTGCCATCTACTGAGGCACTCACATCCCCTCCTGCATCCCACAGGCTTTTCACGGAAACCTCTCAGCCGTGTGCCAAATTGGAAAGCTCATAAGACCAAAGTAAATCCATGAATTTGATGAAACTCATTAAAAGACATTTCAGGAAGAGCTGCATTTGTTCAAATTACTATGTTATTACATTTGCTATCTCCTAAGTGAGAGCGAGCAGCTTTATGATGAACAGGGAGATGATGCAAAAGATCATTTTGACACATGTGTTTTAAAATAACAAAATTCATCATGAAAACAGACTATTTACACTGTTAGAGGATGAGATGAATTGAATAGTTATTGTGTAATCAATTTAGTTGTTAACTCTGTATTTAAACTGGATATTTTTATGGATTTGGAGTTTCTATTAAGCCTTTGTTAAAATCTACTTCATGCCGATAGTTATAGAGCTATTATCATTTTATGGCATGTATTCAAAACCATTATCTGAAAATAAATTACAGATTTATTTCTGCAAATACTTTTATCTGATACTACAAAATAAATCACTGTGATATTTCATGTAGCAATGGTCACAAATAAACAGCATATTCTTGTCTTGCAGGATCATCTTTGAAAATTGTCTTCTAGTACTTCGGTCAGTATGTTTGTTTCAAAAGCCAGATCTGTATTTTGCAGAACAGACTAGTTTCATTATCTGTTGGTATCTGTCTTCTTTAATGAGAAAAGGGCACTAAAGACACAGGAGAGACAGAGCAAATACCTTCATATGTGACTGTGAGTAAATCAACGTCTGTGTGCAAGCCCAACACATGCTTTCTGTTCATAATCCACAGGGGAGTGTGCTAATCATGCATTTTTACTGCAGCTCTATGTATCCAAACATTTGACCAGGTAAAATTATTGGAGATGTCAGGGAAAAAGATATATTTGCTGTTCTTACTTTCACCTCATCTTAGAACATAAACCCCTGTAAATAAAAGCTAATCTTGGCAAATCATGTAGAAAAAGTCAAAATCAAGTTGTCAAAGCAATAAACAGTCCAATACAGCTGACAGGCCTCTTTGTTACAAAATAATACACACGTCAGCTGTAAAAAAGATAGGCTGAGACCTAAATGTACTGGTTTTGCAACAAGTATGAAACATTCTTGTTCTTGGGAACCTGCACAACTGAGCCATGATAAAGTAAAAAAGAATTTTTGGGTTTTTTTTTCCCCTTTAACATTTTTCTTCAGCCTAACTTGATCTAAGAATTTATTGCAGTCTGATAGCAAAAGCAGGAAGGAGCACTGGCAATTATTTGTACAGCTTTGGGGGATTTAAAAAATGTTATCAGTGAATGACAATGCTTCATGCTGGTGCTGTTTACACCTTTTTCATTCTTACCACCAGATTATGAAACAAATATAGATTCTTAAGTGCAGATGCAAATGCTGTGAATGTTTGGTATCAAGAAGAATTTATGGTATATCAAATTGTTCTCCTATGTTTTTGGATAGATTTCACAATCAACAGGTTAAGTTAACAAGAGCTGTGATCTATTTCTGGGAGGTATTTATAAACAACAGTCAAACTTATGCATGCAAGAAGATACTGAGAAGTTTGAATAACACTGTCACCATGCCTACAGTCCTGCTTCTCCCACTTACTACTCACTGGTAGGATTCTATTTTCAAGATAGATAAATCTCTAACCAGATATATGAGTAATATTTGTTTAAGCTTCCCAATAAAGCAGAGCACTGCATCTGTTTTTCAAAGGCCACACACTCATAAAAGTAAAATTTCTTTTTACATTTCTGATCTTTCTAGAGTATTGTCACTTCTTTAACGCAGCTGAACAAGGCTCAAAATATTTAAAGCCAAGTTAATGCTTCTGACGGAGTCTATGATTTAATTTCGAAGCAGTATAGCTTGAGTGGTTCTTGGTGTTTGATATCATTACCTATGATTTTGCCATAGGTGATTGAATACTGTATTTGGAAAAAGCACTGAAGGAGTTGAGCATACCTGTTAAAATGTAGGTGGGTGCTCTTTATTTTTCACGCTTAATTTTCTATTATTGTAATTTACAGAGTTTCTGAGCTCTTGGAAATGCTGTTGTGACAGTCACTGTAGAGATACACAGTAAAAGGCAGTACCAATTCAATGCGCTTTGTAATGATTTATTGCCTTTCTTTTTTTCATTTTTTTTTATGCTCTCTGCCCCAAAACTGTGAAGAATCATCACAGATTTAACTGAGTCTATCTAGGTTACTTCAAAAAAGATGCAACAGTCTGACTACTATCAACTGATATTTTTATAAAGTTTTTATAAATCTGTTGATAAGCAGAAAATAATCCAGAAAACATTACCTTCAAATTTCCTAGATAATGCATGTGAACTTTGAAACCTATTGCATGCATGGAGTGCTATGAATCATGAACTCCAGTATTTTAACTCTAGCTTTTATATTCAGTCATTGTTTGGCTTGAACACAGAGTTGAGGCACTCCATACTTTAGCTTTTGTATATTTAAGAAAAGGGAGAGATGGCGAGAGTATACTTACCCACCTCCCCTTTTAAGGGATGATCAGTTAATGCTGCTATAACACTTTAAAGATAGGCTTTCCAAAACTTAAATATGATTAGACATTTATACAGATAATAAAACATTCATACTTACCTAGGATAAGATAGAAGGGATTTAAAATAATCAAGCTTTCTGGCATAACTAGCTGCTTGAGATTAAAAGGGAAACTTTTTCCCTAGGGGCAGATTATTACTTAGGGTATTACTTTTGGTGGTTGTGGGGTAGTTTGCATGTTACTTTGAAGTATTGCACTGTGTTGGCTGGAACAAGATGATAATTTAAACAAACTGCTGGCCTGAACAAGGATGGCAGGTCTTGCTCTTGTGTATTTCTAGATCCTCACTGCCTGGTGAAGATGAACCCTTTAGCTTCTTCATACATCTTACTGCTGCACAACAGGTCTGTCTGTTGCTACATCACATGGCTGAGGCATGTCCCACCTTGCCAAGACCCTTAGGTGTTTCAGTTTTTCATATCTTCTGAAGTTTAAAAGCTTGCGGTTCTGATTTGGTTCCGTGGACATAATTCCAAAAAGAGAAGCCTTACTAGCTAAAAACTCTCAAAGCAAGCCAAGTTGCTTTGACAGAATTAGAAAGTAATTAAATAACCAATTCTGGTGACAGACTTGGGGAGGGGTCATCCCCTCTGGCAGATCAAGAATAGCACATCTGAATATCTGGTATAGCTCAACTCTCCTCTAACCATTGCTTTTAGTAAGCCTAATATTAGTAAGACCAAAATATATGGGCTTACTAAGAAATAAGAATATTCTTCCTTGAGAAATTGCAATTTACAGCACTATATATATTTTTAATTTAGGTTATTTAATTTTTTTTTTTTTAGTTTTGGGTTTTTTTTTGGCAGCAGTTTATATTTTTAAATACACACAACTAAATGTGTTTGGGCAACAGCAAGTTTAAATTTACACTTGATTAATTTTTTTTAACTTGCTTATCAGACAGCATGTCACATTTAATTTTTATTCAGTTCATAGTTTCTGTTTTACTGCCTTGTTATAGTCTCCAAATTCACTGGATGTTTCTCTCTCCACCCTTTTCTTCCCTTTTGTTGTATACTTTTTATATATAAATGCACACGTATATATATACAGACATGAAAATAATTGCTCTGGGGAAATCTTGAAACCCTTTTCCTTTCCTAAACAGTAACAAGGGATTTACATTTATAAATAGGGAGTCAGGGGCCAGCAGGCAGAACGCTAACACACAACATCAGTGAAGTTACACAGATAAATTTTTCAGTTCTTTTATCTAGTAAACATCCTAATGATCAACATCAAAGGCTGAAGTAAGAAGCCTTTCTCTTTTGTGCCAGATTGAGAAAAAGTGGGCTCTTTTACATCTCATTTGGGAGATATGAGGAGCCTTTGAATGGATCATTGCTTTTTATGGGTAGTAATGAGGTGAGAAGTATTCTAGTGTGTGGCACAGGCCTTCATTAAAAGCGTGAAACAGAATGGCTTATGGTTAAAAGGAGTAATTTGTTCTAACATACTTGCTAAATTGTGCTGTAACCATGCCAGGTCACCGGACTACATTTTCCATAGGATTTCCGAATGCATTTGTGTGTAATTATTCTGCCTATACAGAGTTGAGGGATTTTTCCAATGACTTGTGCTAACTAGCTGACAACACTCATTCCTTTACTGGAAACTTCTCTGAATGCTATATTTTAAGAGGTGTGGAAGAGCCCAGATTCTTTTGCTCAAGCCTATATTTCCTCAAAAAATTAAGAACCAGCACAGCAATATAAAGTAAGTGCAACTGATCCAAAGGTCTTCTTAACGTGACCAAAAGCCAGGGAACCATCCCCGCTGTGTTCACCTTCCGCCTGACAGGAATTTATCACACTCGTCCATGCAAACCGAGCGCAGCCAAGCGCTGCCTACTGCTCTCCCTGGAGCAGCACATGTGAGCAGCCTGGCTCCCCGAAGAGCTGCTCAGCCACTTCTCACATCACAGTCGACAAGTGGAGATGGTCTTCACTTTGGGAATTCAGCCGCTCCTATGGAGCTGCTGCTGAGAATCATGCTAGTGCAAACGCTTTCCCAAGTTTTTATTCCTGTCACGCTCGAAAAGACACAAAACTTCTACTTGGAATACAAATTTCTGCCCAGGTAATTTTTTTTTCAGAGGACAGAAAGGTATAACCCCTGGGAGCTACACTCCTGAACTGTGAAGGACTGTAATGCATTGCAGTGGCAAAGGACAACAGGAGTCCTTTTTTCAGCAAATCCTGGTAGCATCCAGGGCTAACCTTTAGGCATTAAACCACGCTGCTGAGGATTGTGCATCCAGCTGGCAGCAGGATATGAAAGAGAAGGGAGACTGCAGCCTTCCCTGTCCCCAGTCACCACATTGCACCACTTCCCTGCTCTCTCCATCATCCCAGCACCAAGCAACCAGCTTTAATCCTTGCCATGCAGAAAATGTCAGTTCTGAGTTTTGATGTACCAGAGGATTTTTCAACTAAGCACCTTTAGAAGGAAGTGCAAAGGTATTAAAATAAAAACCACAGAAATTATCCAGTTCAATTTGTGTCTTTTATAACAAACAAAGAAATAAAGCGTACGGGAAAATTCAGTATGCCGTTTTTCTCTCTTTTTTTTTCTTTTTTTTTTTTTTTTCTTTTTTTTGGTCCCATTTTAGGACAAAGATCTTTATCTAGAAATAATAAAAATACTATAAAAGTATTTTTCATTACCTCAAGCCAAGCTTTTGTTTTGAATGGACATTGAAGAAAAATCATGAGATTTCAACTTTTTGCTTCAAAGTCAGGTAAAGAAAATGTTTGAAATCTCAGAATAATCTCCTTCCTAGCTTTGACTGAAGGGGAAGGGACAGGACTGTGCCTGTGTGTGTGTGCGCATCTGTGTTTGGCAGCAATCAAAATATCAGAGCAGTGCTTACAGCCATATGCTTCCTCAGAAACTGATAAAAGTTGCATGTGTATATAACTGATGGAGAGTTTGCCCCATAATGTTAAGACAGCTAAGTACCATTGTTTCCTAAATCATCTTAGTATTTCTTTTTGTACAAGTCAAGAAAGGTTAGTCCACTTTAACCTATTCATATGAATGAAATAATAGAGGAGTTTTTGTGAAGAATACATGAAATCAAGTCCTATAACAATTTGTCTTCTGAGCATCAGATATTTAGAAACCTAAGAAACAGATGAATTATTTTCTCCACATATTTTCTAGCCACATTGTGAAATATAGAAGGCGTCAATGTTTAATGTTCATCAGTAAGTGTGGGGGTCATTCCTCATAATCCTATTCACATCATTTTGTTTAAAAATGTTAGTGACAATGATTTAAAATGCTTATTTGAATGATGTGAAAAAAGCTAGAATAAAGCAGAGAAGTACAGTCTGCTTTAGTTAAACAGCCACTCCCATGAAAGTGATGTATATATATGATTGTGTGTATGTATATGTGCAAGTATAGTGTATATATATATTATTATATATTATTATATATTGTTATAAAATGTATATACATTACACTGTTTGAAGAAACAACAAAATACAGTCTTAGATTTTCCTATATGTTACATTGTTTTTCCTAGCTTTTCAGGCACAGAGATTACATGTCAAGAAAAAGATTGGGTAGTATGTCAATAGACATCTGGAAATTGTAAGAGTTCAGGCAGTGACTATATTTTCTCTTTGCCTGCAAGTGAGGAAACTCATCTGGTTTCTTATAACAGTGAGGTGAGCTCAGGTTGTTGTGGAGGTTTTTAAAGGAAGCCTCAGACAAATGTCAGCTACTTGTTTAATGGGAAGGTCTGAATGTCCTGACGGTGAAAGATCTTTATGCCATATTGATCATGAACACCTATATCCACGCCTTCTAAAGTCAGGGTATCAACAGAGATTGTCAATTGTCTTGGGTTGTGAATCACGTTTGAACATACAGTAATTTCACCTTTTTGACTGAAGTTTTGATCCAAACCTGGAAGTGCGCCTTATACGCTGGTGCACCTTATATATGGATAAAGTTCAGAAAATTGCCAACCCAGAAGTGCGAGCTGGGCCAGCCCGAGGCAGGGCGGGGCTGCTGGGAGCCAGATCCTCGCTGCAAAAACAAAGTGTGCCTTATACAGCAGTGTGCCTTATAGGCATTAAATTACTGTATATTTTGGCACTGAAGGCTTCTCTATGGTTTTAAATAGTGCTTAGAATTAGATCTCTGTTTTGTACTGAAATCTTGGAATTTAAGTGTGCAAAGCCGGCATTAGCCACCTTGCAAACACCACAAAGTTTGTGCTGCAACTATAAATTAAATGCACTTAAAACCAAAACTGACTTGAATATAATGTTACTTGGCTGCCAGTATATTGTCTCATCTCCCCCTTTATCCAGCTTCATCTCCAGACTGGCTTTGTCACCATTTGTTCAAAGGAGTTTATTCTTTGAATAATTGCTGAATTGATAACTACAGTAATCTCACAATTATAAGTCGCACCTGATTATAAGCCGTACATCCGGGTAGACCACAGGATTTGTCCATATATAACCCGCACCCGAATATAAGCCGCATTTTTTTTTTTTTAAAAAGCGAGGATCCATGTGCAAAAAGTAACAAGTTAGTAACAGAATTGCTCATCGCGGGGTTTGCTGTCAAGTGGCTCAATTGGCAAACAGTTTTCACAGACTGGCGAAGCCTTTAAACGCAGCCCCAGGCACCCTCCCCATGCCCTGGGCCCCGGCCCTCACGCCCGAGCACTCCCCCGCTGCCCTGCCCTCCCACCCCGCTCGCGGCTCCACTGCCCCATGAAGCCTGCTCCCCACCTGCCCTCTGCCCGCCTGGCCATGGCTCCACAGCAGCTCCCCGGCCAGCCACAGCTCCGCGGCACTTCTCTCCCCAGCCAGCTCGCACTTCCAGTGTGGCATTTCGCCGAAAATTGTCCATAAACAAGCTGCACCTGATGATTAGCCACACTACTGGCGTAGGCTGAATTCTTCAATGAAAAAGGTGCGGCTTATAATCGTGAAAATACTGTATTTAAAAGGAGAAGGAAACAAAGATGGACAAAATTAAATAACTTGAGATTATTTGGGAAATAGGAAAATTAAAAACTCCACAAATATGACTACCAGAAGGTAGAATCCTAACCACAGTTTGAAGCCCTGGAGTCAGGTTTACTCATCAAAGATATGAAGATCTAGAAAATGTTGGTCTCAATCCTGCTTGGATCTTCCAGATAATATTATGATTTTTTTTGCTACACACAAAGAAAGGCTTTTAAGTTTGTAAAGGACTCACAGATTCTGATAACATGACTGTAAATGCTGCTATTAATGCCTCTTTATTAGAAATTATTAAAGGAGCAGGAATAAAAGTATTGTAAAAGTAGCAAGTCTTCCCCTGTACATCAGTTTCTCTTGACAGCATGTAAATCAGCAGATTTCTGTGTGGGAGGCTCACAGAGTTCAAATGGCTTAGTGTTATTCAAACCCTTTATTAAGAGACAGAAACTAAAAGGGACATGGTTGTGTGTACAGACAGCTGTTTTGTGCAATAATGTCACAAATTACTCTAAATCTCCCTTGATTAATCTTAAATCAAATGATTTTCTGTCATTTGTCAAGATATTTCTTGCTTCATGAAATCTAGCAGCAATGATAAAAAAACACCAAGCATATTATCAGAAGGGAAAGTGTTTTACAGTGAGACTTGTCTCTCTGTGTTTTTGAGAACACAGAGAGGGGCTGAGTCCCATTATCCCTATTTATTCATCATCATATAGAGGAGGAACATATATGTGTGCTATGTTTTTCTCAGATAGGTCCATTACAGCCAAAATCCTGCTGCTTTCCTCCTGTTACATACTCCTGCTCACAACCCGGAATCAATCTATCATTTGGGAGGAAACCATAGAAGGCAGGGATACATCCCCTCCTCATTCCTCTAATTTTATACAGGACTGGATTTCTAAATTATATTACTTTTTTTCTCCCCATTAGAAATTCCTTTAAAAGACAATTGCATTTTTTTAAGGCAACTGATCACATACTATGGTTGAATATTTTATTTACCTTCTTCCCATGTCTCCTGCCTTCAGACACAGGGCAAATCTTCAGCTGGCAGACCAGGCTTTATTCAGGCTGCCTAAGGCTCCTTTTTAAGTTTTGGACCCCAATGCTGTGACATGACTCCATGCCTTGGGTAAACTCCTATGCACTAGCAGAATCTTTGATTTCCTCACCCTCCTCGAAAGGCCTGGGTATGTGCTGAAAAGCTCTGTTTGCCAGTATAACTATCTACAAATACAACCAATTTAGTAGGTTTTGGATGAGAAGTTGCCATTTCTTTCCCTTGTCCATCTTGCAGGTGTGTGGGGCAGATCACACTCAAGCTTGGAGCTGTGCAGGTGTGGAGTTACAGTCATCCATCAGTCCCTTGTCACTACATGATGTGCACTGATGAACCTTAATGACCTGCTGGGATGGTAGGGAGAAAGGGTAAGGGAACCACAAGCAGAATGAGCACATCAGTGGTTTTAATCATGGAAAGGTTATCCCTATCCTAGTACTAAACTTTTCTTTTTGGAAATTATAACATCTTGTCTGGCATAAATAAATTTCATTCATCCCTTCTGAAAAAGATGAAAGTCTGTCCTGTAAATGGGATGTTTCTCTATTAAATTTAGGATTAAATCTATGCCTGTTGCTGAACACTCAGAGGTGCCAGAGGCTGGATTTGGCCTGACAATTGACCTGCCCACAACAATTTCTCTCTCTAGCCTGCCTCAGGGTGAGATCTCAGCTCTTTGAATGGAGGCCATGAGTCAGGAAGGGTCCCTCAATTGTCTGTGCTTTAAAATATATCTAAGACAAACAAACCTTGGTGACTTTGCACATAGATAGCGCTGAAATTTCTCTCATTAAAATCTCCAAATAATGGAGCACAATGAGGAAAAATAAGTCATAGCACTAAGAATGTGAAATGGAAATGTAGCTACAAGAAAAGGAAATAATTCAAAAGAAATAATTTTCCAAAATTATTTTTCAGTTACCAAATACAAATACAAAAAAGCAAAGAAGTCAGGAAATCAGTTAAAGGAGAAATTATTTTTGCTTTTCTACCATTTTTTTTCTCTTTCATACAATTGTAACCAATGCACTGATCTGACACAGAGCAGAGCCATATAAACAGTTGGGTTGGCACAGCTGGACAAGCAATAAAATGGAACTGGAGTTGAGAGAGTAAATAGATGAAACCAGGAAGAACACACACATCTTTTTCACATTTAGCTGTTGAATTAATTAATAGAGTCCAAATCTATGCTTTACATGGGCTTAACTTCTGTTCTAGGTTTACGGAGATTTCAAAGCACCAATGCAAAGGAAGATTTCCTGGTAATGGCACTTGGACCGACTGCACCCTAGAACAGTGGGGGACAGTGGGGTACAGTGCAGAATATCATGAAGAAAACCTATGAAGTGCCATGCAACATTTTTTTGACCTACTGAAAGTAAAACACATGGGCTGCTGCTTAAATTGCCATTTCCCATAAAGGCAGCACAATTCTAATGTGTTTGCTACATTTTTTTCTTTTAAAATGCCTAGAGGAAATTAATGTTTATAAAAATGACAGCTAGGCCTGACCCTCCATCTTTGAGCTCCTACTTGAGCCTTAGAGATCCAGCACATATGGTACAGTATGTTACAACCAGCTGCTAATTGGACTCCCTGCAAACATGGCTATTAAGGTCAACTGAATCAAATAAAGACAGCTTGAGCTTTAAACCCGAGGGATATATGCCCTTCTGCTGATTTCACACAGGTCCCTTTGCTACTGGTGAGAATAAAATGGATTTATCCAGAAACAATCCTAGCTAGCTTTGATTTTATTTCTAATATTTCTAATATTGTTATCCACTTATAAGTGCATTTGGAGTAATACATTAGAAAGTGCAAAGTCCACTTAGACATTTCAAAACAAAATTCTATGTACTTAGATTGTATATGATATAATGCATACTGAATTTGTTCTTTAATTTCTATCTCATTTCCTTTTAGTATGAACGGACAAAAATTGAGAGTAAAGTTAGATATTGTAAAATTTTAAAATGTAATAGAATATCAGAAATCCTAGCTCTTCTATATTGTCAGAGCATATTTCAAGCAGTACTGTGTTGATCTTGCAAGCTTACTGGAGGCAAGAAAAAGCTTAGGAGAATCCTACAGCACTGTCTAATAACAAAAGTCCTCTAGTGTATATGAAATCTTGACAGTGGCCAAAAGTGTGTTTGTGTTTTAGCCTGCTCCTTTGTGAACATTCTGCCAACAGAGAGTGAACCTCGTGCATATCTCAAGCTTGACTATCAAAGTCAACAGAGAATCTCCTGTTGCTCCCCGATATCTGCATTAATAAACCGTGTAAACAAAACTTTTGTGGATACCTCACTAGGTCTGAAGTCTTATGGAACTGTTGCTGATTAAGGAGTCTCTTTACTTAACATTTGTCTTTCACATTTATTTTTCAAAGTATTTCCGTAACAGGCCAATGTGCCTGAAGTTTCCTGACCCTCTGCCAATCACAATATAACCTTCAAAGGAAAGAGATAACCTCCCACTGAAGTAAGATATGAAGAAATGTTCTTCAGAAGAAAATCCAGTAAAATTCAAATAAGGGAGTGCAAAACTGGAACTGGTTTAGAGAACTATAATACTGAGATTATTTTAACTCTTTAACTAGTTAGTCCTGTAGCTGATTGAAGGGCTGATTTAAATCAGAGTTCCACCTCTCCAGCCATGCTACAGGGAGCAAAAGCAGGGTGAGATAAGCCCTTCTGTGGCAGACACTTTGAAGGGCAGTGAAAAGCAAGGATCCTTCAGCTAGTACTGCTTGATGTCTGTCAAAAGGAAAGAACTGAGATAAGCAGGACCTGAATCCTTGTTCACATTATAACTGAGTGAGCAGTGAAGCTTTAGTCCCTTGAGGTATTCTGATACACTGATATTTATTTCCATCCCAGATCATAAACAAATTTGGAACATCATGTTTTGTGGTTTGTTGGGTATTTTTGTCTTTTTTTAAACGAACAATTCCTAACAAACATGATTTTAAAAGAGTGGATTGTTTTGATACCCTTTGCTTATCAAGGTTCATTGCCTCTTGAGTGGTGATCCATATGCCTTGTGCCCAAATTCTTCTCATGTCCAGGTTTTTTGGTGGGATGACTTTTCTTTTCAAACCCTGATGACTGCATCTAGATTAAAGAGGCAAAAGAATATGAGAAAGTGTAGCAAGTGCTAATCTGGTGACAGCACCTATGGCAATGACACATCTCCATTTATGACCTCCCTTGATTCAAGTGACCAAATCAGTATTCTTCAGAATGAAATTCAATTAGCAGACAATAAAAATATTTTTTTTTATTCTTTACACAATTTTCACTGAAAGGCTGATTTCCACTAGGTAATTTTTTTATATTTGTGTTTCTCTTCCCTAGACAAATACCAAAGTGATGCTGCTCAAATGATGAGAGACTCAGCTAGCTTCCAAGGCTATGGTCAATAGTGTTACCAATATATCATTAGGGGATTTATCCATTTTTAGCATTTGTTTTTACCTCTTTTTTGTTTGCTTGCTTGTTTTTGTGAATGGCACTTGCAAAACCCTCTAGAACCTTGCCTTCTGGACTGAAAGCTGAAATTCTGGTGGTCAATGTTCTTTGTTAATTCCAAAGGGAAACAGCTTAGAATCAGACTGTGGATGGTCCTTGCACAAAATATTGACAATCAAATATTTTCTTGTTCTCAGTAGACTCCAGGGGCACGTGTGCTCATTTAGAATATGTGTCTGCAAATACAGCTCACAACCTCACTATCTTCTTTGAGTAGAGGAAGATGAATTAGTCATCCCTGTTAAAGGCCACAATAACCCGTCATTGTTTAACCAGCATCAGCCTTGATTTACAGATGTGAAACCGAAGAAGAAACTGCTGCCTTTCTTGCCTAATATTTGGTCTAAGTGTCTAAACATAATGCTGTGTTCCTTTTCATAGATCAAAGACACTTTATTTGTATGGGTCCAGTCTGAAGTCTGGAGTGAGGAAGAATGGAGAGAAACTACAATAAATGATAGCTCAGAAGCTAGCTGATTGTGATAATAGAATAGTTATCATCTGAAAACTTGTTTTTTTCACTGGTAGACACATTTTATTTTGCACATTTCTCAATGATTGAATTCACCTAAATACCAACTTTGCAATAAGAAGTTTGTCTTACTCTCCAACAGAAGATAACTACATAGATTTAAGTGAGACAACAAATACACTGTTATGACGAATGTTTAAAATTAATTGTTGTCCTTGAATTTTTTCCTTGTCCAGCTTTCAAGAAGGCCACTTAATATTCTGTTTTGATAAATGCAAGGGTATATGCAAGGAGAAAAGAGGAAGAAATTCCAGCTTATATCTTTAAAGCTCTGGAATGGTGTAAATTATTACAGTGGTTTCACATTTTCATGGGATCAAGGCAACAACAGTAAGCTCATAAAACAGATACCACTAATTATGCAGAGGAGAAGTCATAAAGTCACTGATGGAAGTATGTTTTATATTCATGAACACATCATTAAAATTTTAAGACACACTATCAAATTCTACATTTTAATACTACACCCAACAACATTAAACCCTCCCAACAAGAAAATCAGATTGTTTAATGATTGTGTTTGTCACACAGGTTTCATATGTCTGCTGTTGAAGCAGATGTAGTCTTTTCTGTTGCTGGATGGCTTTTATCACTGGACAATTAAAAATAATTTTTTAATGCAGTTTGTAGAAAAACTAGATACAACAAAAAGGAAACAAATCATCAACAAGTTAGAAACATTTAATTGCAGAAATATTTAAATTCAGCCAATCACATAAAATCTTTTTATGGTGTTGTCAATTAGTTTTTACTTCTCTTGTATTTTGTTTTAATTAAAAAGATGTTTTAAAGTAATAGGATAGTGATTCAGGCAGGCGGCAACCCAGCAGATAAATGTTAGGTATTTCAAAGGAATTTTTAAAGTAAACGTGCCATTTAAGCCAAGGGCAAAATATAATAGGAAATATTTCAGGATTGCTTGTTTGGCTGAAACTCTTGGAAGATTAAGGAGTGTCCTGTATGACTTTCATTGCTGTCATGGAAGGACTGATGCCACTGTGAAAATACACGTATGAGTAAGGCCCCAAATTCTCTGATGTTTAAAGAGGTGCAACAGACAGGAAATAGCTGTATCCTTGTCAAGACATGGGTGGTACGAGTGACGCTTTCAAAGATGGCTCTTGTGATCTACAAGAAAGTGTCCTGGTTTTGGCTTTGGACCGAGAGATGCAAAGAGCTGTGCTGTTGCACATTCACACATGATGCCCCTGCCCCACCCCGGGTGTGGACACTGCTCTGCTCCCCTTCACAGTCAACTGTGTTGCTTCTTACATCTGGGACCTCTAGAAATAATCACCTCTCTAGAAAACCTGGGCACAGTCAAGGAAATTAAGAATCTGTCTTATTTGGCAGCATTAGTAGCTAAAATCTCAAATACTTAATGCTGCATTTAAATGGCATTTTTTTAACTTCTAAGAGTAGATTAAATTAGATCCCAAACTGATCTAGCTCTAGTTAGTTACCACATGATATTCAAATACCAGCTAATACCATTGTTAAACATTTATCTTATTTAAAATTCAAGAGAGAGCTTCAGTTATTAACATAAATTTCTTGAAGTGAGTTCTGATAGAACTCAGTGAGGACTTCTGCCTAAAAAAAAAAAAAAAAGAATGGCTAAATGTGGTCTAATATTAGGTCTCTTCTAAACCTTTCTTCCTCCAGAGCCAATATTTGGCCTACACTATCTGCCAGCATCTTTTTAATGAGAAGCACACATCTAAAAGCTCTCACAGCTCTCAAAATTTAGGAGTAAATATTTTAAAATTAAAACCTTATGCTAAGCAGTGCAGATTTGCCGGTGCAGATGTTATTTTTGGCTCATTTTTTTTAACTGGTTCGTAACCAATGTACTTCAGCCTATTTTTCCAGATTTATTAGTAGTATTCTGAATACCAGATGCAGTGAGAGAAATTAATAGAATAATATTTCAGGATATTTTAGGTGGTTTTCTACTTAGCACCCCAAGTCATCGCTAAAATTCTCTTAATAAGATGTATCCTCAGGATGCTATTGATAGCAAAAGGGAGAAAAAGAGAAAATGGAAGTAAAAATCACTTAGAGAATGGGACAAGGACCATCCTGCATAAAATTCTACACTCCACCTTTCTCAGGAGACTTACAAATTTCCCTGGCATTTAATTTGTGATTGCTTTATGTAGTTTCTGCAAATCAGTGTACAGTCATGTAAGCTTTTGGGGTTTTTTTGTTGATTGTGGTCCCATGTTCATTCTAATTATTTAGGATTCATAACTATTTCTATTTGTGCTGTTTATATTCATCCTGATATCCTCAGTGTCATTCTTCCCTGAAAGTCTTTGGTGAAGGTCACAGAGTTTTCCACACTCTACTAATTCTTAATTAAATCAGTATTAGTTGATTGTCTGGTTATGAGGGATCCTGTTGTCAGTTTTATTATGTTGGCCAATGATTTACTAAAGAACGTATTTTTTCCATAAGTAGATTTAATTAGTCTTATTCCTTCAATTGTTGGTTACTGATATCTTGAGACCATACTATTTAGAAAAGTGAGGTTCTCTTTCAGTTGTGCATAGAAAAACTCTATGATACTTTTTGGATTGCAAATCTTAGATGAACTCAGTTTAACATCAGAGGGGTCAGTGCAGTAACAGAAGGCTTAAAGCACAGAGCTGCCGTTCATGCCATTCACAATGATCCGTTCAGGTATTTTTCTTAGGCACCAAAGTTGCCAATTCTTAGTTCAAGCATGAAGAAATCTTCTTTCTTAGCTGTATTTAAGTAAGGTAAAGGTTTTTACCCTGTGGGATTATGCTCTTCTTACTTTGTGAGGATCTACTCTGTAAATAAGTATTTTTAATTTGCATACCGCATAGGCTTAATATGGGATCAATTTTTAGCTCAAAAATTGCTTAGAGAATTTATATACTTAACACTGTGATGCTTAAGGGAAGATTTTTAAAAGCAAGATAAGAAATGAGAAATCTGAGAATGAGAAGCTCCTCAGACACAGACATGAAAAAAAATCTAGACTAAAATCAATTAATTATACATAAGAGGTACAAAGGGAATCTGAACATAGGTTCAGAAAATGTCTGCATAGTAATGTCCATTCCACTAAACAGCTAAGAATTATAAAATAATTATAAAATACTACTATAATAAGTGTCCCACAACTGCTAGAGAACTGATCAAGGCAGTAAATGGCAAAACCAGTTTTTGCAGAGTCAGGTCTTTTGACCGAACTGCACAGGGTTTGTAGTTTTTCCATTTTTATGTCTTGAAACATTTTTGTTTGAGGTCTTTCTGTTAAGTTTTGCCAGTTATACCTTAGACCTACATAAGATGTACATAAGATACTTTACTATGTTAGATGGTGAAACCAGAACTTCACAGATTTTCTAAATGTCTTTAATTGCTAGAAAGCTGTAAAGTAGAAAAACTAAGTTGTTATGGAGTTCTTGTATTTTTTAAAATCATTTTTTTCCAAAATTGTGGATGTTTTGCAGAGTGACACATTTTTTTGAAAAGAAACAAACCTCAAACCTGCAGGTCATTCCTTTTTTATTGCCCTCTGGAACAAAACAGAAACATGCAAGCAATGGAAAATGTCAAAACCAACATTCTCACTGAATTGTTAAAAAAGTCCTGATATTTTGGTGAGAAAAGATTCAGGAAAAAAACCCACTTTTGACTGGCATGTTTACAGACTGTCATTCCATAACCAGAAGGATATGTATTTAAACCAGATAATTCCTTTTACTAAATCTAATAATAGCACCTTGCTAGAGACACTGGCTAATCAGTCAGCAACTAAATCTAGGCCTAATTTATTAGACAAACTTCATTAAATAAATTTTATATTGTATACTGCACAAAAATGAACTCAATAATTGGGATTAATTTCCACCTTCATCATTTTTAGCAAGGTCAAGGATTAAGCAGGCTCGGAGAGTGATCTGACCTTTCATTGCAATTCTTCTTCCATTGAAATTTTTAGCTGTCAAATTCAGAATTGTAGGTTTTACAGGAGATTTGTCACAAAACAGATTTTGATGTAGTATTATCCATGTCTCATTTTACCCAGCCATGAAATAGCCAGACATTAACAAAATAGCTGCTTTGAAAGGCAATGTGAAAATAATATTAAAGTGCCAGTTTTTCCATATTTTAAAGGATTTTTGCTACAAAAAAATCATTAGGAACTAAAGTAAAAAAATTAACCACTTTAAAAACAGAAAAGATATAACAAGCTTAATTTTCTTGTCTATAGATTTTATTGAAAAGTTTAAAATAGAATATGAATAGCCAAAAACTTCATATAAAACATTTTTCTATGGTGTATCATTTCAACTTTTATGAAAATGCCCCTAAACAAAATATTTTCAGATAAAAACTTGTCTGGTTTTGTTTATTTGTGAGGGAGGAGGTTGAGGAAGAATTAAGATTTTACAATATGGGTCTAGAAGAGCTCTTCTGCACTTGGTTATGTATATTTAAGACATATCTCCCTCCTGGCATGATTTGCAAGACAATAATGGGGCAATGTTGAGAAACCCATGCTATTGCTCTCAACTTAAATTCCCAGAATTGTCAATCGGGCAGCTGTCACAGTAAAACATTTACATAATTTTTAAATTACAGACAATTATACAAAAGTCTTCTCCATCAAAGGATTGGTTTCCTTCCCCACCCTCCCCCTGAAGTCAATAGCAAAACTGTCCTTTCTAAGCAGTGGGAAAAAAGTTCCTTGGTTCTACTTACAGAAGAGAACTGTATGCCTGAAATAATATTTTTGCTTTTACCTAGCACCACGATATTAGAGAAAGTATGTTAGTAATGGGGATGCTATAAATAGTAACTATGGAGCCTTTGATGGTAAGCACAGTTCATGCAGAGCATATATTATGACTATTTATGGAATGCTAAGAAATAAACAGGCAATGATGGCTTTTAGGTTTGTAAAACTCTAAACTCACACGAGTTGAGATGAGTTGAGAGTTTTTTCAAGGCAATTATTAATCCTTTTTTTCCTTTTTTCTAAATGAGAAAAAAAACAGCATTTTTATAAATGAGTGAAAATTGTAATTGTCAGTCAAGGAAACAGTTTCTCTCTTGTCTCTTTTTCCTTGCCCTCATCTCTTCAGCTACATGAGAATTACATTTTTACAGCTGTTAGAATGAAACAACACAGGATTGCTCTTATCTGTCCCTGGTGCTGTGAATTTTTTAGCCAAATCACAGACAGATGGATAGATGAACACGACTCAAGATTGAATGACCTACCAGTGGTTTCATTTCAGATGGCAAGGTAAGCCTGGATGTGTATGTGTACATAATGAATATAATGTACAGTGTTTATGTGCAGGCCCATGTACTCACACATGTTGTGACGATGTTTGGCCAGTAATGTGAGACAAAGAAGTGAGAGAGAGAGAGAATATGAGTACTTTTTGTATGTTTTTTACAATTATTCACAAAAGCGTTTAGCTGTAAAAAGCTATATCCAAATGTTTTTGGTTTTTTTTCTTTTGCTAAAGCGGCTGTTCATATGGGGGAAAAAAAAAAAAAAGTAAAACAGACAAACCCAGCAACTTTTCTCTGATTTTACTGCAGGATACATGCTCAGCTGCTCTTCTTGTGATGCCCACAGTGCCGTGGAGCAGCGGACCTTGCCCCTTTTTGTAGTTAACTGGTGAAAAACACTGCATCTGCTTATTCTCAGACATTAATACAGCTAAAGGAATAAGACATCAGAGGCCTGCAAATGAGAAGGTCTTTTTAAATTTACAAAGCATTTGCTCCTGAATCCACCTCAGCCAGTTTGGGGAAAGCGCTTTTGGCACCAAGTCACCCTTCAGGGAAAGACTGATAATGATCACTAGAGACATACTACGGGCTCCTGCCTCACTCACTTCAAAGGCCTTCTCTCTTAATCAACATTAAATCATCATTTTGCCTTGGATACAGGGACAGCTGTACACAATCTATTTGTTTTAAAACAGATTAGGAATGGGTTCTCTGCCAGAGTATAAGCTGCATGATAAATGTACTTTAAAGCCATAACTAGGAAAAAACACTGCTCGCTTCGTTAGCTGGATTCCAGTACTAGCTGAGAACTCACATTGCCCCAGGACTGGACCCTTCCTCAATTGTTTGGCTGTCCCCAAGAGCACTCAGGCAATATGATAATTTCAAAAAAATCAAGTGTCTGCTGATCTGAGCCGTGTCTTCTGGTGAATTTTCTATGAAAAGCAATAGTCACAGGAAGTAGTATAAGATTGTCTAGGTCTGTTTTCTTCTTCTTTTCTTTTAATCTCAGAGTTAAAAACCCTATTTCATCCACTGACAGTCTCACAAGGTGACAACAAAGGCTTTTTATTACCCAATTAAAAGCTGATGGCCAGATAGTTGTTAAATTATTAAGTAAAGGCCCTAAATTACAGGAGAAAAAATCCCTTCTCTTGATCCATGCTGGAGATATTTTTGTGTGGTTGCTAAGCATCTCTCTATAAGCTGTTTTTCTTGCATAATACAAATGTATTAGAATGTGTGCAATTTAAAAGAAAAGTCTAGCAACTGGCCATTCTTCCAGAATAGGACATTATGTAACGAAAAGCAGAGGTTCCCAAAGAAGATTTAGGAGTAAAAATGAGTACACGAAAGAATATCATTCAGAGAACAACTTCATGATGAAATGAGCTACTCAGTTTTTGTATGAACAGACAAAATATTGATCACGGAAAACTAAAATGAGTCCTAATTTCCACTTTTAGATGTATATATATATACATATATATAATTAAAATATAAAGATATTAAAAAGAATATGTCTCACAATGAGAAACTTATGATGTTCATTCTGTATTATTTTTTTAAAAACCCAACGAAAAGATTGGCAGGCAAAGTGATTGTATGACACTTGCTCCATCACAGGGAGAAAACAGTGTTCTTAATACTTCACATATTACAGAAATGCAAAATTAGTTATAGAAATTTTAAGCAAAAGTGAGACAAACTCAAATTAAAAATGAGGCCCAGCTTCTAAGGGGGGCCAGTAGAAAAATCTATCAAATGGATTTGCCCCTTCTGCACTTGTTTATTTTCTTGCTGTCCTTAAGCCAAAAGCAGCCAACTTTTTGGGGGGCCTGTATCCTAATTAAAAGCATTAGCTGCTTTAATTCAAATTGCACTCCACTCAGAAGAGGCTGGATGAAATGCAGTGCCTTCCAAAATAAGAGTGATATAACTAGTTAGGATGATCTAACAGCTCATCTTGAGCTCTAGATTTTCTTACTTGTCCTTGGTTCAAGTACAGGTGGCACTGCATGGCATTTTCAAGCATCTTCCTAAACTGAGCATAAATCATAGGCCTGTGAATGTGAATTTCTGTGCCAATGGATGTCACCAGTCACACAAAGAGAACACATGCAAGGGATTGGAACTGTTGTGTCTACTCAGAATGACAATAATTCCTAATTGTTTGGGCACTTTTCTCAAGCCAAGAAAATAAATAATGAAAAACAAAAGTTAAGATTTTTTACATTTTTTGATAATCATAATTTTGCCTTAAGCATTTTTCCCTTTTTAATTTCTCAAGACACAGAATGAATGTCTTTTCTTCATACTCTTATGACCAAATTCAGCATACTCTACTCTAAAAGAAGTCTGATTGTTATTTCTGTCTTTTCATATATATATATATATATATATATACATATGAATGTTCCATTTTATGATAAAGATACTTGACGATCAGAAAGTTGGCCAGAAAACTGGAACCCAGCAAGGTAGATATTACTACCAACTTCAGTTTTCACACTGCGTTTATCACATGGTGAGTAAGGAGTAAATGAGAAATACACCCTAGCTTCTTTTTGTAGGTGCTGTCATAAAGCATATTAGATTTCCAAGAAGCTGCAGCCAGGCATGGGAATAAAAGGGAGAAGGAAAGATTGCTAGATTATATTTTAGATAGCAGGCAGTAGAGGAAATCAGCTAAGCAAAGGGAGATGGGGATAAAAATTCAGTAAAAACTGGGTAAATTTTTAACAAAAAAAAAAAAAAGGATTAAAGATAGAGGGGGAAATCCTAGTTACATGGAGCAGAAGAAAACACACCATGTGTGGAAAAACTACTTCCTATCTAGAAAAGGGCTTCACTCAGTAGAGCAGAGCAGGAATATTATACTGAATAAAGAGAGGCCCATTCCTGTCCTGCCAGAGAACCTATTTTTCAGTGGATGAGAATGCACCAGATCATCAGGCTAGTGAGCAGGATGCAAGGAAGGAAAAGCCATACAAAATGAATCTTATGCATTTGAAAAACAACAGAATGCAAATCAAGGCAACATAAATTATAGAGAGGGAGTGAAAGTTACTCCAGGGGTTTTATCCCCCTGCCCCCACAGGATACAAGCTATTTCCTTTGAGTTTGCAATAGTAATTTCAAAATGCTACTCCTGGCACCGTCTGAGCCACATGTATTTTCAGCACTTGGCAAGAAGACATTTAGAAGATAGAGGTTGTTCCTTTACTTGGGAAAAGGAATTAAACTTCTTGCACTGTGACAGTAAATAATGAGTTTCTCCACCGAGGTCACCACTGCACAGACAACAGTAAATTTGGCATTCCCTAATTTTTTGCTCCTTGACTTTACTACCTAAATAACTTTTTCTTTTCACTGAGTAATTGTCCACATGGAGTCCAATTTTATTGTGCTCGTGCTCATGGCTAGCTCAAGCACAAGGAGCACGTACAGTCCAAGAATGGACCACATGTGCATAACACATTTCAAAGAAGTACAGCTCCTAAGAGGTAAATAATTCCTTAATAGTGGCAATACAACTAAATTAAGAGAGGATTGTCTGACCATTGCCAATGCAAGTTACTAATGTCTCATAATATTCCCTGAATAGATAGGGTTCTGATTTCTCAACAAATGTTCACAACTGAGTAATTCTACAATTAGTAATTTGACAGGACTGAAGAATCATGTCCCTTTGTAATGCGCATCAGACTGACTAAATATTCCAAAATTAATTTCCAACAATGTCGACCAGAATGTTATAGTTCTCAGATAAATATATCTTATGTTATATAAAAATGCTAAATGGTGTTCATAATTAACAGTACTGACAAGAGAAAAGGCTACAGCTTTCATTTATGAAAGCAATTACAGGACATAGGAATAACCACAGATTCTGGATTAGATCTAAGCTCCTGCCTGTAACAATGACCAGTAGCAGATGTTATAGGAATAAAAGAAAGACATGGCAATCCCACCTTTTCTGTGCAATCAGACACTGTAAGTCTGTACCACCAGGCTTTCTTGTGAAAGAGCACATATGAAAGAATGTAGCAACTGAGCCATATTTACCTGTTCATTTACAGAATTACATTTTCCAGAATTCTCTTTCATGCTGCGAAAGTCTTCAGCCTCTTGCCAGAAGATATCAGAAGGTTTTATATATCACTGATATGTGCTGAGAAAATGATATCACCCTCTTCAGAGAAGCTATGGCATGCTGAATGCCAAGATCAAGCAAGAAACCCAAAGTTTAAATCTGAATTTAGTCCTTTTATATCTAATGGAACTGCTGAGATTGCTGTGTTCAGTGTTAGGGTATAAAACTCACAGACCCATCTAGATAACTGATCCTCCTTGAACAAGCAAATTGCAACTTTGATTTTTAGTTTTATCTAATATTATAGGTAAAACTCTATTTAAGAAGGACAAACCACTTCAATTTTGTGTATTTTTAATCACTCAGTAATCAATTTCTTTCTTGTGGAAAGAGATACTTGTGTTAGCTATAGTTGTACATAAGAAATATGGTTTTCATAGTTTATGTATTTCCCATCTTGCTTTGTCAGTAGCTATAATTTTGAAAAATTGGTAAACTTAAAAGAATTCAGATTGATAGTTTCACTTTCAAGTAGTGACCAATGGACGTTGACATGTGGTATCACATAGGTTGGAAACTCAAACATGTACCTGACAGATACAAATAAGAAAAAGGGAGGAATCTAAATCATGGCTAAACTGTATCTGGTTTGGATCTTGTTGCTCTTTTTAGGATCTGATTAAGAGACTCTGAGCAGGCAGGTTTGCTTATAGGAAGCTATCCTGCAAATTATAATGGGGAGGTCAGAGCCTCAAACTGTCATGAAGTTGCTTGAATTCATTGTTGTAGCTGGGCACCAACTTAGAGACAATGTCAGGACTTGTGTGGAAGCAAAGTGAATTGATGTTCCTTTCTTTCAGCTTATGTACCTCCCTAGATGAGAAAGGGTTAAGCATGAGTTAGGGATGCATGTGAAAATATATGGGTGACGTAGGAAAAAAAAATTCTCTTCTAGCTTGAGCCACTCCATCTGTTCCCTTAATTCAGTGGCAGACCTTGATCGGACCCTGGGATCCGCTAGTCCCACACTTCATACAGCTTCTCTCTGTAAATTAAGTTGTTGGCCTGTGTTACTGAGGGTTTAGGAAGGTGAGTGATGACCTTGGTTTGAGTATGTTTGTATAGAAACATGTCACTGTAGGGTGATGTCTTTCCTCCAGGGACATAGGGCCCAATACTAACCATTTGTTAAGAAAATACCAAAGCTAAACATATCCAGTGTATGAAAGGATCCAACACCCTTGCCAAGTGTAACTTACACTCATCTTTGAAACATCAATGTACACAGTATTTTAAAGGCTATTTTTAGCACTTGTCTTTTAAACTGCTTCCCATCTGATGTTAACATCTTGCAACTTTCAAACTAATATGAGTTATTTTTATTATTAAAATGGGAAATGTCTTTAGTATAGTGTATTATGACAATATGTTTAATATATATTTTTAAAAGGAGATATAAAATAGTATTTATTCTCAAGAATCAGGACACATAATTCCAGAGAAGTACCACAATGCTTTCAAGTTCTGTGTTTCTTCATATAGCTAAGATTAAAAGTAAAACTTTAATGACAATATAGTTCTCCTTTATTCCTGCTTCCCTGCAGTATTTTCCCAGCAGTGATCGATGTTCCTAAGTCTGATGCATGCCCATTGTTGTTGTTTGGAGAATCAGTTGTAGTTTATTCAATTGTCTGAGAAAGTTCTGCTAAATCACGTGAGTTGCCTTATAACATTTATTTTGAAATAATAAGGTAAGGAGTTCAGACAGATCAGTGATTTTCCTTAGCTTGTGAATTTCACCGGAAAACATGAAGAGAGAAATTCAGATTTGAACCACAGTTTTCAAGCCAGATAGTCTTCAATCCAAATTCCTAAATGTGGTTTTAGACATGAACTTTAGGCATCTGAGCCTGAAAATGTTGGCCTTGTTTAATGTTCCTATTGAGGATTGATTAATGTATACTCAGGATGTTTTTCCATACAGCCAGCCTATAAACGTTACCTTTCTAAAGTTCAGCCCATACTTACTTGGTAAATCTTTAAATAATCTATCTTCCTTCCCTACACTTTTAAAATACTTCAGACTATTTCAGTTTGTGAAACTCTTGCAAAACTGATGATCTGGTGCTAAAGCTTCTTCCGGGTATGAGGGGTAGCTGGAGCAGGGGACAGCTTTTGTTTAAACAGAAAAGGACGAAATTTTAGCCCCGTCAGAGTCAGTGGAAGCTTTGCTGCTGGCTTCCACATGGCCTGGATTTTACCCACGTATCCACCTTTGGTCTCAAGTGATGTAAATCAAGCATGACTGCACCAAAGACTGTGAGGATGCAAAATGCAAGACTTGTATGTGAAGGGAAATCAGGCCAAAACCAGTCAGAAGAGCTATGAAAAGCTAGTCAAAGGAAAGTATCTGCTTTAGAGGAGGGTGTACTTTAACATTTTCTCCCCTGCAAAATTTTCTCCAAAAGTATCTTGCAATAAATACAGTCTACCGCCATGGGAAACCATTCCTAATGGGTACATCATCAAAAGTAAATTATAAGAATGCTGTGTATGTGGGATTTTAACTCTTTCATAATAGCTAAAGAAATGACCTAAAACTGATGATGAACTATGTATTTCTAAAATTTCCACCTTTCCTCCACACGTAAACAATCTTTTGGTCATATTTGAACTTCTATAAATTCCCAACTCTTGCTCATTCCAACATAAACAGAACACTAACAACATATTTTAGTTGTTCTTCTATTGCATCTGTGCCATTCTATTTAGAGAACTATATTACATAGGAATGACAATGTAAAGAATGCACTCAAGCTCTTTAGCCGAAAATAATCTTTATTTACAATAGGTTTTGGATAATTTTTTTGGAAGCTGTCATTCCATTACTTTTCACATAAATCAAAGCAGTAAAGAAATGTGTTTGAGAAGAAGTGGGAACTAAAGGTCATATCATTAAGAAAAGGCATATGCCTTTGGGCCAGCCCTGAAGAACAGAAAGATTGAACAGATATCTGGAGTAATGTTCTGAATGTTTTCTGGGTGAGAAATAAATTATTAAATTAATAAACTTTAAGCAGAATAAAGCATGAAGTGCATTTTGTTTTATACTGAGCACAAAGAACAAAATAACAAACCCTTTTAAGAGCAGCCAGGATATTATTCCAAGAATAACTTCAAGAGATGCAAAAGCACGGTTGGAGGGCATTATGCAAAATGCTCTGCAGGAGTGGGGTGAAAACCACCTGTACCCCTCTCCTTCCAGAGCACAACTCCATTTTATGACAACTCTCAGACTCCAATGGAGAGAAACCAAAACCTTTAAAACCCTCTTAACAGCAAAGAGGTCTCTGAATTTAAATTTTTCTGTCAGAAAGAGAAGGGGACGTCAGGGGGTCCTATGAATTCCGTAATGCTGTCAGCCAAACTCCAGCGGCGTGTGCTGGAGCTGGCTACCAGCTTGGTCTCAGCATGGTGGGCTGTGAGTTACAAGGCTGTGCTCTGAGGAAGGTTTGCTTCCAAGCAGAGGAGTGGGTGTGTGGGTGAGATGGTCACCTCTGAAACTGCCTTAGCTTGTGGCATCAAAACCTACAGGCTGGGAATCTGGCTCTACTGAGCTGGTCAGAGCTTAGATTTCAGTATCCTTCTCCATCCTATCTCCTATGAGCTTTTCCACCTTAGCTTTTCTTTTTCAGTAAGAAGACATATACAGAAGTCTCCCACAAACCGAAAGCTCCTCACCATTTGGGCTAGCAGAAGATGCCATAACTAGGCTAAAAATTGAAAACATCAGATGTTGGAAGATGTGCTGGATCTGCAAACACTTTTCCTATGACAAAACCTTATGTTCAGAATCTCTCTTCAAGTACCCACTCGCCATCGGTGCCTGTGGATGGAAGGTACTTCCTCAGCTGAGATCACTCCAGTTGTCCCAGAGATGGAACATCTTTGCAGAGTGTTGGAGAAGAGCTGCTCCTGCTTCTTCTATGCCTCTTTCTGTTTCCTGCCATTGCTTCCTCCTGACAGGCCTGAGGAAGCATGAATTCCTAATGGGACAGTGATTAAATATAAAACAATGAAGAACTACTTGAATTTATTTCCCCCTACCCCAATTTCTCCAAGACTTCTGGTAGAGAACAAAGTGGATGCAGCAAATGAGATAATAGGCTCTACATTTTGAAGCATTTTGAAAAGAGGTGGCAATATAAAAGGTCAGCACTACCTTGCTCCTCTTTTTTCTTTTTTTGAGTTGTGTAAATTGGGCATAATTACAAGATATTTTTAACAATATGTTAGCTGATCTCAGTTTAAAAACCAGAAGTTTCCTTTCCTTAGGGTCAGTTACTTTGTGCTCCCAGACAGAGGAGAGGATCATGGGCTGAACAAAGGCTGTTTATAGGTGACACTTTAAGTGAATTTACAAGCCTGTTTGAAGACTTCAATGAGTTCTTCTCTACAAGAGCTCCTTGTGTGGCTTGTCGTCCACTTGTCAGATATGTGTATTTTTAAGCTGATTGATGCCAATCTGGGAAAATACTGATTTCATGGAGTTTTGCTACTCTCTGTCTCAATAACCTATCAGTAAAGCAACATTTCTAGAATTCAATTTATTATTATATTCATCACTTGTACAGTAACTTTGATGAATAAATTTTTGTTTTGGTTAGTACCAGTATCCTTAGATGCTGTATATTTCCATAACCCCAAGACCTGAGCAACCAGGAGGACTAAAGAAAAAAATAAGTGGCAGGAAGGATATGTAAAAGATTTTCGTGCATTTTGTTTATTAATGCTAAATGTAGAGGATTATAAGAAAAATGAGTTACACCCTGAACACTTCAGACTTTTTTTTAAATATTTGGGAAAAATATGAGAGACCTATATTTACTGCATCCTTTTACCTATTTTTGTTATTTAAGTAAAGTATGACTTATTAAATTATGTCACCTTCAGATCCTCCCTAGAATTAACTGTTCTGGTAAAGGAAACAGGCTAAGCTTTCAGAATCTTGATTTGGACTCAGTTTTTTTCAAAAGTTGATAATTTATTTTCCTTTGTCACCTTTGCAGATTACATTAATGTGTGAAATTTTGGCACAGTTGACACCTGAGCTTGTCGCAACATTTTCCCTGGCTGGGGTGTTTGGATTTGTGCTCTGATTAACTTGTTTTATAAGAAATTATAAGAATGTTTCCTGGCAAGCTATCTGAATTTTTCCACAGTGCATTTATTTTTGTGGAGATAATTTGTTGTGCCTGTTAGGACTCGTTTAAGAAAATCATCCAGCAGCAGAGTACCTAAAGAGCAGTTACTTTTCTGCTCTTTTCCTTTAGAATTTAATTCTGGTTGAATTTTAATTTTATTTCCCTTTCCCTCCCCAGTATGGGAATCCCTTGGAGAAGTGATGGCATCCAGGGGTATTAAAACACTAACATAACCCCAGATCCCACCACTGCAAAGAGAAGGGAGACAAAGCAGAAGGAAGGGAATGAGTGAGAGCTGGGGTACAAAGTGGTTTGGAGGGACAGAAATCGAATCAGCCCCTTCTAAATTTCTTTTTATGAGTTGTGGAACTGCATATACAGATTCCCCCTCTCCTCATTGGAACAGGGAGGAAAAAAAGCAGGCTAAATCAAGAGCACTCCTGGCCATCCCCAAACAGAAAGCAGGGCTGGTCCTGCCCCTGCAGCCCTGGCACTTTGGGACATCAGTTCCAGTGCTCAGTTGAGCCTCCGTGAAAATGGCAAGGACTTCACTGCAGGAGGTTCTGTTGTCCATACAGGAACAAATCTTGAAAATTGCATATGAGAGCAGCATTGAAGAGATGCTGGAATTGAAAAATCTAGGCTTTGAAAATGGAAACACCGGATTCATACACCAATATTTTTCTGCAGCCTGCAATCCCAATTCTGTTATAATGTGCATGAGCATTAAGATGTGACTTTTAGTTTTGCTAATTCACAAGTTTTGAAAATCACTAGTGTGACATTTTTTAGCATAGTAGTGAGGTCCACATAAACGAAAAAGTAACTTTCCAGCACAAAAACACTTGTGCTGAATTCGAAAAAATGATATCTTAATTAAAGACACTTTTTGAAATGTAACTTCAAAATAAATTTGAAGAATAATTTTCTTCTTAATTCCCCTGTAAGGATCACCAAGATTTTAGAACTTGAGAAAAAAAGTATGTGATACAGTCAGAAGCTAAGCCATCATAGTTTCAATCTGTTAATGCTTTTCAAACTGAGAAAATAATAATTTCAGCCATCTGACTTCTGTAGTGATGGCAGAGTGAAAAATTTATTAAGAACAACTGAAATTATCACAAAATTTTCCATAATGCTGAAATTGTAATTGAAAATATTTCTTTTACTGCATGACATATTAAATAATGATCTTGGGAGAAAATATGAAGATAAGAGAAATTAACAAAATAACAGAGATAAATCACTTGTTTCCTACTAATCCCACAGAAAATTGTACTGAAATTGTAGGGGGCTTAATGACCAGTATGAAATTTTGTTTGCTTCCTTTCGATTTAGCACTTTCTTAGTTGAAATTAATATCTCTTGAATAGCATAAGAACAGTGAGGATTTTATTTGAGGGGTTTCTATTGCCACCTAGTGGCTCCCACGCCCTTCCCCTGCCCTGAGCATCAGCTCCAGCTCCCAAAAGCTTCTCAGCTGTCAGGAGCAAAATCTTTGTTATCTGGCAGGAGAGAGAGGTGCAATGCTTTAAACTTTTTTAGACACAACAGAAAAAAATGAATGAATTTAAATGTACTCATTATATGGACTAAAAAAATAAAAAAGAAAGAAAAAAATTACTGGAGTAACTAAGACATCCCCCAGCTGACATAAATTAAGAACTGAACAGTAACTTAGTAATGAGCACTGCTTTGAAAAAGAGAAGTTTATACAAATGTGCTTTTTGTTGTTGCTGTTGTTTGAAACAGATGATATAGATTTGTTTTGATTCTGTCATGCTTGAGTTTTAGTCTCCTGAAGGTCTCGTTGATTTTTGTTGAATTGATAATTTTTTATCTCTGGAGCAAAACCTACTTATACTCTTCTATAAAGAAATAGAACTTCATGTTGGCCATGACAGAGTATATTGAGATAAACTGCAAGAAACATAAAGTCTTCAGTTTTCCTTACTTTTTGTTGATAATGGTGAATATAAAAATTTTTATGGGCTTTCACCCTTGCACGCTGACATCTGAGAGTTAAAATAGAAATAAGTAAGAGTCTTAATTCCTCATACTTATGCCACTATAAAGTCTGTGGTTTCCGTGAAGCCAGTGGAGCTTCTCATGTCTATGGAGGTAAGACTTGCTGTAAATTAAATCAGATTGAAACCCACAAACCTGAATGAAGTCCAGAAGCTTTTCATTGTACCTGGTCTCATGTGGATAGTACAGTACTGTAATGTAGATTATAATACATAACACCTGTATGTAAGAGCTCCTTGTATCAGAGTTTCCCTTCTCCATGAAACAGTTTTTCAATATATACTTCCTCTTGTATTAAAAACTTTCCTCTATAAAAAATATGCAATTTTTTTTTATTTCAGTATAGACTAAAAAATGTGATTTTATTTCTCGAAAGTTCTATTTTAATGACAAGTAAAAATCATAGGGATTAATTTTTGCCTTCACTGCTTCAACAGAAATAGTGTGTTCTGAGTGATAACCACTGCTCCTTTTAAAATAAACCACACACTTTTGTCTTGGCAGACACTAAGCTCTAGAAGACTTATCTGCTTGTAAAGTTTTCCTTTGCATACGTGGTCACTCAGTTTAAACACATTTTAAAAGTATGGAGCAAACTGCAGAATGGAAAAAAGTGTGAAGGCTTTGATATATATTCTATTTTTACTCTGTGAATATGCAGCTAACTCATTTCTGGTGAATGATTCATTCCCCTGGACTTGGTATGTCTTTCAGCCCCAAGAATTGCCCATCTGAAACTTTGACTTTCTACAAATGGAGGCTTTTCTGAATATTTTTAATGCACAAATTGGCAGGGAATGGGACTGCTAGGAGCCTGACATGGAACTTGGAGACACACATTAATTTTCACACTCAGGCACAGCCTTCCTTTGTAACCAGTTCACTTAGGCTCAGATTTTCAACACTTTTAAAGCACTTTAGGAGGTACTTTTAAAATTCTCTCCTGTCTCAGCTGCCCACCCATAAAACATCCTGCTCCACGGTGGTGCTTGCATTCCCTGTCTTGTGCTTGTTTGTGGAGGGTGTTTAGGAAGAGCAAAGCACTTACCTGGCTTTTGTCTCTGCAAATCCCTCTGAAGGACTGAAACTTCTTGGAGGTTCAGCCTGTACTCTCGCAAGAGGCTCTACCTCAATTAAGTCAAGGAGGCCCCGTACTGGGCTTAAACTTTGAGTTGCTGCCACGTTTCAAGCAGTAAAATAGAGCAGGAAACTGATGTGAGTGGTCATTCTTCAAACTGAGGTTGGTTTATTCACACTGAAACTTCAAATTGCAGAATGAGCAATGGCAACGATTCTACCCTAGAAAATGAACACAGCTGATGGAAGAGACAGTACACTTGGGTGAGTATTCCAGGGCTATCTGCCAGTCCTGCAGCCACTCTTGCTTGGCAGCTGCAGGACAGGAGCTAAGCTGATGTTCCTGGGAGCAGCGGCATTTCCAGGATTTCCTGAGGGAAAGTAGAGCCAGCAAAGCCATCAGTGGGTTGCAATTCCAGGTTTCTTACTTAAATGCAATTGATCCATCTACCTAGATATCTACACAAACATTTGAATCAGGGAAAGGTGGTAAAAATTCCTGGTTCACAGGGAAAATTTTCAGTGTTCTCTTGTACTGTTCATTCAAGTGTTTTAAAGTTCATCACTCCAATACAATTTAAGAAAATAAATTTTATGTAAGAAAATAAATTAAATGTCAGATTTTTGCATATTGCTTCCTTTTATTTTCATTCACTCTAGAGGCATTTTTTCTGTTGAATATCCTGCTTATCCTGCAATAGCCATCTTTGAAGCACACTTTAAGGGGTTTGTTTATATCATATTTCAGTTATTTTTCTGAGTAAATTTAAACTCTGGGTTTTTTTGTTTGATTGGTTGACTGTTTTGGGGAGGGTTTCTGTTTTTTTCTTTTTTAATGGGAAACATAGCTTCCAAATGCTAGGGTATTTTTTCACAATTAACACAAGAAAAAGCCTTTTTCAAGCCTATAAACTCATCTGTTGTGCATCAACATGGTGAAAAGTAAAAATATCTTTGTTTTGGGGGTGGTGGTAGCCAACTGAAAAACTTCCCTGGTTAAAGACAGGAATCAATAGAAATGTGAAGTTATTGTTACAGCTCACTCATGTGTTATGTTTCCCAAGTGCTCCGTGCTGCCAGATGAAACTGTGCTTTACAGGGCTAGGCACTTGTGCAGGTAACTGGCATCCTGCTCCCACAGAGCAGTCACACTCCAGACAAATGTAAACTTTCCATGTGAGAACGTTGGAATGGCTCTGTTTAAGCCACAGAAGCCTAAGAAAAATTTCTGTGAGGACATAACCTAGGAAAGCTCGACAGCTCCCTGATGGGGTGAGGAGGTCACAGGGAAACGCTGGTCATTGCATGCCTGCGATTGTAAATATCTTTCTGAAATGTTACGATGCTCTGTGCGTCTGCAGCGAGTGAGCAAAAAAGAGAATGAGGCATGTGGAAAAGATTGAAGTCCGAGATACTGAGAAGTAAGTGCTTCTAGTTGCTCTCCAACAGGCTCAGTGATTGATGATGGTTTTTGTGAGTCTCTGGGTTGCAATGGGTATAGATACTCAGCACCACAGCCCTCTGGGGTGAACTCAGGCAGGTACAGGACTTGTGCCTCTCTGCACAGCAATATGACTGGGTCCTCTTCAGGTCCTCACCAGACACTCCTGCTGTGCAACCATACCATGTTGTGTGCTGAAAATATTTTCTTAATCACCAGGATATTCTAGAAAATGGGAAAGACTATTTTACTTCACAAAAATAGACATGATGATGGAATTGTGCTTCTCTTCTATCATTTTGGAAGTTAAAATTAGTACTACAGCAGCTCCTAAGATGCCTATGCAGTGTGTAGTTTATCTCCTAGGTAGCTCTGGGGAGCACAGTCTTTCTGCAGTTCATTTGGGTTCTGTCTGGGATAGCCCCTGCCCAAACGATATAAAAAGAGGAAGGTGAAGATCTGTTGCCTCACCTTTGTGAGATCGCTCGTTGTTCTCACTATGACCCAGGGAATGGACAAATAATTGTAATCAGACTTCAGGCCTCCACCATCACATCTTCTCTCAGCACTGATTTGGAAGGACAGGAAGTCTCCCATCCAGCAAAGTGCATCATCTCAGTGACTAGGCAGATGAGTAACCCCTTTCTTCCTCAGTGAGGCTAAGCACATGTTTAAATCCTACTAAAGCCTGTTGGACTTAAACACATACTTAAAGTTTGGTGGGGTTGAAAGGCAGAGGTGGAGCTGAAAGGCAGAAGTGGAAAATGAAATTGAAGTAATGCAACTCTGCCTGCTGGTTTAACAAAAGACTGACTGTCTGCTCTCTGTGGGTGGATTCTAGCTGCAGAATTTAACTTGCACAAGTGTAAGACAGCTTATATATATATATTTATACTATATTATATTATATTATATTTATTATATTATATTTAATAGATACAGCTAATATCTGTAAGACAATTGCCATACTTTGCAAGTAGGTTGGGATTTAGTCAGATCCTAATTACCTTCATTATCCAGATGATTTGTCAAAGTTCTGTGCTAGGCACAAGAATGTGGTTTTGCTTCTACGGATTTTGGGCCCTGTACAAGTATTTGACAGAGAGAGAGAAATATTGGTCTATTCTGAAGATAGTTTGCATTTGGAATATATATTTTCTGGAAACTCATCTCTTGGTAAATAAACTTTGCTAAAAAACAGCTCTCAAGCACTACATTTTAGAAGGAAAGTGAAGTGAAATCCCACTCTCAGTGAAGAGATGTGTTATGGATTTTTTTACTGATGTTCTTAGGCAAAAAAAAATACCTCTCACCAAAATCCCCAAAAACCAACAGGACCACTGATTTTTCACTAGTTGATGGCTCTGAAACCCACTCTGGGAGCAGCAAGTCAAGCTGCTGAGGTGGGGGAAAAAAAAAAGCACCATTAGTATCAGGCCCCCTGGGTTCTGTACTGCTTTGCTCTCTGATGACACACAGTTCATTTCCTGACCTCTGGAGAGATGACAGGGGGGAAAAAAAGAAAGAAAGAAAGAAAGCAACTCTTAATGCTAAGGAACGAACATGGAGTTCAGCTTGAAATATAGGGAAGGGGGTCTTTCAAAAGTTGTAGCTGTATTTAGCATCAGAGTTCATGAGATCCACATGTCCCATCTTCTTTTTCTACAAATCCCAGAGGGGGAAAAAAACCATTTATTCTGATAGCCTGGAAGGGAAAAAAAATGTCTGTTCATCAATTTCCCCCTTTTTTAAGAGATAACCACTGACTCTACCCGTATGTTATCTTTATCCTGAGGCAGCAAATTTATCATAATTTATTCTGGTATATTCTAAATTTACCATGTTGATTACCACTGTATAAACAATGTCTGGCATTTGCCTCAGCCAAAGAATTGAGGCTGGCGCTGATTTGGAGTAGAGATCTGTGGAAGAGCTTCAATTTACTGAAGTGGCTGTAATATCAGTACAAACACCAGAGATAGATAGCTAAGGATATGGTGGTTTAAAAGGGAAAAAAGTAAGGATTCTTCTCCTGTGCGATGCTAATGAGCCACTTACTGAAATGTATCTGTTTGGAGAGGGAAGTCCAAATGACACAAGGTTAAAAAACATTAGAAAGTGGTCTGCAGGAACAGCTGACTGGACTCCCTCACGGAAAAGCTGCTCTTAATTCTTCTTAGGTATCAGTGAGTAAGGGTTAACAAAATCTTTATGTAATTACTGCATACAAATACGAGTAACATAAAAGGATTCTCATAAGGTCGGACTGAAACCAGTCCTAATCTCTGGGGACTAAAAAAAGAATCTAAAGGAGAACCAAAATAAAAGGGAGAGACTGTCTTAACTAGAGATAAGTTTCTATTTGCAGTTTAAAAAAAGAATTATTTGATCAATTGGCCAAACTGCATATTTACTGAAAAATAGCTGAGACCGCCCCCATGCAAGCATGAAGATTAAGCAAATTTTGTCTGTTTGCTCATAGAGTTACAACATATTTCCTTCAAAACTCTTCAATCATTATTCTAATTACCTTTGTAAATTCTAATATTAAAAGCAATTTATGAACCAAACATATAAATAACTTGATGAGCTCTTTCATAAAATAGCATATTCAGGATTTAATTTCTATTTACATCCTTGAAACCATGTTATTTTGTTATCCTGTGCATTATACTTATTCTAGAACAACACTTCGGCTTTAAGATATTGGGTGAACTGCACCTGACTTTAATGAGGCTGAAAAAGCCTTATTGACCTCCTTGGCCAACTCTTTCTTATAGTCTTCTTTTCTTCATATGAGAAATACTTTGTTAAATGACATGTCTTCTCTTGTTACAAAAACCCCAAAAATGTCCAAAACACAACAAAGAAAAATACCCATACAAAAATTAACCACCCCAAAAGCAACTTAAAAAAATAACCAAAAACCCCTGGTGAATTTGTCATTTTGAAGTTCTCTCTTGTTTGTTGGCTGATTAAAATGAAAAATTAGCTCCTGTTGTGTGTGGAGTGTGCACTGTCATGATCTGTGTAAACATGAGAGCTTTTAGGCAAGAAGTGTGTGTACGAGCTTAGCAAATGCCTCTTTGGAAGCATCTTAGAAAGTCTGTCTCTAATATTCTGTGGTTTTGTTTGGAATTTTTTCTTTGCTTAATACTGTTAAGGAAATTCAGATTTAAACTATGTTTCTGATTTTCTGATTTAAGCTAGAAAGATAATTTCAAATTGTTTTCCTCCAACCTGGCACTTTCTACTTTTTCTGCTGTACGCTGTTCTTCTTTTCTTGCAGAGTTTGCTCAAATTTAGTATCAAAATAAGATTCATTGCTAAAGAACAACAAAGGGAATGGCTGAGGTCATTTACAGCAACATCAATAAATGTCCTTTCTTCTGTTTTCAAAGACAGTGCATCTCAAGGGAAATGCAGATGGTAAATGTAACTTCTACACAAGGGATGTGGTGTCAGAAAATTCCATTTCCCCTTTGGACCACAATTTCCCTGAGCTCATCTGTAAGTTCAATTACTTCCTAAATTCATGATATTGGTTGCTTTGTGGATGAAACCGGATGGAACAAAATCTTGCAGGGATAAATAGTAGAATGCAGTTTTCGTGTCTCAGCACTCTGTTTTGCCATCTCAGCCTCCATTTGGCATCTTTGATTTACACTACGCACACAGAAGCTACACAGGTGTATCTTCTAAATAAGAACAAGAGGAAAACATGGGGGTCATATAGAAATAAAATAAAATTCATCACAATTTTGAAGTCTTTTGTGCCAGTTACCATTGAGTAGCAAACTCAAAGGCTTGACACAAATAAGTGCCCAAGCATGTGCTGACCTTTGAGCGTATCACCAGGCCTGTAACACAACATACTTGTAGGTATGCACGCTGTTTCAACATTTTGCTTCGTTGGGATGTATAAAGTACAGTGGCTTTCCACACTGAATCCAATGAAAGCTGCTATTTTGATCTTTGCTCTTTTCAGGATTGCCTTCTGATAATGGAGCATTCTGCATGGCACAGCAGTAGCAAATCTGATTTGGGGGGATTTTTTCAGTACCTGTCAACCAGGAGATGAGATTATTGTGAGAGGAAATGAAATGGCACATATTTTTTTTAATTTTCTTTGTTTTTTCTCTGAATTATTTGATGGTGTGCTAAAAGAAAGCCCTAAAACTCTATGTTGAAGACCAATTCAGCCTCTGAAGGTAGGAAAGAGAACAAGAATTTAACGACTCCCCATCAGCACTGGGTGACTCCTTGGTCCCCTCTAGCACAGATTTAAACATCTTCATTTGCAGCAGAACAGACCCAGTTGGGATAGCCAAAGGCAGCTGTGGGATATGTTTGTTAATCAGTCTGTGTAACCTTCTAGGGGAGTTTTACCAAACTCTGTGCATGAACAATATGAATGTGATTTTTAATCAGTGTGTTTGAAGCATGGATAAAAATCAGGGTGTATCTCTGCAAAGATAATTGCTTTATCCAATCAAATAAAATTTAAATTATTTTTGCTTTAAAGTGACAATGCCCAGCACGCAGTAAATATATGTTTGATATTTCACCATATATTGTGATTCTTCTGCCCTTTATTCCTGAATCTTCAGCTTGGTTTTCTGTGAAGTCAGCAGGTGTTGTGAAAACTCCTTCTCTCAGTCCTTCTTCTGTTCTGAATGGTTTCCCCATACTTGTCTTCCTAAGTACATGTTTATAGGAATTTGTTTTAATGGTGTACTTTGAAATGTTAAATTTCTCTTCATGCCATCACAATCTCCTGAGACTTGAAAACAGAAACATTTGTTCCTGCTTGATACTTTTTGAATAATACTCTTCCTAAATATTGTATTAACCAAGGGAAAATAAAATACTACCTTCTAAATGGCTTGGAGAGCTTTTTGGCTGGAAGGCAGGGATTGTGTCTTTGCTAATGTATTCTTAAGGGTGCATTATTGTGAAATACAATATTTTGTTGATAGTACAGAACAAACACACTTTACCAGGAAAAGAAATATGCTAGTCCATTCTGTGGTAGAGGGCTTTCTTCTGTGGTTTTAGAAGCTAAGCCATGTTATTCATAGATCAGTTTGGAAAGCAGGTTGAGATAATTCAGAACCTTATGGTTTAAAAAATTGGGTAAAATAATTGCATATGTTTACATTCCATTCATGTACTGCCACGTGTCTAGTAATGCTGCTAAGAAAAAGATCAAGTTCTTCCACAAAATTTAATATGGCCTAAAAAAGCACAACATCGTCTGAGTGTTTAGTAATTATTATTAAAAAGTGCAAGCCATCCACAAAAGAATGCAGTTCCTTTCTCCTCACAGACTGCAACCTAACAAACAGAAAAGCTAACACAGGTTAACAAACAGAGAAGAGGAGTGCAGTGTCAAATTTAAGCCATAAAATAGCCTCAGTGCTTTGGATAAGGCTATTTAACAACTTGTTAAGGGTCACAGAGACCAGGGAGGAGCCTTTGCTTGCCTCAAAACTATTGAGGAATGTCTGTCAGAATATACGTTGAGTGAAATACGCTGCAGAACATGATATTGCACTAAGAACTCCTTAACACATTTTATAACTTGGGAGCAAAATGGATGTTCAAAGAATGGCTTGCTTTCTTCATACAGTCTACAAGCTGCCATGCTCTGATGCACTGTAGTGAAAATGGTGGAGGTTCCAATACCAGGATTTTGGGGAAGAAATTGTTACCAGAGTCAAGGAACATTGTTTGTAACCAGAATTATGAGATCAAGAGCTGAGGGAAATGTCACAGCTGTTTCCTAGGAGACTACTTTACAACATTCCAAAAAGGCATGGAGTTGATTTGGCAACCAAACGCTAATCTTGGTACTTCTCGTACAAATGGAGCAGGGAGAAACCTGAAGATGCCATAAATAGAATTGGCAGTCAAACAGCCTACATTTCCTGTGAAAATTACTCTTTATGTGAATGTTGGTTTCTCCACACCTGTTTTGCATTGCTGGCATTTTTTAAAAAGTTTTTGTTTAAATTTGGTTGCTGAAGTTTAATCAGCTGAACTTCTCAACTGACTCCTCAGGGTGGGCACAGGTTCTTGAAGGTAAGAGTTTGTTTTATCAGAATGTCACTGTGTCTGTTTAGTTTTATCCATATATTGGAAGTTGTTTCCACTATGATGAGTCTAAACATTAAAAAAATAATTATCTAAGTCTGTTTATATTTTCAACATTTAATTTAAACAGGATATTATTATGTCCTTGAATCTAAAGGAAATTTTTGCTGCTTTGACACTGCAAAATGTGATGCTGTAAACTAACTGGATCTTTTCCAGCTCTACCTTATGTGCCTGGGTTGGCCTAGAACCAGATTTTAATGTTACTATTGGGAGTACATTTTCAAAGTAATAAACAAACAGTAGCAGTATGGTGGTGAGCAAATTTCTTTACTGTTAAACTTCAGTTGGCTCAGATTTCTTTTTCCAGTGATTTTACAAGCGAACACTAAATTCCTTTTTTATTCTTTCCTTGGATGACTTACAACTAAAACAGATCAGGAAAAGTTTAGTATCAAAATTTTATAAAATAAAGTAAATTTTATTAATTATTTAATTCTGTGATTCTCTGACAATTATACAGAAACAGACTTTTTCAATCAATGGTCTCTCTACTACTATTTTTATCATTCTTTCAGTTGATGGAATTATAGGACCAAGGCTACATACTATACAAGGTCTCATTGAACTGTAAGTTTTATTAGTTTGATTGCTATGGACTGCAAGAGTCATGGAGCAATAATATAATAGTGAATGAGAAGAAAGCTTTGACGAAATTTTTTTAAGGACTATTCAGCACTGACTTTCACCCTCTTGTAGCTGTGAAATAGGAAAGAGTATGTGAAAACTTGTCCCCATCCTATAATTTTGTGCATTCTTGGAAGACATTCAAGTGCGTCACGCACATTCAATGCAGATTTTCTCTGTCCTGTAACTCAAATGGAACACTCTAAGCTTTCCAGCATATCAAAATGTCTGAAGGCGTGTTCTGTATAGGTGCTCCATGGTGTCTGTGCTCAAAAAATAATATTGTGTGGTGTGCTAAATTTAACGGTAACTTTACATCCAGTCAGAATAATGGATGGACTCCTTTAGTGAAGAGAATTCACCCTTTAGTTAAAATTCCCAAAGGACAAGCATACAAGAAAAAAGAACCAGAAAACCAAATTCCATTGGGAGGAAAAACCAAACTCAAAAGTCTCATTCTGTACTTCGGATCCACTGTTTAGTATCAGTGAAAATGTTAGATAGCAATGGAGGGGATGCTGGAAATCCTGAGAAGCGGTGACTTTTCTTTGGTTGCTAATTCCTTTGATCTCTACTTGTTTCAACAGCGTGGGCCTCCTGACACATGCCAGTGGTGCTCCCAAACCTGTGCTGCATGGATTGCTGAGCTGCAGAATGGGCTGAGACTGTGCCTGCACCTCACTGGAGGTCACAGACATTGTTCCTTTGAGGGGATCTCCCCCACTTGCTGTGCTCGTGTGACTATTACCCAAGGTATTTTATTTCCTGCTCTAGCCTTCTCTTACACTTGATCCAGTGCCACAAAGTTTTAGCATGCTTCATTCTTGCACAGATGGAATGAAGCAATGCATGTCCTTGTAAGCTGAGATCAAGACTGTCCCACAGGTAAAAGTGGTGTAAGATAATCCAGGAAGCCCTTTCCCTCCCCATTTCTAAGTAGGCTTTTCTCTGTGGTGCTGCTTTCCCAGACATTTTTTCAAAGCATTCGACTGTAGTGTCACATTTTAAATCCTCGTGCAGTTGATGTTCTTTCCACTGACTTTAAAGAGCTTTGGATCAGGCCCTAAGTAAATAATGAGAATTTCTTCCACCTTAATTTATGTTTAATTTCCAAACTAAGCAGTTATGTCTTTCATCTTTATTCTTTATATTTTCTCATGACTCTGCTTGTTATTTTAAGGAAGCAGTAATATATACAGCATCTATATACACAGACTGCAATATATGTATACTGCCTGAAGTACAGTGGATTGTCTTGATGAAGGGATGAATATATAAATGTAAGAAGCCCTTTAGAGTTCATCCAGAATACATAGTTACTTATTACACTGTAGCCTGGATTCAGTCAAAGGTGTATTTAGTAGTAATTAAAGATTTTTCCTTTTGACCAGAGCAAACTATGATAAATGTTTTGGAAAAGATGCATGTTCCAGAAGGAAAAAAAAATACTCTTAGTATTGAGCTTGCTACTTAAGACTGCAAAAATCAGGAAATGTTAATAGGTGTTCAATAACAAGTTAAATAAAGCCAATTATCTCATCTACCAACCAATGGAAAGTGATTCCCAACTGTACATTTTCTAGTGCTCAGTCTCCAAACTAAGTACTTTCAATCCCATTCCTGTCCATGTGTGCATTTATGTGAGGCCTTTTCAGTACAAAATCACATCACACGAGAGATATTGGCTTCTCCCTTCTACTTTCCAAATTAACTGTTGTCTATGAATGATATCATCACTGGCATGCTGGCTTTAAGCTGTTTTTGCTGTAACATGAAATGCTTTGCATCATACAGTACATTTTGTCACACACCAGCTTCCATTTTCATTTATGAGTAGAAGGATAAATGTTGCCTTTGGAAAGAGGGGCAGCAGTGGAAAGAGAGATGGGAGGTTGCTGTGGTTGTCATGCTTCAGCAAAGCATCCTGTGAGATGTCAGTTGGGATGCATCATCCTGTAAGGACGGAAATTAGGTCTTTGGTTTGAAGTAGCCTTAGCTGAACCTTAACTTACCTCAGTTTGAACTTCACAACTGCTAGAAAGGCATCTCCAGAGGGGCATTTGTATTCCAGGTGGCTCTCCTCACTGCTAGTGGAGAGGATGCCTCAGTGCCTGTGGTTAGTTGGTGTTTTGGCAAGGTGGGATTTATTGAAAATTTTAGGTTGCTGTAAAAAGCAAGACACATTTCAGCAGAAAAATTGTATCTAGGCATTATCTATGTAAATGTGGCCAAGCCATATTTAGGGGGTCAGATGAGAATTTTTGGTTTTTTTAACTTCTGTAGATGAAGGAAACAGCAAAGCATACAAATGCTAGTATCCTCATTCAGATATTTACTTAATTTTCATAATTTCTTATTTTAACTAAAGTGAAAGATGTGTGGCCAGTTTTCCAGGGGTATTGAGCCTTCAACAGTGCTACTACAATTGTTCAGTGCTGACATTGAGAACCTATGTATATAGTCAAACTTTTTACACTACTATGTATGTGAAGATTGTCTTACAAATTTATGACTTCTCCTCGTGAATTTTTTGTTTCTCTATGAGGATTAAAACACCAGTCACTTCATGGTCTTGATAGTAAGGTATCATGAAAATAAATATGCAAAGTACTCAGTTAAGCTGGGTGTGAGGAAGGAAGGTGGAAGTGAGTATATATACATGAAGTTCATAGCTTTGTATTTAAAGCAAGGCTGGATAACATGCCTCCGTGTAATGGTTAAAGATAGAATAAATGCAGAAGGCATAAAAGTGCAGTATTGTGATTTCACCAAATAATACAGGAATCCTGTTGAAAATCTAATCCAGGATCATAGAATTAAAGCTGGTTAAAAGTGCACTTCTTTGAAGAGGCAACTGATGTGGGTAGATCACATGAATTCAGGCAATACTGTCGTGGCATTTCTAAACTTAAGACACCAGTCTTTGTGTTTTCTAAGTGCCTTCTGGAGCATAAATTTATAAAATGCTTTCCTATTTTGCTCAAAATATTGTGAAGAGTTGGCTTTGCTTTTACCTATAATAATTTGAATGCTTAGACTCAGGAAAGTAAGGATGATTTCAAGTAGAAGCTGATACACATGATAAGAACCTCACCATTCCTTGGCACCCTTCGGTTATAATTAATAATTTTTCAGTTCTGTCACAGTCAATAATTTTTCAGTTCAGTTCATCTAAATGCATACAATTTTTGTTAATGTTGAAATGCATGATACCATTATTAACATTCATAGAACATATATATATAGACCTTTGAAATAATTAACTATTCCTATGTTGTACTGTGCCAAGAATTCAGAATATGCAGTTTGGGTGTTTTAAACTCCACTTTTGCACAGCCAAGGTGCTGAATCTGAGATTTAATATCAATAGGAAATAAGCAGCAGAGCCTGTGACAGGAAAGCGGCTGTGTTTCGCTGAAAATAAACTCCAACCACATCCTAGTTCCTTTAGAAAGAGGGATTCTCACAGTCCTTCCTCCTTCTGTGACCCAGGGAAAGAAAACCTATAACAGAATTCAGATGAGAGCTTTATCTTCCTTCCAGTCTCCCACTTTGAATGAACTGGGCAACCTTACTGTTCTCTCCCATGCACTACTCTTAAAATAAAAAATGCAAATGCATCTGATGTGGCTCTTGTGAAGGAAACTAGGGAAATTGTTTTTTTCTTATTTGCCAGAACTAATGGCTAATAGTCCATGTGGGCAGCGAAAGTGCCTTGTTCTTTATTTGTATTCTTGTAGTGCCTTTAAGTGTCAGTATTGGCCATGAGGTAAAGGTGTTTCTTTGTCTAGAGACACTGAAAAAAAAGGGTACTGTGTGAACTACAGCACTTAAGCCAATAAATACAGAATGAACTTGTAAGTTATGCAGCTTCTTTAAGGTTGCATGTTTGAGTGTGATGCCTAAGTTCTTCACTGTAGAAAATGTAGCAATTAATTTTGTCACTTTACAAATACCACATCTGCATTGAGAAAAGATTGAATTACTCTAAAATGTGCACAAAGTGCTTTCCTGAGTGTGGTTCTGGCACATGATATAGGAAGCAAGTATAACACTACTGTTCTCCTGATCCTGTGTCCTGCTGAAGTAAATACAAATTTTCCTTTATAAATATAAATACATTGGTACACAGCGCCTCAGCAACTGGATCAGAATTTACAAAATTAAGCTTCAGAAAATTAAACATGTGCACTTGCAAATAAAGCATAGAGAACTGTGGATAATAGTATCTGTGTAAATACAGACTTTTTCACCTCTTTCAATTTCATTTCTATGCACAGTGTACACAATCAAGCATAGTTGATAACTTGATAATTACACACATAGTGGCCTGCTAAATTTGCTGGTATCATTTAACTTTCTCATAAACATGATGTTTTTTGTGAAAGTAATTAATGAAGGAGGGATTACATTTCAGAATCTCAGCTGGTGAAGAGATAAGAAAAAAGCTGCAAGATAAATATGTCAATATCATTCCTGAAGCAGAATAAAAATCTCAACTCTAGCAATGTCAACAAAAACATGTTTCTCTTCAGATTTAATTTCCATGAGAAACTATGCTAAATTAAAACCTTCCAGTGCAGTGTCCTTCCATTTTTTGCATTTTTACTACCTAGAGATCAAACAGTTTGACACAGCAAAAATTCTAGTGAGTTAAGAAGAAATGCTGATTGGTTTGTTGGCTGGTGGCCGGGGGAATGTTATGACCGAGTAATTATGTGTTCTGGACAGATGTATTAACCAGGCTTCGAGCTGGAGCCACTGCATATTATTTTAGTCATAAGACTAGAGGAACTGAATCATTTTCAAAGAGCTGGCTGGCTGACACTGCCTTAGTGATGCCTGTTCCAATGATTCTTTGGCAGCAACTTCCAACGCTGCACTTATGACACAGTAAACAAAAACTACATTAAAGGTTTGTTTTTTAATCATAGAAAAGTTGAACATTTCCACTGAGCTATTTTGCTATTTATCAAGAAGCACTGAAGGTTATTGTACAGCTTCCATCCTTGTTTCTCTTACCAAAGAAGGGGAGCTGTTTAGCAAAACTGTTTTAGATCTGGTGATAGTAAAAATACTACAAAATTCAAAGTTTTTTTCAATTCATTGAGTTCTTATCTCTAAACTTGCTGTGTCATGTTTATTTATTCACTCACATTTTGAGGTAAGAATTTTTTTTTAATTGGACTGACAAATAAAATGAAGGGGGCTTTCATTTTCAGCCTCAAGTTAAGAGATGGTGAGATTTCTTCTGTTCTGGTAAGTAACAACATTGTTTTGCAATATTCTGAAACCTATTGACAGGTGAAGGAAGAATTTGGAAGGGAAAAGAAACCTGTATTCAATGTACTCTTTGCTAAAAAGAATGCTATTTTTACATATAGAAATGGCACAATGTGTGCATACATTAATATTTAGAATCTTCTAAAGGTGATACTTGAGGTATTTCAGTGAATTTGTCACCTGATAAGCATTAACAGGACTTTGAGTTTTGAAGAAAAGTTTTATTAATTTTTCAGCCACTTGATTTTTGCAACTACTTTGTAAATACCCATTGCCAAGGTGTAGCTAATTTGCAAATGCACATTGTACAAGGGTTGTTTTTGGGGGGGTGGGGGTGTCCTGTGTTTTTCGTAGTTCTAATCTGACTTCATCACTGCTTCTTGCCCAAGGACACAGCATAGAACAAGAGCAGCCCTTCATAATGGAGCGGGAAAGAGTCTGTTGTTTTGATTTCCCTCTGCAGTGATGGATTATGAATGTAAACTGTTATGTAAGGTCATTTTGAACATTGCCCTGGAGGCAGTATGTCAAGGGAAGCATAGCAAACAAGTCAAAAATTCTCTTTCTTGGAATGGCAATGGATTTAAATGAGAAAGGCTCTTTGCTGCCCTCTGATTCTAAGGGCACACTGTGTGACTGGAAAAATACAGATCTGCACCTAGAGCCCTGGCAGCTGGGAGACTGTCACAGGAGGCTTGAGAGGAAGCTTTATTTTTAGGTCTCTTGCTTGCTCATTTGACTGTGGTAAATGGCAGACTCTGTGCTCCAGGTTCACCTTCTGTAAAGCACAGGTGATAAAGTGTTGGGGCTGACGACAGCTACTGTAGTGCTAAATGTCTGAGGATTGAGGGTTTTTTAGTTTGGAGGAGGCCATGAATAAATGAATAGCAAAAAACACAAGAGAAAAAGAGTGTGTTATGGTAAAATGTAAAATTCAGTCAAAACTCTCCTTTCAGAACCGTGCAGGGGTAAATTATTCTTGTGCCTGGTGATCCATGGTGTCTTTTGATGTGCATGTTGGAGACCCTAATAATTTGATACCCCAGTCAATTATGAAGGATCAATTTGCCCTGCAAATTTGTCTTCCATCCAGCTCCTGTTGGCAAAAGAGGGCTTTGTCCACAAACTTCCTTTCCATATACCTCAGCTCCCAAAACTCCGTGGTCAGTTTGCTAAGATGGGGAACAAGGGATAAGTGACATCCTGTAAATGCATTTGTTCTCTTTTTTTCACCAGGGCAGCACAATGTTACAGAAAAGCATAATGTTTCTCTCTGAAAGAGGAAAAGAAAGGGAAAGATACAGTAATTTGACTCCTGTAAAACAGATATTTAATTTTTTTCTTTGTTTTTAAAATATTTTTAATAAATTGTTGCCAGTGAAACATTGAGTATTGAAAATTTCTACATATATTTTTACCTTGGTTGAAACTTAGAGAACAGAAGACAAAGAGATGCTCCTCTAACATGGACCCACCGAAGGGAGACTCAAGGGATGCCTTCTATTTCATTGTCAGATCAGTAATGAACTTGGTCGCTGCTCAGAATTTGATCTTTCAATAATATTTTCTGTCCTGGGAATCTTTGAAAAAAAGTAGTTTTTTATTTTTTTTTTCTTTTCAGAATCATGAAATGGAATCAGAAAAGCAAATATTTATTTTTCAATGTAAGTCTTCCTGCTCTACATGTCTGTGTATATCCATGGATGTGCATCTGCCTGGGTGTGTGCATAAGTGATTCAGATGATAACCTGAAAGCCATTCAATGGAAGACTAACAGACAAAAATTAAAGCCTAAATTGGCATCTATAAATTTGTTCCAAACTCCCAAGGTGTCTGAGCCTGTCCAAGAGAAAGTCTGAAAATTTCTTCAAGACCTGTTTTCTTCAACAGGCCAAACCCAAAACACCCTAAGTTGATAGGAGACCCTCCTTTTCCATTTGTCTGGTTTGGAAGGGGCCCAATGGATTCAACAAGTTGATGTAAAGAGAAGATAGGGGATTGCATATGCATAAATAAAACCCTGCTGTCTAAATTATGTTAATTTAAATCCCCAGAATGTATATGAGTGCCAACATTTATTTATTAATTCCTTATCCACTAGGATGAGCTTAAACTGTGAGCTGAGTCCCTGGCAGATTTATGCAAGGTTCTTCTTTTCCTTAGTTGGAAAAATTTGTTGTGGGGATTTTTCCTTGTTGTTGAGGGTTTTGCAGATTTTTGTTTTGGTGTTTGACTTTTTTGTTTGGTTGCTTTGTTTTGGTTTTCCGTTGTTGCTGTTGCTTTTGTTGTTGCTGGTTTTTTAAGAGTGAAAATAAACCAAATCCTTCTGGTTTAACAGTGATTTCTTTTCTTATAGTTACATCTGAGATGTTAACACTAAAATGTACAGCCCATATTCTGAAATCTCATGAGGCAAATATGTTAATGGCTTATAGATTAAAATAGCTATTATCTCATTTACTGTGGAAACAAGCTATGAGAGCTAAAAAATTAAGAGTATAATGAAAAAATATACTCTAACCTAGATCAAAAATTGTTTTCTAATGATGAAAAGTGGCAGACCATGAGACTTCAGAGTGGCACTTTTTAATAAATTGTGCTGACAGTTGTGTCAAGCTGCTATAATCGTTAGACTACATTATACATTATTCTACAAATTTCTGTAAATGGAAATAAACAATGGTGCTCAGGGGGGCTGGCTTAGCTTACAAAGAGCAAAATAACTCACTGACAGTACAAGGGAAGAGAATTTTTTTTCCTTCAGTTAATAGCTTTGAAGTGTGTGTGTACTATAAAATCTATGAAAAAACTGAAAGGTAGTCTCCATTAGATATATGGGTATGCACAGACAAATGCTTTCAAGCATTAGGACCAAAAATCCATGATTTTGTGATTTTGGATGGGGAATGATCAACTGGTATAACCCCAGGAGATGAGAACCAACAGAGCATTTAGTGAGCATTTACCAAGAGGTGACATTTCTTTGCTTCTTCAGTATTTGGAAGCCAAAGGAAGGCAGGAACTGCTACCTTGAAAGAAGGTAAATCCTGCTCATCTGCAGGTTGGTGACATCTTTCCTCCTTCAGTCACAGCAGCTCTTAAATCCTAGTTAGGATATAATTTTAGTTTAAAAAAATTTATTAATGCAAGATTCACTAGAGCCCTTAAAAGCCAAAGCATTTTCATGTCATGCACAGCATGGAGCTGATGCAAAGTGTCACCTCTGCTTTCCCCACTGTGTTCCCCAGCTGTAACACTCAGCTCAGCCTGGTGCTGGGCTGCTACTTGCTTTTCAGTGATTAGATTAAGTGTGGGATTTAGAGGCTGATTTGCTTGGCCCTGTTATCTTACAAACTAGACCTTTTTTTTTTTCTTGGTACTGGCAAGGCTACTGTTACAGATATTTTATGGATACAAAGAAAAGCAGAGTATGAATGAAGGTATTTTGTTTTGGTTTTGAAACAAAGAAAAATACAGATTCTGGTGCTTACTGGGTTAGGGATGAGGATGTTTACAGGATAATTTGAATGGGGAATAAAACAAAAGGAACGTCTTCATCCTTTCTGATTAATAGATGTTTGTACGGCACCATGAAGATAAGAGGCATGTTAAGTGTTATTAATTAATATTCTTTCAATATATTTATAATATTTATTTGTGACAACAAAAATGTTTCAATATCAAAGTGAATTATCCCAGGAAAAAAATGCCAAGCTTTTGATCTGCTTATACATCACGTCACTGCAAACCTTTTCCTTTCAACCTAGAGCTACATTCAAAAGCAGGAAGATATACAGCTGACGTTTCAAACTGAACGACACTACGATAAACTAGGGTTTCTCTAGAAGATAAAATACATCATAAATCGGTGTAACACTTACCTCATTTTAAATATTACTGTCTCCTTTTATCAGGTAACACTATATAACCTCCCTTTACCTTCTTTCTTCCCATATTTTATTTGGTATATTAATTCTGAACAATGGTCACAAGCAGAATTTTTTTTAATTAAAATCAAATATATGGCCTTAGAGGCTTAGGTTATCTGATAAAAATATTTTAATTAAAAAGATACCGATTCTTTTGGCTCCCTGATGAATTGATAATAATTGACATGCACAGTGTTAATTTTAATCTTCAGCCAGTTGTTTTAAAAAATAATTCTTACCCTTTTTCAAAGTCAAAAAGAAATAAGTAAGAAGAAATTTCTTAAAGGAAAGAGGAACCTTGCCCAATGGGCTTTTTATTGCAGATTGTCAAAAAAATCACCCAATATTAGACAGAGCTTATTACATTTACTTATAAAGTTATTTCATTTTATTTTATTTTTCTAAGGATAAAGAAATGCTTGTCTGATTAAAGTAACGGAGTTGTTTCTACTTTCATGGCACTCTACCTCTAGAGGAACTTTATATCTCTTACAAATGTACTTTACAGGATGCTGTCTCTGTCATGATCATTGGGAAATGTATTTCACTAAAGAGAGGCTTCACACCTGGGCCTTGCCTTGAGGAGTGTGCATGTAACAGGGACAATTTTCAAATGGAGAAAACTGTTTTTATGTCAGGAACCAGGCTGCAGTGTAGCAGCCCTGCAACATCCCTTTAGAGAAATGTGGTTTGAGGACAGGATAGCAAATAGCATTCTAACACTTCAAGAAAAAATCGAGATCGTACAAAAAAACAAGAAAGGAAATGTCCACTTTTTATACCTTTATTTATTTATACTGTTAACCACTATTACAACAACTTACTTTTTCAGGTATTTTTAAGAATTTCTGGATAAAACTTCTACAGGAAAATCAGTTTTAGTACAAGCTTTAGCTTTTTAAGATGGATCAGGAGTTTAGGAATGGCTAGTTATTATTTTAAAGGGATAGCCAGTGTAATATGAATTTGAAAGCTGATACTATAGCCAAAGTACAGATCTTGAGTGACAGCTACTATATAAGAGCTTCTATATTAGAGAGGTTGAAAATGCCGGGTACAGTGCATAAGTCACTAAGAAGTTTTATTTTTTCCTTTAGAGATTGTAGGACTTAATTAGATATTAATTCCAGGTGGGATGTTGCTTGGAATTCTTTCATTTATAATGATTGATTTTTAAGACCTAATCCATTTTTATAAATCATTGGATGAGCATGGCTTCATTCAGAAGAGTGATTTAATTCTATTGTGACTGTTCTGACCTTAAATATTATGGAAACGTGGGATAGTAAGTAAAATACTTTTATAAAAAAATAAATAGCAGAGAAATTTGAAGTTTATTTTCTAAGTTTGACTGCGATTATGCAAAATCAACTAACTACAATGAAAATCCACCAGATTCAAATAAATGATCGTATTTTGGTTTGCATTTTTAATGTATCAACTTAGGTTGACCAACATGTTAAAACAAAACAAAAATAATAAAATGTTTGGGAGCAGTGCCAATCTGTGTGTGCTGTTGAATGACATATAAGAGTAAAAACTGTTACTGTGCAGAAAAAATAACATCAACTGTGCACAGGAACAGAACAACTGCACTGAAAGCATATGTGGAAATGCTAGGATGTGGAGGGCTGCTCCCTGCCTCCGGTGTGCTCTCTGCCTAATCAAACACCTTATTTAGGCAGTTCTAAGTATTGCAGCTTTCAAATGTGCAGGGCACTTTCCACTAACATTACTAGGAACTGTTGGCCAGACTTCATTGGGGAGCTAAGATCCGGAGAGTTCAACCACAGGCATATACCTCTAATGATTTTGTTCAGCAGCTTTAGCTTTCAAAATTTCTTAATCTATTCATAGTTGGTTACTGACATTCTTTCCAATTATTCCTGTTTCCAAAGATTATTCTTGTGAGTTCAGTAAATTGTGCCTAAAAATTTTCTTGTGTATTGGTTTTCACTTTGCATGTTTTGTTGTGATCCTGGAGTAGAGAAAGGAGGAAGATTTATTTGCACATACTATTCCTTATTTTATAATTTAATAAGATTTACTATTCCTTATTTTATAATTTAATAAGATTTGTAATTTTTTAATATTTCCTGAACATGTAAACGTGTTTAGGGTATGAGAGAGGAGGAAACTTGAGTGGTAAATCAATGATATCAGAAACCACAATTTTAGAAACAGGTAGGTAACTGATTTTAATTCCTTGGCATTCAACTAAAAAATAGTGGTATCTGAAGTGGTGTCACTGTTTTATCATCAGTTAATGTTATAACTTGACACTTTTGCCTTTCTTATATCTAACTAATTACCATTAGGTATTCATAATAGCAGAATTAAGGAGGTATTCAGGTTAGGTATTTTAAATCAAGGCTATTCCTTGGTGAGCAGTACTTTTCCTTAAAGATAAAATGCATTTGTTATGGAGTCCACAAAAGAGCATATTCAGCTGGTGTTTTTTAGTCTCTTTTAGCTATGTAGAAGGAAAAAATAAATTAAGATCAGAATGGAAATCTCATCTTCACTCAGTCAATGGTGTGGTTTAGAAACAGGTTTGTGGCAACCAGATATACAGCGGCTTTTACTTGCCTTTCATCTCACGTCTATAGTGTTTTCTCCATAACACAACTTCAACAGACAATATCAAGGGCTTTGGGCTGATTAAATGTTATGTCAGTCAGTCTGTGTTTTGCTCGAGTTTAGCTTAAAGCAACGTATTTCTTCTCTCCTTTGTTTGGATTGGTATTTTTCCTTTTTGAAGAATCAATCTTTTATTATCTCCCTTCACAGAAGGGCAACATTTGTTTCTTTATTTTTGTATATGAATTTACTACAACAGATAACAGGATATTGCAGTCTTTGTGATGATTTAGAAGCAAGGGGGGGTTCTTTCTTTTTCCTTTTTTTTACGTGCTGTTTCTTTACCTCGTTTGCTTTTGGTTTTGCTCATGTTGGATTGACCTGCACATGTGCTGTAGACAGTCTTCTGGCTTGCATGCATGCACACACATGTGGTGCCTATACCAACAGGATCCACCATGGGATCTGCATGCATTCCTTCAATTAAAACGGCTCTCGCTTAAAAATAGGGCTTATTGACATGTGTCACTACAGACAAACAAAGGAAAAAAAAAACCAACCTCAAATTCAGTGTTTCCTGAGAGAGGAATGCTCAAGAGCCATGCTAGTGTCTGGGGGAGAGGTCTGTTTTTGTGACTGCTTTTCACTTCCCGTTTCTCTACAGGAGGAATCCCAGTGCTGTGTGGGGTAGTCTTTCAGCTTTGAAAAACACACACACCCTGCAGAGACCGCGCCTTGAATACGTGCTCATTGCATATATGGGGGATAATCAATACGTGTTGTTACGATAGTTTTCGGTTTTCTGATGTAGAAGTAGAAATAATCACACAGATCACAGAAAAACAGAATTTCTAAAAAACTACATACCAGTCAAAATAGCAGTTGAATAGTCTGCTAAAGAAGAACACTGAACAGCTTATTCTACATTTCTGTAAACAGTTTGATTGTTTTGAAAAAAAAGTCTTTAAACATTCAGAGGAAAATCATATTAATTATTTTGAGATAATATTTATAATTTTGATTTTATGTAGACCAAAAATGCAAACTCAGTGAGTTATGCCTGAGTTCATATTTTGTTCAGAAATTAGTTGTGCTAAAAAACCACAGGTTTTGTCTTAGCAGGAACGAAGAAAAACCTTTTAATTACCACAAAAATTGACACCAAGCTTTGCATTTTATAAACTGCTATAATTTTTTACATAATTTTACTTTGTCATGAGAAAAAAAAAATCCACTTCTAACTGAGCTTTACTGCTCAAGGTATGAAAATCTGTTAAAAAGTTAAATTTACTGTTAAATCTATATAGAAGTGAAATGTTAAAACATTGCATTGGTATGTTGGAAGCATTTAATTTTGATAGGCATGATGTATAGCTAGGGAAGTAAATGTACTCAAATTATGCTGTCTTTGAAAGGCTAGGTAATTTAAAAGTAGATTATCCAATGAGACCGAAGTAGTAGTTGTCAAATTTTCAGGAAGCAATTAAATGAGCAGAGGGTCTCTATTTTTTACTGGCTGTTTCTGGGTTGCATAGAGATTATGAAGAGAGACAAGAAAAATGACAGAGCAGGCTAAATAGCACATCAAACTCCCCTTGAAGAAAGCTTTTTTCCCCCCCTTAGTGGCTTTCTGAATAATCTAGGTAACGTTTCATGGTATTTTTGTTGCAGGTATCTGGTAAAATGTGCCCTCTGGAAAAGCAAGAGACACCACAGGCAACTTCTTTTTTTTTTTTTTTTTTTAATACCTCTCAATGAAACCTGTGTTACTCCAAAATGTTTCTTGCCTACATACAGTTTGGTTTTGTTTTGTTGTTTTGTTTAACTTTTTTGTTTAGATCTCAGCTCTTCTGGTTGACTTACAACCAGCACTCTGCCTTTTCTTTCCAAAAATAAGGCCACAGTTGCACGCTGCTATTGGTGCTGCCCAAGCTTTCACATAGCTCCAGATTCACCTCAGCCCTTCTCTGGCATACACAGCCTCATTTTTGCTCTGCTTTCTCCAGATTGCATGCTGTGACATGAAGCAGCTGCCCCTGGGTTTCTCAGCAACATAACAAGGAGCAAGGAGCTTGAGTCTCAGTTTGGCTAAGAAATTTCAGTCCCTGTCCCTCAGAGCAGAAAGCAAGTGTCCAGAGTGGGGATGAAGTTGGATGATAAAACACAACCCTCTGACCAGTGTAAATATGGAATCAGCCCTCCAGTATCTAGGTAGTAAATGCTGTATCAAATCAAGAGGTTCTCTGACTTCAGGAAGAGGAGAACAAGTTTCTAGTCATTAAAATGACTTTCATGCTAATTATCAAATTTTCATCCTTTTTCCCTGTATATTTCAGTGCTGCAGATGCAAGAAGAGAAATCACAATGGTACCAACTTAGAAAGTGAGGCAGCAGATCAGTTTACTTTGAGAAATAAGCAGTAAAACTGACTCCTGGCTTTTCAGGAAACCTCCTGCAGTGCCCAGATTTGTCATTGTACCACACAGAGCAGTAAGGGGCCACGTGAGGCCATTGACAGGGACTCAAGGCCAATCTGACTGGCCTCCCAGAAAAATAGGAGTTAAACGTAAATATTTTGGATAGCCAGATTGACACTAAAATTACCTACAGGTAGCCGCTTCTCCCTTGACTGCTTCCTGAGGCATAAAATTTCTGCTTGTGCTATCTGCCGACCTTACCCTTCTCAGTTGCCCAAAGAGCTAATTCTCACCCACAGCAGCCACTGCTTCAGCCACTCTCTCACCTAGTGCTAGGATGAGTGTGGAAACTTTCCATATTGACAGCAGAACCTCAAAAGGCTTTCTTCACCTTCTTTTTCTTGCCCTTTCATACGACAGACTAATGCAGGATTTCTCTCTAAGACATGAGGATTTATATGTGTTTACCTTACCTATTCTCTGCTTCAAGCTGTGGGATGTAGACTACTGATTAATGTTGCTGACTCTGCTGCTATGCTCCCTGAGGAAGACTGGAAGTCACCAATGGGATCTCTTGTAGGCCACATACAGCTGTCTGTGCATCAAATAGTCTGATAACATTTCCATAACTAAAGCCTGTAGAAGAACTGAAAATAAAATCCACACTTTAATTTTAAAAGTGGGAATATGAGAAATTGAGTAAGAAGAATATTTTTAAAAATTTTTAAACAGTCGCCTTAAGTATTTTTGATTCCACATCTCATGAGAGTGGGACATCCTTTTTAAAACTAAATTACCTTTTAAATTAATGTCTTATCAACTTCTTATTTCTACATGAAAGCTGCATTTTCAAAAGACTATTTCTGGTAGCTGGAAAATTAAGATTAAGGAAATTATGACAGTAGATGAACGTGATAGTTACTTTTCTGGAGACTTTCTACAGCCACAGTTTAATGGTCTAGAGCAAGCTGAGAGGCTATCTCTTTTCTGCAGTTGCACCATCTGATTAACAGTGTGTGCATGACTCTAGATAGCATTGATGGCACTAAACAAGTCCTTTACAACCCAGATTCTGCACACCAAGAATATTCCACACCAGTTGTAAAAGACACTTCTGACTGCACCCACAATGTACAAGGGAGGTATCAGAAGAATTACTGATATTTGTATATGGGCAAATTGAGTTTCAGGATTGATCTGTTAACAGACTGCTTTATTTTCTGAATTGAAACAGATGACTGGAACAGGTAGTGCTGTCTTTGGAGTTACCAGCCTGATGTTTTTATGGAAATGATGCTGGAATCAGTGTCCAAGAAGAGGCTGATTGCTGCAAACAAGTTTGGGGCTGATGGGGAAAGACTCCCCTCGATGCCAGAGAGAGGGGTACCTGAAAGGTCATATTTGAGAAAAGAAATGTTTGAGTTCCTCTGCATGTGGTAGTAACACTGAAAACTGCAAACTGCAGATCATTATATGTTTGCATGTAGAGAACACTAAGAGATATAAAATTGGAGCTGTTGATCACAGTTGTTATTCCTGTGGGTGAATGAGGGATTAACAGAAGGAATAAGATTGATTTGCATGTGTTTACACAAAAGCATGTGTCCAGAGCATCCTTTGGTTTTATGCACTCACTTAAAGAGTTAAACTCTTCAAACACGTGCACTGTGAATAAATTCACAGTTCCAAGGAAAGGGTGTGAATAAATTCACAGTTCCAAGGAAAGGGTTTGATCATATTCAATATCCTCTACATTTGTGAAATTATTGGGCATGCACCATAAACGCAGGGAGAAAAACTTGTGGTTGTAGGTGAGGCACCAAAAGACTTGAGATTTTTCTTTCAGTCAATTATCTTAACAGGTTGGAATGACAAAGTTTCAGCTTTGTCCACAAATAATTAAATAAAACTGGGTTTGGAGGCCCTGTTTGATCCTTTTGCTTCTATGCAGACAAACGTGCGCAAATAGACTTGCCAAAGAAAAACTCCCAAAGCGCTATTTCTTTTCACCGGGTTGGGTTGCACCTCTCCAGTTTCGTTGCCCGTTCTCCCTGGTGCTGCAGCAGCATCCCGCTCCCGCTCCTCCGCGGGGAAGCCAGGTCCCGTCCCGCAGCGGGACAGCTCTGCGTGCCGCCCAGCCTTTCTCCACTCACTGGGCTTCCTCTTTCCTTCTGTCTCTCTTTGGATGGGGAGACGGACGGGCGAAGGTAAATCTCCCGCCGGCAGGAGCAAGGGGAGCCCCTAAGCTCCCCCTGCTTTCCCCGTGCTCTGGCTTTCCTCTCCCTGAAGCCCTGTGTACACAAAGGGCTCGCTTCTGCATTTCAATTAGGTAACCGAGATTTATTTACTTTTACTCTTTCTCCCATCCCTACAAGTATTTAGTGTCTGTAGCTTTGGGATTGGGTATTTTTTTTTTCGCTCCCTCCTCCCTATTAAGTTATTTTTTTGCATTTCCCCGGAGGCAGATTTAAATCAAATGTCCGTGTAAGGGAGGACTCCCTCCAGCCTGATTCCCACACCCAGCAGACAGACGCGTCTCGGCCACCACGCCGCTCCGGCCGAGCGCCGAGCCTCTCCCCGGCAGGGCTGGGGCTCCCTGGGTTTGGGGGTGACCGAGGAGCCCCAGCCGCCTGGGAGGGGCTGGCTGAGCTCAGCCTCAGTGCATGCCCTTAGGGGGAAAAAACCTTCAACAAAAAGCCCCAGCAGCAGAGAACACCAAACCCAGCAGGGCGTTGCTGGAGAAGGAGGGTTTCTCCTGTTGAAGGAGCCGAGGCGGGGTTGGGTGACCCGAAGTGCCGGGGACAGCGCTTGGCACCGGCGGCTCCTGCGGGGCTTTTCCGGAGCGCCTTATATGGGGGAGGCGGAGGGGACGAGCCCATCCCGGGAGCGCGTGCGGGGCTGCGCGGGATCACGGGCTCCGGCTCCTTCTGCGGGACACGGAGCCGGCGAGACGGGGACACCCGAGCAGACCCCATCCCGCCAGAAGGGAGGACGGCAGCAACCTTCCCGGCCGCCAAAGGTAAATGAGATTTGGCCTCTGCTGGCGTCGCGCTGTTTTTGTTTCGAACTTTTTGTTTGGACTGGTGGTTCCTTTTGTTGTGGGAATTTTTCTGTGTGTTTGTGATATTTTAAAAATGTGTGTATTTTCTCATTCTCTCTTTTTTTTTTTCCCCTTCTCTTGTCGTTTTTGAACGGCACGGACCTGCCATGGGGAGGCGACTCTCGGCATCCCGGGGAGCGCCGGGGCCCCGTCCCCTCCAGGTGCGTGTTCCCGCGGGGAACAGCGCGGAGATGCGGAGCGCAGCCCCTCCGCCCCTCGTCCTCCTTCCTCTGCTTTGCCCGGCCCCCGCTCCCTCTGCTGCCGGGCACGCCGCGCCCTTCCGAAGCTCCGTGCGCGACTTCGTGAGGAAATGAAGGGGAGGAAAGCCGAGGAATTCTCTGTTCGGCATTGAAGCGGAGAAAAAGAAAATCTGCGAGTTCGGTCACCTGCTCCGCGTCCCGACCGAGGAGAGTCCGGCGCGGCCGGGGCCTGCGGGAGCTTTTATTGCCCATAAATAGCAGCGGGAAGCGGCGGTAATGCGATCAGGAAGGGAGGCATTAGGCAGAGCAGCGCTCCGGCGCCTGCAAGCGCGCTCTCTAAAGACGCTCGTAGGCGAGCCGCAGTAAAGGTTTTATTGGTAACCGAGAAGCGCCTCGCAGCCGCAGGTTTGGCATTAAGGACCGCTTCGGTGGGTAGGAATTACGCCGGCGGGCAAAGGGCGCTGCGCGGTAGTAACAAGTATTTACTAAAGGCGTTGGTGCCAAATGAATGCCGGGTTTCAGACTTCGATTTGCCGGACAAATTTTTAGTAACTATCAAAGCAGGCCAATAACGTTTATAGAGGAAAGAAAAATATTTGAAGTTACAGTCTTCTCTAATAGCTGAAAATTGACTTTTGACAACAACCGGAATTTCCCCTCCTCGTTGATTCAAAGAAACGTCTATATTTAAATGTCACCCTAAAAGATCTGCTATTTTAAAAATAACAACACCCCGCAGGGCAATTTTCCAGCTGTAGAAGAACCTTTAAAACCAAACCGCAGCGCTGCCTGTGGGCAGACGTGTTTAGAGCCGGTAAGAGCAGAGCATCCACAATATTTACGTTAGGATTTTCGGATAGGCAGGGAGCACAGGCATGTTATTCTCTCCTGCAGATCCTGAAGTCCTTCCTACAGGATTTTCTTTTTGATCTGCTTGTTGTCAAGTAATTAGTAAAAGGAATTACCCGCTCTGGCGCTCTGCCTTCAGGTAGCAGAGGCATTAGTGCTGTAAACTTCGCATTTTCTGCATATCTCCGGCTCGCCCTCCTCCTCCATCAGCAGCAGTTCGTTCAAGGGGGGTTGAAATTCTAATTTGGTTACTTGTAAGCTGTGAAGGCATGTGTTATGTGGCTGTCTCTGCCCATCTGAAGCTAATAGACTGGTTGCAGTGACTTTGTCTCTCCGGCAAAGGCGGAGGGGGCTTTTGTGGCGCTGCCTCCTGGCCCAGCCCGCAGCAGGGCTGGCACGCACCGAGGCACAGCTGGGAAAATCACATAAATCAGATGGCGCGACCATCAGAGCAACTTCCACTGTCCCTGGGAAGACCGTCTCCTTTTGTCTTTGAAAATATCTCACGCGAATTTCCCCAGGTGGACAACTGTATTTTAATATGCTCTGGAATGCTGGAATGTTAAGGTCACCCTGGAGGGAAAACAAAAAAAAAAAAGGCAGCAAAGTCACTTGTAAGTAATTAACCTTTGAATTTTTGCCTTTTCTTGTACATGGATTTAATCTGTAAATTTTATCCGTGCAAAAGAAAAATAGTAACAAGTGAGTACAGATTTATACAGATACCTAAATGAACTCAAAGTGTGACTGTGTGCATACGGATATAAGCAGTTTTGTTAGAGCACTTTCACTGAAAAAGACGAGAAGCTGATGAAACGATTATCCCTTTATCAGATTAAAAGCTGTTATTTTTAAATGTTTAAATCCTTTCATCCGGAATATGGCTGTATTCCAGTGATGAAACAGAAGAATTTGGCTTGTAACAGGGAAAAAAACCAAAAACACAAAAAACCAACAAAACCCACCAACAACAAAGAAATAAACTACTCCACTCCAAAATATTTTATCTTCCCACCTCCAAAATAACAACAAAACTCCAAAGCGTCCCACAATTTTTTGTTTTTATTTCATTATTCACTGCTGAGACTTAACAATTACAGGTTGGAAAACCCATTTGAAAACAGTAGAGCCACGTTACAACGAAGGTCTGGCCAGCATTAGTCCAGCGTTTGGAAAACACTTGACAGTTGTGAGGGCTCCCCTCTTTCCCTGAAAAGTTCCCCCTTTCAAAAGGGAATCATAGCCCCTATCTCCGTTTCTCCAGGTATTCCTTTCCCTCTCTTCTCCCTTGCATGAAGGGGTGAATTGAAAAATCATTTAATTATTTTCATTCTAATCGCCTTAATCCCCCTTATACTAGGAGCAAATGATGATAATGGGATCCACATGGAAGACTCCCGGATGAGGGGGTAAAGCAGGCCCTGCGCCTCGGCAGGTGGAGACGGGCTGGGCGGGGCTGGGCTCGGGCCTTTAACATAAGTAAAGCATCGGCCTAAGCCTTGGCAATCTGCGGATAACTTACTTTTCAGCCTTCTATTTTTGCTCCAGCTGACGCGGCTGCGAAGTGACCCGGTTGTCACTCCGGGGGACCCTCCTGAAAGAGGAGAATCAAAACCAAAACCCATCCCACCGTCCCCCCGCCCTTCCCGCACGCCGTCCCCCTGCCTCCTCGGGGCCTAAGCAAGGATTGATTTTCCCTGGCAATCGCAGGGGGCCGCTCCGCTCTGCCGCCGTGCAGATCCCTGCGGCGGAGGCTCGGCTGCAGCCCGGGATGAGCAGGAGCTGCAGGAAGGGCAGGAAGGGCAGCTGCCGGCGGCATTAGCTACAGGCACCGCACTGCCATGGGCGGCTGCAGGAACAGAGCCAGCAGCGACATCACCGGCCGCTCGCAGAGCTCTCTTGGGGCCTTCGCAGATCTCTACAAACACGGCGCCTGCCCGGTTTTATAAACAACTTTCAGGACACAGCCAATCAATCACACTGGCAAGCAAGCAGACCAGGAGCCTAGGATATATACAAGGCGTAAATACATACATATAAACCCTTTCAATTTTGGAGTAGTTACAATTTTTTTTTTCTATAAGCCTAAGGGAAACTGCATTTAGAAGGATTCTGACAGGTCAGGAAGCCACAGTGGAAAAGTAGAAGGTATTGTTAGGAAGTTATTTTACATTGTATGTTTTAATACCAGCAAGGGGAATATTAAAAAAAAAAAAAAAAAAAAAAGAAAAGTGTCTAAGCAAGATTTAAAAAAATAAAATTATTATGCTTGCAGTCAGACAATTTCAAGAATATGTGTCTGAAAACATGAAACCTGACCACTTTAAACTACAATACATATATCTGCAAAAGACACGAGTTTACCAGATTTTCTAGTCAGCAAAGTATTCTTTAGTTGCAGTAATTTCTAGTCTTTAATTTGAAACATATTTGTATCTGGGGAGAGGTCCTTGCAAATGATCTGTTGTGTTTTGTTCTGTTTTTAAATGATCTTTTGATAATAAGAGCTCTGCACAGCATGGAGTTTGTGCTCTATCTTTCTGAGTCTTTTTCTTGCAAAATGACATGTGTGAGCAAAGAAACCAGGTTTGAACATCTCAGCAGAAATAATAGCTGCATATCAAGGCAGGAGAAAGATAATCAAGTCTTTGGACTTAAAAGAGGAGGATATGCTCTGTGCTGGTGTAAATTAAATTTCACTGAAATAGAAGACTTGTTGGTACTGTAAGAACTGAGTGTTGGTCTTATGCTGCTATGATCCAAAACTATGGCTTCTTCATCTGCATAGTGAGCATTGAGGAAAGCCTGAGCAATGATGCTCAGAGAACAGAAGCTGTGCTCTAGGAGAAAGCATCAAGAGGAGCTTTTCCCGACCAGTAAAACTTGCCAAACAAGCTTGTAAAATTGAGGACCAGTATGCTGGTTTTGCTCAGAAAAGGCATTGTATCTGGATGCTTTTATACAGCTATTGTCAGGAATAATTTTATTTTTTTGAAATTACTTCGTCTGTTGTATAAGATTTCTTATCAAGAATAAACTTGATTCTTGGTCATTTCACTCTGTGGTTGTTATCTGTCAAAACAAAACCTGTAAGGAGCATAAGCCAAAAACTACTCATGTCAGGAGATTGGGCTTTGGTGATGACCTTCCAAGCTGATTGTGTCTTAGAGACATAAATAGTTGGAAAATTGTTTCACCGCCTTCTCAGAAACTTAATGTGTTTAAAGATGTGTATGGTCAGCAGAATAAGGATTGGACTTATGTCTAAGACCTTCCCCTTTTAAGGACTTGTGTTTAAAATGGGTTGGATCACTTCCTTGTTTAAAGGCAGTTCCATTTTCATTTAACAATTTATGCTTATCACCATGTAAGTGAATGCTTCATCAATCACAGCTTTATTCTTGTGGACCCAGTGTATTATTTTTCATAGCAATATATTATGGAGTCCTTTCACAGAAATTTGCCTTTATTAGTGTTGTGTAAGACTGACACAGTGATAAATGTATTAACTGACAATTCCCAATTAAAATAGCATGTGAAATAAATAGCAATAATTAAAGTAGTATCTGAAGACTCTGCAAATACTTAATAATTCTGATGTTATTTTAATGTTATGGAAAAACTCTGAAAGCTCACACACTTTTTTCACCGATTCGGTTTGTTTTATTGGGGTTTTTTTGTATCTCCAGCTAAATGATTATTAAGACTAATATAAACAAGCTTTTCTGGAAAGGAAGAAAGTGAAAAAGGAAGAAAGTGAGATAGAAATATGCAATACATATATTTGAAACTATCACCAACCCCACCCCGTCCACCCCATAACCTGGCTTCCTTTTTTGAGTTTTCCTTCTAAACTTTGTAATATGGAAAGTGACAAATGTCTTTCCAGAAGGCCTTAAAATGCTACTGATTCACCAAAGGGTGTTTGTGAGAAGTGCCTGCCACAGCAGAGAGCTTACTTCATCAGCCTTCTAACACACAAATTCTCCTGTGCTCCATTATGTGGTACATCTGTGTCCTGAGAACTGGATGCAAAGGAGGTGGAGCCAAATGGGTACTTTAATCACTAATTGAGAAAATTATAGTTATAATCTAGTATATATAGTTACATACCAAAACTGAGACACCTTTTCCTTTATGCCAAAATACGGCTGCACCTGTAGGTGGGACTCTGCTATTTATTTTACAGATCCCCTTTGCATCATGGTCATTGAATTTTACTATTTCTCTTGTCTCTGAGGTTATATGCTTTTTGGAACTACTTGCATGCAGTAAAAGTATTACTGCCAGTACTAGTAGTAAGCATAAAGCCACCAAGCCTCAGCCTGCTTTTGGCTCCTCCTCTTTATTGAGAATACATTACCCAAGAAGATGTGAGAGTACTGCTTTGTTTCAGTTGATAACACAGTGACATCTATCACCTTAAACTGTATGTTGACAGTTTACATGGCTCTGTTAGGAGGAGAGTCATTAAAGATACTTCTAAGCCTTTACTTCTTCCAATGCAATGCCATCCTGAACCTCCTCAAGTTACCAATTTGCTTTTGACCAAGGTAGGGCAACAACTTTACTAGGGTGTAACTTGTAAGGTGTGTGGCAAGGAAAATGCAGATAAGCCTCTCCAAGTATTATCTCATATTCGGTATAAAGTTCTTCTTAGCTCAAATTTGTGGTACAACTTCTAAAACAGACTAAAGATCATTAATTAGCATTCACAAAATTAATTGGCAGATGATTTGGGAATGGACTGAAGTTATTGACATAAAATCCTACATTTTGCAACATGGGTTTCTTTTTCTGTTGCTTTTGTATAACAGAACTCTCTGTACTTAAAAAACATTGATACTCACTGAGAGTACATCTTACCCGCTAATTTCTCTTGTTTCTGTTATTTAACCATTGTGAAGAAAATATAGAGAACAACTTTATATTTTAAAAATAATAAGATTACATGCTATTTACTAATTTGGAGGGAAGAGGTGTAGTTTGCAAAGAAAGACTGCTCTGCTTCCCTGTGGCCATCTGTGGAGAGACAAAGATGTATTGGCAGGGCAAAAAAAGTGTTATGTTACTGCAGGAAAGAGGGAGGATGATACCTGTCTAGGACCAGGTATCCTCTTGCAGAGACCACCAATCTCACCTTTTCAAAAATTCTGTCTTGATCTGCCTTAAAACCAGCAAAATTTTAGCTTTAATGAAATCCTATCACAGAAAATTTCCTTTGCTTTTTTCTGTTTCACTAACTTGAGTCTTTAGACTCAGTTTATAAATCTTGATTTACGAATGACAATTTAACTTAATATTATTAAATATCACTAATTTAAAAGAATTTTCAAAGTCTTTATAATTTTAAATAAAATCTATCTTACTTAGGAAGCCAGAATAATGTCTATGTTCCATTTAGATCTTCAGATTAGCCCTTATAAGTGCTGTGATTTTTAGTATACATTATGCAGCACTACGTATATTGTGAAGACATAATACCAAGAAAGGCAAATAATATTTTACTTTTAAAAAGCTGGAAAAGAATTTAACAAAAGCTGATTACTAATCATATGACTTCCGTATGTTATTTACATATCTAAACCTTATTTATAGGGAAAAAAGATTCAAGCATTTCTTATTGTATTTTTGCAGTGATAAATGAATGCTGACTATTCATGTTAATATTTTCTGCTATTCCATGGGAAAAAAAAACCAAAAAACAAAAAAGTCAGCTTTTTCTAGTACAAATCAGAAATTGTACTGTCAGACTTCAGACAGTGTGGAACAGTAAAAAATACTTTTATTGATATAAATTCCTAAGTGGAATATAGAAACAAGAAATTACTTTTAATTTGAAAAAAAACAGCATCTTGATTGCTACTAAGAAGCACACTTAGAGATGCACTTCTTTAGCACTTGTAAAGAGGTTCTGTGATTTCCTCGTTTGTTTTATCATGCAGGTAATTAATGCTGCAGAAGGCAAGTAAACTCAAGAAGTTCTCCAGTTATAAAAATATATTTCAGTTCTTTTGTGTTATATGTAATTATGACAGCCAGAATTCTGGATATGAAGACAGGGAAACTGCAGTTGTGAAAATACTTTTTTTAACACATAAAAAATAGCTAAGATAAAAGTAATGCAATGAATACATGTGCCATCATGTCCCATAAAAGAGTAGGTTCTGCCTGGTGCAGCAGAACAGTACAAACTCTTTTTCACCACCTACATCTCTGCGAAGCCTGCTGGATTTTTTTTACCTGCTGACTTAATGGATAGAACTGGTGCATAAAGGGGTCCCATAAGAGTGAATGCAAGGTCAGTTTTTTGATACAGCATCCTGTGGCTGCAGAAGGACTTGCACAGCACAGGCAGGCATGTTTTCTCAGAAGCGGAAGGCTTTTTTTGAAGCTGAAATAATCTTTTTGATTTTTGAGTATTTCTTGGGTAAGAAAATGCAATGCTTAAACTATAGACCAACAGAACAATCTTCCATAAGGAAGAAGAAGACAAAGAAGACAAATTGTAAATGATTTTCAATATCAACCTTACATTTCAAAATAATTACTCATTTGCTTATGTTATGGTCATAACTAAGAAGTATTGCAAACTTGTCAGATTTTGGCTCTTGGCATACACATTGATGCATCTGCCTCAAGTTCAACAGAACATTCCTTGCCACTCAGCACGCTACTGGCATGCAAAGTGCTCAAAGGATGAGTTTCTCCTAACAGAATACAGTATACAGATTGAATAGATGGTCTTTCTCCAGAAAAACTTAGCTAAATCAGCTTTGGTACATATATTTTCTCTTTTTAAGTATTTTTCTTCTGCATGGATTATAGGATTTTCCATAAGGTTAAAAAAATGGGTGTCCTTGCTCTAAAAATTTAAGTTTAAACAGGTATCCACTGTCAAAAACATAGTATTGAAATTACAAATGAGGTTCACTTCCTCAGAAAGTGTAAATGTCCCAGCTTAAACTTTCAACAGCTGAAAGACAATACCATCGACATGTACCTGGCACTAGTTACTGGGGTTTATTTTTTCCTGGAAAGCAGTTTGGGCGACAGAGTGGCGTCCGGGTTTCTCAGGTTGTTGTGCTGACAAACTGCAGTGGTGGTAAAGGCAGGGAGTCTGACAAAATCCCATTAATCATTTTAAATTAAATCCAACATTCCACTCCAACACTGCCAAGAAGAAAGCTAACTTTTACAAATGAATACTCTCTCTGAAAATAACTGATATCCTGATCATATTGCTTTCACAAAAACATGCTTGATTTCTATTAGGTACATACACACTATTTTCAAGCTTAAAAATGCATTTATTTGATTGCTAGGAATCGGAAAAGTGCTTTTTGCTTGTTTTCTCTATTAGGGTCTATGAGTGAACTACACAACTGAAAATTAGGAGCCTCTTTTTTCTTTCAGTGAATTGAAGTTTTTTGCTTTTCTAATATTTTAAGTACAGAAAGTTTGCTTTTAATGCAAGTAAATTTCACATAGGAAATGGACGTATTCAATTTAAAAATTTTCTCTAAGCATATGTATATAAATAAGAAAATGCAAGTTTACTAACATTAGTATTAGCCAAAACAAACACTAAGGTGACGAAGGAGCAATGTGATCTCTTTTAGATTTTCTACAGACACACTTCTGTAACTATTCCTAGCTATTTGATTATGATTTAATTACACATGGCAAGCCTGAACTTTAAATAGCTCATGAATAATTTTAGATTATCACATAAGTTTTTTTCGTACTAAGATCACTATTACATGCAGATTATAAAAATTTGTATTTTTCTTTAAGGCAAAATGAAACTATAATGTGCCAATGTGAGACACAGGAAATACTTCGTAACTGTTCACTGCCCATTTTAATGGTGCTTTTGAGCTTAGAGTGGGAGATTTTACAATGGCAGAGAAAAAGTCATCAGCCTTGGTATTTATTAGTTTTAATACGTCCATGACATCTTTGAAAAGGAAAAAACCTCCTAATTCAATAGAGGGCAAGTAAATCTGACTTTCCCAAGTACTTATTACAATTTTGACATTTTAACATGATCAAATAGGTACAGCTCAATTTTGTTTAAGTGCTTAAAATAATACTCGTTTTCTAAAAATAGAGCTATCATCAATGTCAGATTGCACAATGATATCCTTACAAAGAGAACAAAAATATTACCACTTCAAACAAGAGCAATTACTGTTGATAAACTTGTTTATGTCAAGAACATTAATAAACTGCAGAATACTGAAGAAGAAATAGTAACATTTATTTGTCCAACTAGTCAGTTTATTTTCTTAAAGTTGTATTTTGAAACTGTTTACATTTTTTCTTTTTCCAGTGTGGGGGGTTGAAGCAAAAGGTTAAAGAGAAAAAAATTGAAATTTTTTTCTTCAATGCAAATTTCTCACTTGCTTCAAAATCAACAAATGTCTCAAACTTGTATTTGTTTGGGCTTCTGTATGTTGCAGAAGTTTTGATTTATTTTAAAAAGTCAAAACTGTATAAATGTGTTGTTTAGAGCTTGAATGTAAAGTATTCTAGACAGAAATAATATGAGAAAACGTAGTATCAGATGCTGTTTATAGCTAAGCCATGTGAAGATCTAATATGTGCCATATTCCTTCAATAAATGCAGAGCCTCAGACTTCAATAAAAGCAAACATGAGCTGCATTTGTATTACACTTTACCTGGACACAGGTACACTCATTTTCCTGACATGAACAGAGAAGTTTTCTTGTCATATCATTGTATACTGAAGTTTCCAAATTTTCAGAAATGGCCACTCAGAACAATTCCAGTGTCTTCTAGGACAGAACAGTGAATGTTTGCAGGCGGATGGGCAGCAGGCTCACTTCTTCCTTCAGTGCTGTGTAGAGTGCATACATTTAAGAGTTAAGGCAACACCACATGGCTAAAGTTCAAAGGACATGCAGTTGTGGAATCACAACAGCTTGGAAATCACTTTGCAGTTCCAAGTATGATCATGCTCATGTAATTCGGCTTCAGATCCTCTACCTAAGTCTTCTGAAGTGTTTGATCAAGTAGCTATTTCCACATCACATCATTTAGGGGCATTTGGATCAATGAAGCATCATTATTTTAAAATGTGTGTGAAGACACCAAGTGCATTGAAGAAAACACTGCCCAAAACTTTGTTTTTAAAGAGTTTTGGAGGACAAACAAGACAATTTTTGCCAATTTTAAGAGTACTATTACACCTAATTAAGACCTTTTTTTTTTCTTCTTTTAAGACAGAAAATTGTTTAATGTCATGTAAAGTCTAGTTTGCTAAAGTGCAAATAATTACTTCTCAGCCACTTTAGAGCTTGACTTAAACTGGAAAAAGGACAGAAGAAAGTTACATAGTTGTTTTGTGGATGCCTCAGAGGGAATTCACACTTGGCATGCTGTGTTTGCTGTTTTCTGTTCCACTGTGCGTTAGTCAGCATGAGTTGAGTACTAATCCTCTAACGCTGTTCAAATTCCTGTTGTGAAGATCAGATGCTGTTATCTGCATGTCATTAGGGTTTTGTTTTCTTTCCCCTGGACTTGTCTTATGGAAACTTGAATTGTATCATTCTGTTTCTAATTTATCTTCTTGGCTGCTACACTGGCCCCAGTTTTCTAAATCTTGCTAATAGATGTACTCATCTATTCCAGAAAAAATATGTTTTGTCTGCCTGAATGTTTTGTTCTGTATCAGGATAACTGGAAATTAAGAGAAATCAGACTAACAATTCATACTCTCTTACTAGTGCAAAATCAACACCAGTATCATCAATGTCAACCTAAGCATAAGTCAGAAGAGAATTAAGCCTTACTCTGCATTTGTGATTTGAGGAGAAAATCTTTTCTAACAAGAAAAGTTCTAATTCCAAAATTCAATGAATTATCCTTTTAAAGCATGTAACCTTTGAGGAGTGTTTCTCAGAAAACTAGATTCTACTGTCTCCACTTCAGACCACTTTAAAGAGCCCAGAGGCACTTGTCCTTTATTGTTAGTTTTACAAATTACGTTTAAAGTTTTCCACCCACCCCCGGCATAACAGGAGCAGATATTCATGCCTTAAAGAAAGCTCCCCACAGTACCATAAATTCTTGATTTGTGTTTGAGATTAACTGACCGCTGCAGAACATGAAACAACACTGGGTGAAGAGCAGTTATCCTGAGCAAGGCAGGTGTACTGAACATGGCTGCAATACTGCTGGCTCCTGGCTTTGGCTGTGTATGCTACATAAATGCAATGGCATTTACACATGATTAAAGATAATGTCATTAAAAAGTACTTTTTCTGTCTGCATGCATTTTGGTTTGTGGAGCAGAGTTATAAACACTTGAAATAGTAGTAATAGCTACATCTTTATCTTCCCATGATTTATGCAGCCCTTTTATGGACTGTCCTTCTCACATCTAAAACAAACATAATACTCCCTAGGTTCCAAACAGAGAGCAGCAGCGTAGGCAAAGTGCATGGCTCTGAGGGGTCATTCCTGAATTGAATTCTTGGCTCTGCAATAGGCTTTCTACATAACAACTCAGATTAGCTCTGTTTTACAGATTATGAACATCTTCCCACGTCACCTCATGGAATGGCAGGGAAAAAGAATAAATATACTTGTTACCATGATGTATATAGATGCTACTGATGGCTGAATATTATGTAAACAAACAAACAATATTATGTAAACAAACAAGCAGGAACAGCTCTTACTTCAACTACATGTTATGTCAACTTAAGAAAAGCACTGCTCTGTGCATTGTCTGAACAACTGTTCTTATTCAATTCTGTTGTCCTTTTTCAATTCCTGCACATGCACAGCAGTTCCACTGCTAATATTCTTCACACTTCAGAAAATGTCAAGACAAAATCTAATCAAGTAATGTTTGGTGTATTTCCATAAATTTAGAGCTGTTTAAACTCTTAGAAAGTAATTCAGTATCTGACTCTGAAACAGCTCTCCAATCCTGCATAGTCACTGCTCTAATCTTGTACTGTCAGTTTTTAACAGCTTTAGCGACGAGTCATCTGGTATACATTTGCCAAGGCATTTCCATCATTGACACTTCTAGACTGAGGGAACCAGTTGTAAGTAGAAACACTTTACTCACTCCTACCGCTTTCCCTGTTCAGATTTCTTCTTGCTTACTGCACTGAATAGATGATTGTAGTTGCCCTGCTTCCCAAAAACCAGTATCTATCTGCAAAGCAGGTTACGTATGTAAATAATGTAAACCTCTCTGTACACAGCATGATTTCCCCTGGCTACTCCTGTATGGCATCAGGGTTCATCTAAAATAGAGCCTGTAATATTTAAAACTGAGTGAAAAGCAGGTTGGCATCATGCTAATTCAAGTAAATAAATATAGTATAAAATACCAGCTTAGATATTTTACAAGTGCTCTATCATCTCCTAGAATAAACTTTATTGTAGTATTCAGACCAATGTTCCTCTAACTTAAGTATCTGAGGTAGTCAGCATTGTAAAAAAATGCAAACGAAAGTCAAACACTAATTTAAGAGATAAAAGGAGAAATTTTAGTTAAAATACTTTACAATAAAATAATTATGATTATAAATCTCTTTAGTTAAATATATACACATTACATGGTATTCTAAAAAAAATGAACTTATTAAAGTTTCAAGCAGATCTAATGCACAAATTCACCACTTTTTCAGCTTAGATTGTAATGTCAGTTTAACATTCATAAATGGCTGTGTCAGACTAATGGCATTGTTTTGTGCAAAACTAAAAAAAAAATTATGAAAAAAAATCCTTCTGTTCCCACAGTAAATAGATAGAAAAGGTAGTTTACACATACACACACTTACACACACACAAACTTTGATTGCATACAGAGGTTAGAATGACCAGCACTAAAATAACCCCCATCTCTACAAAAGAATTAATATCTTGAATTGATGTAGTTTTTGAAAATTACAAATCTTAAGTGCTAGCAAATTGTGCTTTTAGGCAGCCACGTGGCCAATAAGGTAGATGTTGTCATAAAGGTGCCCTACAAAATCTTCACTAATATTCTGTGCAGCTCGTCGCGTATTTCGGATGAATTCCCTCTTTGACATTTTGTTCTTCACATGAGGGCTTGTTAGATCAATCGAAAGCAGAATCAAAGAGTAACACAGTACATACACTGCATCTAGACAAGAGAGAATAAATAAAAAAAGTTTAAAAAAGAAACTGTCATTGTTAGAAGTGTTTTTCCCTAAGAACCTGATTGTCTTTATCATCTAGGCTCATAATTTTATATATATACATACAACTACTCAGAAGGGTATCCCAGTGAAATAAAACATAATATAGCAACTTTCAAAGTAATAATGTCAGCACAGTGTCAAATGAGAATTTACAAATCTCTTAATATTTCTACATAATCCAAAAGCCACTAAGGGCTTTATATATTTTCTTTTAAACATATTCTTGAAGCAAACTAAAACCAACATCCTGCAAAAGCTTATCTTTTAAATATGTAAGCAGTTACACTGCTGAAAACTGCCTTCCCCAACCCATTAGAAATGCTTGTTAACTTGAATGCGGCCCAATGTTCCCTTTCATTTCTGTGAAACTATCCACCAGGTAAAATCTTAAGTGTAAGACTCTGCAAGACAAACTTCAGAAAAGAGAAAACCTCAAAGTACATACAAAAATGAAGGAAAGATAACATGGAAATAAACCCAACTAATCAGCTAAAAAAAGAATCTGTACATTTGGTTTCGGTTTGTTTTGGGTTTTTTTTCCAAACCAAATGGAATGATGACTCTATTTGAACCATTTTGTACTTTCAGAAATACTTGTTTAGATGCTGATTTTAAAGCTATCAGAAACAGTAGCATCATCCAGAAGTATAAAGACTGATCCACTGCTCATTTTTGCTTACCAGGGCTAAGGCCAAGCTCTCTCATCAAATCAGGATTACAAGCACAGAATCTGTGAGAGAACTTTGTTATGAGAGTTTCAAGGTACTCCCCACGCTCCTCAGGAGCATGAATGTGTCTGAAGAACTCTCTCAGTGCATTTGGCAAGAACTGATTTCTGAAGTTGTGCAGCGTCACAAGGTCATCCAAAACATCTCTCCTGGCAGAACAAAAATCCATATTATTAGAAAAGTTTCTTTTAACTGTTTAAATATGAAAATGTGTATATTTTAAAAATAAAAATTAAAGCCTTAGAATAGTATGAGCTTTTGTTTTTCCTTAAAGGTAAAATTATCACTAACAGCACAAAGATAATACAAACACATGCTCTTTGCCATACACGAATCAGAACTCAAAGTTTATATGTATATTCAATCAAGGTCATATAGGGGCTTTGCTTCCTTTAAACTTTCTTTAAACTTCCTTTAAACTACTAAAACCACCAAAAAAGAAAGTAAAATGAGTAGATTCATGCTTGTCACACATTTTGATGTCTAAGTAGATGCTGTTACAGGAGTGTCTTGCTAAAACCAGGCTTCAGCTACTCAAAATTTTCTCATGGAAGTCCATCAGGGTGTGATGGACTCAAGTGTTCTCAAGTGTTTTGCACTGAACACAGACACATAGAGAAGATTCAAACCTATATTACCAGATGTGCAAAAGACAGTTGAAAAAAATTTGGAAGCAAATTTGAAGTGAACATAAGAATATTTTCCTACGTTTAACCTGATTTTTACCTTGCTTGTGAGTTTCAACTTTTAGAAAAGTAGTTTGTATTTTTAGTGTCAGATTATACTGTTTATGAAGGGAAGATAAATAGCAGTAGGAGTCACTAACATTAACTTGCAATTTCATCCATTAAATGGTTTTGTGTTTTTATTATTTTTGAAAAAAATTGATAAATATGAAGTTTTACAGCACAGGACTGCCAGTGGTGGTAATACTATAGACTCCTTTTATTCCTTTAGTAGTACAGGCTGAAGAGGATGAGAAGCAGGAGAGAATTCCTGCTAGAAGTGCAGTTGGCTCTCTGTTCTTCCTACTCAGGTGCAGTTACTATTCTCTTTCTCCTTCATTATACTGCCCTACCCCAACCTGATGGCATGAGAAAGCACTGTGGAGACAGAACAGCACGCTTCAGCAGGGAGAGTGTTCCCTTCTGCAGCTCCTGATGTCTCCAAGAGGATGCTCCCTTCCATCTCAGGAGGTGTGTGCAACTTCCAATCAAGAAATATCAGACAACCAAGTAATGGTCAACAATAGTTAAAAAGCTATCATCCCTTAGTAAAGTGATAACTACTTTTTCTGAATAACACCCATAAGAGAGGGAAAAAAACCCATGAAGTCAAGAAAAAGCAAAATATTTATGTAATATTTTGTGAGGATGTGAGATTTATTATTTACAGGTGGTATTTTTGAGGATTCTTATTAAGTGTTACAGTCACATAAACACGTGAACCGGGTAACTGTTCAGATTAAGCAGAACCATTCATTACCTAGCTGCATCTTCTTGCCTTTTTACATCCTTGAAGTGGCATCTCTACATTCAAAATATTGTTAAATGGGGCTGTACACTCAAAATTAATAGAAAATGTCTTAAGAGAAATTTGAATTACCTTTCATCAAGATAGATTCTCAGCTTCTTCCAATTCAGTGTTCTTGTGCAAAAGATAAACTTAGCTATTTCTTTCGGTGAATCATCTAGTATGCCTCTGGACATAAAGTAGTTGACTCCCTGAGATAAAATACATGTATGTATAAATATGTTTAATCTTCATAGTGTATTTAGGAACAAGTATTGTACTTCACAATGACGGAATGTAATCCTACAAATTAACTGGTTTGTTTTTGAGAATGAGTCCTCCTCCTCTAAATCACATTTCAACATGCAGAATACTCTCTAAAATTATAAATCAAATGCAAAGAAACAATTTAGTGTTATGGTTGAGATTTTACATACAATTGTAGTAGAAAACTTTAAATTATGAACCCCATAATGAGCATGGTGGTTCTTTAATAATTTCTTTACAGTTTTGTTACAGTATTTAAAATGTGGCAAGGACCATAACTGGTAATTTCATTAACTTTTGCAAATAAGAAAATCTTAGCCATAATGTGTTTAGTTTTCAACATCTTTCGTTAAAACAGTAATGTTCTCACATGGATACAATGTATCACATTCAAATAGATGCATCAAATGCATTTGTTTAAATGTGTAATAAACACAAATAAACACAAGCACGCTGATTTCAAAGCATAGCTAAGTATCAACAAATATAAATATGCATACATATAAATAAGAACACTATGCCTAACATAAAAATAGTTTAAAAATACAGAATTGCATTTAATTTATACTCATGTTATGATTTCCAGAATTTTACACTTTGACCAAGCACACATTTCTTATAGAATAAACATGACAAATTAAACTATTTCAGTGATATTCTGGATTCTCTCTGGTCATTGAAATATCCCAAATCATAAAACTATTTTCCTTACAATCTCAGAAATCAAAACCCAACTAATAGATTTTAAAAATTTTCACAATTTTCAACTAAGTTTAGCAAAAATCTAAACCTGAGAATAATGAACCAAATTCTTCTGCATTTATTACAAAGTGTTGCAATAGTTAAGTACAATTGATCTTGACTACAGCATAGAGTTGAAATGTAAAATGAGTAGGACAGTGCATTTCTGCATAGAGTAATGTACCAAGGCCACAACATAAATCACCTTTAAAATGCTTCTGAAATATATTTTCATAAATCTTCTGATATCAAATTTCACAATATTTTCTAAGTCTGCCCTTTGTGTTTACATTACAGCTACAAAGATGTAGGGGCAACTTGTCATTCAGTGTATAAACTAAACTTCCCAGTGCTCTTGAATTTTGTGTGAAAAAGAAATTAAGGATTGAGTGCAGGTTTGCAATGTTTTGTGAAGTGGCTTAGTAAAGTGAAGTCTTACTTGCATCAAGCAGGAAAATAGTTAGAATATAAGAACACAAGGTAAAAGCCAAAACACGTGTAGTATTAACTAGCTATTTTTACCAGTCCACAGGTTTTGCTTATACATTTATAGAAAATAGCAGTTAATCAAGATACATTTGTTTTGTTAAAATAATGGTTTATAAAAATAAAAATATAAAGGTTTTTTAGAGAGGTAAAACAAAAAATCTAGTGTGTTACACGCCAATTAAAAAAAATAAATCTGTATTTAGGATGACAATGAAACATGTATCAGCTTGCATTTCAGTCCAAATTATTTCATAAGTTTGTCCATAATATGATGGACAACATAACAATAAGTACTTTCTTGAACAAGAGCTAAATAAGAAATTAAAAATGGGAGATAACAACAAGGATTTTGGCAATTTATGTAAGATGAGCAGCAGAATATCTCCTTTACATATATCCCGAGTCAATGAGATTTATGTTTGCTTCAGTAAGAAGTATTAGCTTAACATAATACAAACTGAAGCCTGGTGAGTAAGTCTTGAGTAATATTTCTGCTGTAATTAACAAACACTTCTGCAACATATCCAGAAAACACCTGGCATGACATAGAAGAGGCAGAAGGAAAATGATACCTTCTTTAAGACACAGTGGGTTTGTTTCTCCGTAACAGTAAATGCTGCAGTTTCTTTCTCATGCCCTAGCTCTCAACTCAATGGAGGATCTCCATCTGATAGGCTACAAAGTCTTTGCATTATTATTCTCTATCTCTAATTCCTTTTTCCCCCACCACACATAATGCTTGACAATATCTTTCCCTGTGAACTCCTTCAAAAGTAAACAAGGTATAAATAAATTTTGTTAACCACATGCCATTGTTTTTGGTTGCTTTTTATTTCATCCTAAGCTATCAAAAATACATTGCAACAGTAGAAATCTGATTTCACTTTTATGTTCTTAAATTTTGTCTCACTGCAAATGAAATTTATTTACAAGATTTACAGCACATCACTGAATCTGTTTTTCATAACACTGTAAATACTACCTTGAAAACGTCTCAGAACTCTTGCTTCAAATAAACCACTTTTGGTAGCTAAAATGGCCGCTTGTGGCATATGTACTAGCTGAAATAAGGAGCCCTACACACTATTAAAACCTATGCTTAGATTATTTATCAGTCAGCTGGTGATTCTCTTAGGAAACATTTGACTGCAGTCAGGTAGGCTGTTCTGTGCCATGATCTACAGCTCTGAAGAGGCCTTTTTAACACTTGGGAAACACTGCAGAATGAGCACATACAGTAGATTTTAAATTCTGATTCAGAGCATTATAATGTTCTTAGTACTGGAGAATTAGGAAACATGCCTTAAAAATCTTGCCTCTGTGGACAGCATGTTATCTCTGAATTTCAGACAGCTCTGGATAAAATATTAATGTATGGAAGTGTTGATTTAAATTATGTATGCAAACAACAATTTTAAATATAGACTAATGGTAACAACAAAAGCCATTTGTTATATTACAGTATGTTATTTTTTACAGTTGTTTTCTCCCCCAGCACACAATGCTTGTTTTGCCAGTGCTGACACTCCTTGCTTGTTTTCTACCTGTTTCCAATAGTCTTTGGATTTGTTTATATCCATACAGGATCTTTAAAATGGAAAACTTTTCCTTTTCAGTGTTGATTCAACTTCTGCACTGACTACTTTCTTTGTCAAGAGAACCTTCAGACTACTTCAGTACAGCAGTCAACGTCAAACTAGCAGTGACCTTTGACACCTCTCTTAAGATATGGACACAAAACAAACCAGATATCCTAAGTGAATGGCACAGAAATTTTAGAATCAATATCTACTACAGTAGGGTCTCAATTTCTGTTGGTGATTCTAAGTAACACTAACATTATTAGTAAATAATAAGTAGGCATATATTATTGTTCCCATTTTTCTTGAGAAGTACACTGTATTAAAATATCTAATGGTGCATCTTCTGGAACAATGCAGAGTATCAATGAGATATTGTATAATGCAAATTTTTATGACTGTTTCACTAAGTTACGAATCAAGTAATTTGGTGACAAATGTGGACAAATATGTAACACACATTTCAGCAGTGTCTCTTTCACTGTATGTCTTTAAAATACAGTCTCAGTGATAAAACTTATGATGGCAGAAATTGCAAATAGAACCCAGAAATATTTTTCATGTTACACAGAATCCATAACTAATAATTTACAAGATTAAGCCACTCTGATTTTAATGCAGAATTATCAAGAGGTTTCAGCTCACTGTTCCTTTCCAACCACTTTGATAAATCACATAAGAATTTCTTTACAACGTAATATTCTTCAAACCAATAAATCAATGCATCTCAAAATTGGCTTGCTTAGTAGATCACTATGAAATAGGGTAAGTTTCAAAAATCTTTGCTTAGCAACACAGCACAGTAAACATTCCATCATCTACAGACTATCCATAATTAAAAAGTCAGGTGAGGCTGCTTTATACAAGTGGCTAATAATTTATAACCAGGAAAAGGTCAGAAAAACCTGGCCTCCCTGCCAAAAACTAAAGGCAGGTTGTAGAATGAGACAATCAGAAGTGTGGAAAGACAGGCTTAGTATAAGCACTGTCTTACTGTACTTTATTATTATGCAACATAAAAGAAATCCTGACCTCACTGGAGACAGGCAGTTTTGGCACAGATTCCAGAAGGTCCATAAAAATAAATGCTATTAAATAGATCAGTTAGAACCATTAAAGATGAAACAAAAAAAGGTATTTTCTTTTCTGACCAAAAGATTGTTTGTACTTCAGTCTCAATTTTAGCTACATAGCATTGATCCATGTAATAAATTTGACAAAATATTTTGTAGGGAGTTAGAAACTGAATACAAAACAATGGGAAGTAACTTCTAGTTGTTTACAAATTCTGAGTCATATGCACACGAGATGAAATGAGCGCTGCATGAGAAACATTTCACATACAGCACAGACTCTTTAAAATAAAATACAGCAGAAACCAGATAGGTAAATTAAACAACACTGTATTTATATTCAAGCGCTAATACTAACACTAAACCGTCCCCTCTCTCCAAAGAAACAACAAAAACCAGGTTCCAAAATCTTGGCTACAATGGTGGTGCCATATGAAAAAAAAAATGAACAAAACCAACCAACCAACCAACGAAGAAAAACAAACCCAAACCAAACCCCAAAAACCCCAACCCAAACATGCACTGGAGTTTTTTTTTTCGGATTACATGTCATGTGTTTAGGCACATCCCTTCAGCAGAATGTGAGCACCTGCTATGAATTATGCAAGCTCATGCACACAATCAACACGTTAAATTACAGCAGATATCACAACATCATGCACACAACAATGGCTAACCAGAGAATCCTACCACAAAGTGTGTAGATGCTCTTCCCTACCCCGTGAGCCACCGCTAGCTCTGGAGCTGTTGCTGTGGAGCCTGGTTACCCATTTTCATGACATGGGCGGTGTCCTTTGGAGAATCTTGCTCCTGTGGCTGTAAGTATTCTTATTTTTATAGTAATTTGATCAGGTCTGTTATCAAATGTAAAGCAGAGTTTGGCAGGAAATTCGGAGACACAATTTTTAATAGTGGAATGTCATATCATATGTTCCAGTCACAGTGTTCTTATAATAATAATAATTCTGCCAATATCACAGTTGTAAACAGTAAAAGCAATAGTATTTGTGAATTCTCCTGAAACTCAGGCCCTGAATGATTCCTACCAGGCTACGGTGCTCCACAGGGAGAGAGGAACAGAGCCCTTAGGAGATACCCTGAGGTTCTCATCTCTCATTGAAGCAGAGTGTTTGTACTTCTACAATAAAATATAACCATAATGAAGCAAGAGTCACATAATAAAATTAATACCTAATTTAGCTATGCTGTAAGTTAGCTCTAATTTGCAAATCTTAATTTCCTTTAAAAAATAATGAATCCTCGATTAATTGCCTTTTCTGAAGGCTCCAAATGCTTTAAACATACCAAGATTACTTTAAATAAGATTGAAATATAATGGCACATTATAATCTGAGATAGTTAAGTGAAAAATTATGTTAAAAAAATTGAAACACAAAGGAAAATTTGGACGGACAATGCTGCTAGCAATATACTTGATTTACTACTGAAAAGTTACCTAAATATTGCATCTCATTTGAAAACTTTTACATTTATTACTAAATTTGTGAAAATTCTGCAGAAAAACAATACTAATCGCTCAAGTGGCCAGGTGCTGATGTCTCAGTGCTCTGCATCAGAGTTCAAGGCAGAGTTCTTCTACCAGAGAAATTACAAAGTACTCTATTTGTGACTGATAAAAGTAATGGTCTCTTAATCAAATAGAATATGAGATAAAGCAAGAACTTAAGTGAAATCACATTATTGCAATGATTCATAGAACTACTTTATTTATTTTACCCCATGATCACAAGTTCACACTTTCTATATCATATCAGCTGAGTGAAATTTGCTTCTAGAAGTGTTTCTTTTTCTATCTCAATCCTTTTTTTACTTTGGATTTATTCAATTACCACTTCCATGTGTATGTGTAACTATATGCAGGAAGTTAACAGCATTTTTGTTCAGTACTGTGTACACTCTTTTCCTAGGAAACATGAAGCAGGAGTCTTGTTTTATACACAAAAGACTCTCTCTGTCACTTGGGCATTAACTGTCTATCTCCCAGGCAAAAGCTGTCTACTCTCAAATTGCTTTCCTTTTTGAAAGGTGACAGACTGAAAACAGAAACTGACTTTTCCAGTTAGTTATACGAACTTATAAATGGAAACCTTTCAGTTTGACAAGTGATATTTTTTTGAAGCTAAATTTACGTTGTTCTATAAGGAAAGAGTATGCACAACAGACACCCACAGAAATTAAATCACTCTGATCTTCAGGATAGTTCAGCAGTACATCTTTTTTGTATTTCAAGATTTGTTCCTTGATAGTGGAAATAGGTAAAAATCCCCTACAAGAAAATGCAACTGTCATAGAAGTAATTGGACTATATACTTCATCCTGCTTTGCCTCAAGTGGAACCAAACTCATACTCTGCATTTTAACATTTTTATTTATGTACGCTCATTGTTATGCTCTTACAATTCACCACTGTCTCTTCAGTTAGGATTTCTGCCTTGTTCCTAAGTTAATACATGGTTATAAATTTCTGGCACCCACAGAAGTGTACAGAGCACTTAACAGATAAGTCATGTACACAGGTACAATATTCAAAAAAAGACCAGACTCAGTATTAACCATCCCTACAGTAAAAAAAAAACAAAAACAAACAAACCCCAAAAAACCAAAAACAACAAAAAACCCTAGTAAAACTTAGTTTTCATATGGCTATAATTATAAAAAAACAATCATAATTATTGTTTACTACTGTCAGCAACAGTTCACTTACCTCATCAGGGTTGGCATTAAAGGTGAGACTGCCCTCATCTAGCTGCATATACAATTTTCTAAAAGAAAATCCTAGAGGCGGATTCTTATTGTATATAGAACAGTGACCCCAAGTGGATTTGCACAACCTATGAAAATAGAAATAATCTATTATAAAAATTCCTTTCTGAATTTCATGGCTTTTACAAAAGCAAAATATAATCAACACTGCAAAGCTAAATACTCAAAGCATAGGAAAAGTTAGAAGTAGGTTGCTGTAACGGTTACTAAGTCTTTTGCCATGTTTTTCTAAAATTTTCAATTACACAATTAAGAGGTTTTGGTGTATTTCAGTGCAACCTCAAAATCAATCCCAGTAGGTGGCATCATGACAACCACAGAGCAGAGACCTCTGGCACTCCCAGAACCTGAGGAGAACAGTGACAAGTTTTTCTCTTGCAGCTGTATGACAGATTAAAACAATTTGTTTCTTTTCTTGTGCCCCAGTTGTGCAGCGAATTGAACACCAAATCTGCACAAAATTGTGACGTTAATTCAGCACTTTCCCATCTGTCCTTCTTCACCCAGCTCTTCTTCCTTTTGTCCTAATTGGCCAGTGCTCTTGGCCAGCTCTAACGACTAGATCCAGCCCCATCCTTCTCCATCTTCTACAACTTTTCAGCTTCTTTCCCTTTTATTCTACCCTGACTCCGTATCTCAGTTTCATCAGTTTCTGTCCCTCCTCTCAGTTTCTTTGATGATACCATCTGCAATTCCCTTTCTGCACACTCTAGATTCCTTTTTGAACTGGCTTCAACACACCTGCCCTGTAACTAATTAGGAACAATGTTTAGAGGTAGGTCACTGGAGACATGGCAAGGATTTTTGTTTTCAGTTCTGGAAACTGGGTCTTACTTGGACTAAGTTTGGAACTGCAACCACAGTACTTGCTAAAGCTTAAACACACCCTTATATGTGTGGAATAGTAAAGACTTTTACAGAGATTATGCAAATTTTTTTATTTATTGCTAAATCAGGACACATTTTCATTACCAAAAGAAATGTGGTATGAATGTGAGTATTATTTGGAAAGATATCATAAAAAATGATTGAACTGTTTCCCAGAATGTACTTCAAGGAAAATATGTATTTCCACCCTACATGTTAAGAATATATACTGCACGCAATTAAGAAGCTCTAGAACCTTCAAGCTTTGGTCTAGAGAATTTATTTGTATTTAGGGTCAGTTTGATACCAAGAACTGAGCACAGTACAATGCATATTGAAAAACTTAGAAGCTTAATGGTATCCTTCACTGGAATTCTTATTTCCTGTCAATGTAACAGTCCCCAACTAGGGACAATTTTGACTAAGAAGTTATCCAGCATTATCCTTTTGCCAGGTTCAAAAGCATGATATGGAAACTGCTTAATTCAAATGCAGCAGTAGGAAGAAATAGATGAGGGGAGGAAGAGATGTAGAGCATAAGGAAAGGAAAATAAACAACCTGAACAGCAACCCAACTGCTAGAGTAGTACTACTGTCTGTTAAGGGAGAAGAAAATGTATTAAAGAAGTTACAAGTTCTGCTGACCATCTACTCTAAAAACAAGTGTGATTTCACAAGTTTTTTCTAGTGCTGTGTGAAACATAAAATACCAAAGAATATGTTAATTACATTTAGATATTACACTATTTTATCTGAAAGAATATTCCTTTATTTATTTCTCAGACATACAAATTCTGTATATGTTATACATAAATGTGTTTCAAGTGTTAGGCTGAAGAAATTTCACTTGAGAAAAAAACCCTTTTCTTTCCTCCCTCCATGACCATCTTCCAATGAAGATACATCTAAGCTGCTACAAGTGTAGTAGATGAGTTCTCACTCCTCTTCATTCTGAAGTTTGGCTGAGTAAGTTCACTTGCTTAAGCTAGACAACTGTTTGAAGTTCAGAATACTAATGAGGAGTAATGAAACAAACACCTGAGATGCACTTTGAGCTAAGAGAAAAGTGAAGACAAATCCCTGTATTTACTCCATGCTATCTCAAACACTACGTGTATAATACATGTGTATACTTGTGCCAAGCACACTTGTGTACGTAGGAATTTCCAGTAATACCCCAGAATAATACATTTTTAAACTATATATTTTTTTTATATCAATCTCATTTAACTTAGGAAACCTTTGCTAGAGTTAGAAAGACAAAAAGCACTAGCTGAGACAAATTTAAAATCTAATACTTTTTACTATGTACAGGTACTACGTCTTTTTTTTTTGCGCTTACCCTTGCCACAGGAGCTCATCATTAGCAAGATCCTGCCAGACACATGATGCTAGACAGAGATCAGTTGCATTCAGGTATGATAAAATGGTAAAACTAAGCTCTGGTGGCAACATTTCCAGGTTAATGAATCCTTCTTGTTCTTTAGATTTTCTTGTCTTCAGCAGGTGGTAAATGTCAATGCCTCCTTGGGCTTGCTTGCGATGGCTTGTATTGGAAACATTGTTAGCAGGTATCCTCCTACCATGCTCTCTGGTAAGATAGCCTTGTCCACTGTATCCTTGCTGTTGCAATTGCTGGTTTCTAGCAATTCTCCAGAGTCCCTGACCCATCTGCGAGCCTGCAGCACATAAAACCCAAATTAGATGTTGACAGCTATTTGTAAATATTTGTAAGACAGACTCAGCACATAAGTAAAATTTTAGGATCAATCTGAATAGGTAGAAAGTGAGTTCTGTCAAAGTCATGTTGACCAGTCTTCATATGAGGCAACTGAAAAAATACTGAAAACAAAGCCCATTAAAAAAAGCTAGAATTTTTTTTCAAAGGTTTCCATGCATGAAGAGCTACAAAATTAACAATATGTTTTTTTCAAAGAGTACCAAACATTATCCATATCCCAAGTCAAGAAACCTTAGGCTTCAGAACATTTGGAATCTTCAGACTCCCTTCAAAATTGAATTTGAAAACCTTATTCAGAGTCATTGAAGTCCAATAAAAGACAGGGAGACACAAAAATGCATTGGGTAGCACAGTGACTGACACTGAAACAAAGTTTAATGGCTTCAGTGATAACGCAGTAAGAATTTTGAGTGCTCAGAAACAAGGCAATAAGTATCTTTCCAAGCTTTCTTGCCAAGTAGCATTATATAACGCCTTGATAATAGGTACTCACATACTTTATATAGAGTATATCACTGCAGAAATAGTATAAAAAGCCTTTTGGTAATGTAAAACAAATAAATTAAAATATATTTGCTATTGTAAGGATCAACCGAAGAAATTTCACAGAAGAAATAAAATGAGACAGAATTTAAACCAGTCTAGAACTAGCTGCTAAAAATCCACATGCTCAGCTATTTTATATTCAGCAGCTTATATGTCATTTGTTAGAAAATATATAATTTTCCCAATCATGTAATTACTTTCAGCTTTGTAGTAGTCCAGGATGAATGCTTGCAGAGCCCATCATAATAAAAGATGAGCAAACCCATTGTCATAAGGCCTTTTAAGTAATGGTGTCAAAATCTGTATTTCAAAATCATTTTGAACACATGCTTTCAATCTTCAGCTTCAGTATGCCACTCAAATACATGTTTTCAAACTTCTAATAAAATAATTTTATCTGGTAATTGAAACTTCTTGACAGCTTAGCTGTACTAACTACCACAGTAAAAATAACATCAAACTTGTTTTTAAATCGCAGATCTTCGCTAGCTCTGCCTGCTATCTATCAAAGTCTAATTTAAATTCTAATCGCGTCTTCCTCTTGTTACTTGGCTACTGCATAATAAATTCTTTAGCAGTGCTGACAAGCCTGATAGGATGCCAAAAGTAATCCAGATTAATGCCGCATTAGTACTGGGTTCTACTTCATTAAATAAAAAACATGCACTCTAAATACAAACACTCTCCACTTCATAGTAAATGAGCTCTACAGGTGCTGCTTTGCAGCCACGATTATCCCAACAGGAAAACATTCTTTCCTTCGATGCAAGCCTATTGAGGCCGAAGCTTCGTTCACAGCAGCTGCACTGCAACCGAGGCCTGCTGGCCCCCTCCGTAAGGTGAAAGCCTTCAATCGGACTCCGGGTAACCGGGCTGGCGGCACAGCCCGTCCCGCAGGCCCAGAGCCTCCCCGAGGAGCCAAGGCTGCCTAAGGCCGCACCGCGTCCCGAGAAGCTCGGCAGCCGTGCCGCGCCCCCGAGCCGCTCCTCCCCTCGCAGAGCGGCACCGGGACCCGGCCCGGCACGGCTCTCGGGGCACCGGCACCGCAACCGGCGGGTGCCGCCCCCCGGCCCCATTGGGCCGCTGCCGGAGCCCCGGCTGCCGATTGGCCTTCCCGCCCGTCCGTCCGTGGCACTCGCGGGCCTTACCTGTGCCAGCTCCGCTCCAACCGCCGCCGCGACGAATCCGGCCCTCCTCCGTGCGAGGGCCGCGCCGGGCGGAAGGGGCTGCGCGGGCCTGGCGGTGGGGACGGGCGGACAGGCCCAGGGAAGGAGCCTCGGCAGGGAGGCCGAGCCCGCCGCCGCCCCGACTCCTGCCCGGGCAGCTCTGACGTCCGCTGTTGTTGCTGGAAGTGACGTCCGGGGGCGGGGCGCGCTGGAAGCGGAAGGGCCCGTCGGGTCCGGCGGCGGCAGATTCAGTCTGTGCCCGCCGTGTCCGGAGCGGCCGCGGGGCCCGGCCGTGCTCCCGAGGGAACGGCGGCGCTCCCGCCGCGCGGGTGAGCGTCAGCGCCGCTCTGGGCGCGGGGGCTGTCTCCGCCGTGCGGGCCGGCTCCCAGCCCGCGGTTCTCCCTCTCCTCCGAGACGGCGAGCCCTGGGGAGGGCACGGTCTCAGGCTGTGGTAGGGGCGAGGAAAGGCGTGTGGGGAGCTGGCCCCGGTCCCACTCCTGCGACTTTGCCGCAGCGTGCTGGTTCCGGGACCGCAGCCCGCCTTGCGTGTCTTGGCTGGGACACGCTTGTTTTCCACTGGTGCCCAGGGCAACCAGCCGAGGACGCGCGGTCCCTTGCGCAGGTGGCCTCTGCACGAAGGGTGTCGCAGCTGGCACGCCGGCCAAGTCCCGAACTTGTCGGCGGCGCTTTTGCATTTCTGGGTAATGGTGCGATTTCCCCCTGCTCCCCGCCCTATGCAACAGGAGAGTGTAGACTCAGAAGAAATCAGAAGTCTAGTTGCTGGGCATTTCAAAGACAGCGTTTACAGTGTTAACATACCTGGTAACTTGCATGGGGTAGTTTTTTAAGGGTTTTTTTTGTTGTTGTTTTATCGTGGTTTTTTAATTTAGTTTTTTGCATTGATCATTCGAATAGCATATGTAGTTTTGAGAGTGGTTCTTTGAGCCACTTGCTCAAAGTTCTATATTATTGTATCTCGAAACTTTGATGTATTCGATTTTTACAGCCAACTCTAAGTTCTGTTAGGAATTTTACAGACAAAAGCGGCGTACTTCATTTTACTGGGTTCACCTTCCCGAAACTTGCTATCAGCTTGACTGTTACTTTTATGATCTCTTAAGCTATTTTGTAGTGATAGTAGTTACCAGTTTCTTCATCCAGAGGTCTGGTGTAAAAAGAAGGATTGTTAATACTTTTGGGAAACAGCCTGTATGATTTGACAAAACCGTGAGAGTGTTTTCTGTGAGTATTTGCACTGCAACATAGAGCTTTATGTCAGATTCTTTGAGATTTGTCTTAATATCTAGTTAAATTCCCAAAACCAAAGAATGGATTGCATTGTAACATAATGCAGGAAGAATAGCTGCCTCAATTGCCAAATAATTTGTTAAATTCTCCCAAGCTTTTAACAGTAAGTATTGTGGACTTCTGTTTAGTGTGACTGATAACCCAGAACCTAATGATTAAATTAAAGGGACCTGATGATTAAGTAGGAAGAAAATTTTTTTAACAAGGGCAGAACACATGGGAAGAGCTTAACCTCGGGGACTGCTGATTAAACACCATAGAAGCACAAGAAGAAGAACAAACCCAACCCACTGTAAATGCAAGCTTTAACTGTCTCTTGAGACCATCACTTCATTTATAGTCTGTGTGACTGTGCCTCTTCACTGCTTGGATTGGTAGGCTTCAAAATGCTTGTTTTGTAGCAAGGAGAGAAATTTGGTGAAGGTAGTGGCAGGTAACTATCGTCTAGGTTCTAGCAGAAAGTTGAATGTAAGTGATTATTGCATTTTTTAATTTTTGTGTACATAATTTTTTTGAACAGACATACTTTTTAGGCGTTTATTTCATAATCTGAAAGAAGAATAGCATTTGGAATAATGGCAACAGGAGACCTAAATGGAAGTTTAAGAAAAATAGAGCAAGGACTTCGCTTGTTAAATTATCCAAGAGATGTGGATTATACAGTGTAAGTGGCCGTGTGAAAATTTATGCTAATACATGATGACAGCAAGATGTGTAAACAAGATATGTATTAGCATTAGCATTGCACCCAGTGAGAGTAAGCGGAACATAGCTGTGGGAAGTTGGGGTGGTCTGTGCAAATTGGAATATAAAAGCATGCAGTTTTGGTCTTCTGGGCAATCATTAGAACAATCCTGAGCTGTATTACTGTCTTGTTCCTATTCTGCTGTTCTTGTCTTTTTGGTTAATCTCGCCTTTCTGGTTCCTTTGGAAGTGCTTGCAAAACTTCCTACAGGAAATTTCATCCTGTAAAGATTAGAAACAAAAAAAAATAAATCTGAACGTTGAGCTGAAAATGCTGCTGGGCTTTAGACATGACAATGTTTAAATTATATAATGATGACAAAAACAGGTTTTTTTTGAGCATTTTACAGATAACAGCAAAGATGGCTAAATGAGAGATGCCTGGACAGAAAAAAAAAAAAAAAAACTTAAAATGAAAGATATTTGTATATACCATGCTGGCGTTATTTATTCCTTTCAAGTTAAATGTTTAAATTTGTATACTGAAAGGCTTTTATTTACCTTCTGCTTTTTAAAACACTTTTGTTTCTTAATAGGTTAGTAAAGGGTGATCCAGCTGCGTTTTTACCTATCATCAGCTATTGTTTTACATCTTTTTCAACTTGCATAGCAGAGCTTTTGGTAAAGTGTGGTGTGGAACTGACAGCCAAGAGTGACTTGCGTTTTATCGAAGCTGTTTATAAGGTATCACTTCGTGTTCTTTGCAAAAGAAACATGGGTTTGAGTACAACTTCACAAAAATTAAATATTTACTGTGAGCTTTGCTAGAAAGTGAAAGTTTTTGGCAACGAACATGAATTTTAGTTCTGTTAGGATTTAAGATGGGTAGTAAGTCACTATGTGCAACCTTTTAGATTTTAATGAATATGAGGATGGGTGGTGGTAGCCAAATCTCAATTTTGAGACCTTGGCAGAAACAGTAATATTGTGAGATGTTAGTTTGGAAGAACACAGAAATAGTTATTGGACAATAAAATTTACAGAAGTGACCTTGGCAAAAATCTTAACCACCAAAAAAAATCAGAGGAAACTCAGAAAATTGTAATGTAAGCACAGTTAAAAAATACAGCTATTTTGAGACACAATGCCATTTTAATACATGAAGTTGAATACTAAACATTTTGTAAATTGGAATCAAATTCTTAACTGATTGAAACGAACTTTGAAGGATACTTAAAATATGCAGAAGTACGTTTTTATGAAAGGTGGATTACTGAATTAAGAAATAGTGGCTTATTCAGACTAGTTTTCCATGTGACAGACTGCTTTACAGGGTTCTGTGGCAGCCTTATGTGGCCCTCTGATGCATTTGCTGAGATTAATACAGCTTTTTATTGTGCATTCACTTTAAAAGCTCTTAGTTTAACTTTTCTAGTATTAATTTCTATAGTAATTTATTTCTTGAATCTTAAGACTATGAGTTGAAGTTCACAGGAGTGGTGTGAATGAAAGAGGAGATGTGTTTAAGGCCTTCCTTTCTGGAAGAGGAGGTATGTTTAAAGTCTAGTTAAAAGAAGCAGCTATATATATATATATATTTATATATATAAATAATCAAATGAGAAAATGCTTAACTGCTCAAGTGCAGAATGGAAGAAAAGATTGTAGTAAAATAACAATATGGGGATGCCATTTCTACAGCAAATTGTGAGGTGATTTTGAAAGTGAAGTAAACTCTTATTTTGTTGCAGTTTCTTCGAGATCAATTTCAGTATAAACCAATTTTAACAAAAGAGCAGTTTCTTCAGTTTGGCTTTGCAGAAAGAAAAATGCAAATTGTTTGTGACATTATCAACTGTGTGGTGAAGAAGCATAAGGAGTTGAGTAACTCTAGTAAGGTACTGATCAAATGGTTACCTTTATTATAAGTTTCTTTTGACGTGTTTGATGCTGCAGATAAACTGGTCTTCAGCTTCTGTTTGAAGATGCAGCATTGTTCATGGAAAGTTAGTATGAAGTTCCGTTGTAAGATGCTTGAATACTTTCATTCAAGACATGAAGGTGCCAATAATTTGTAGTATAAAAAAAATTAGAATGAAGATAAATCTAATTGTTGTCTTTAACTAAGTGATATTTTTTTTTTGCACTTCTTGGTACAATCAACATGTGAATCAATAAACTTTTCAGATTAAAGGCAAAGCAAAATCATCTTGGATTTCTGTAACAATTTAAGCATGACACTTGTGTTTGTTTCTCAAATCTGATAATACTTGTACTAGCATTTTTTATCGGTGTGTGTTGAGTATCAGTCTCTGCTTTAGTGAAAGGAATTTCTAGTCTTTATATTTTACAGGACTTTGTTTCCTTTGACTCAAAGGAATCAAGACTTCAGACTTATGTATAAATAATTTGTCCGTTTTGAAGACATAACTGCATCTTTTTGTATTTGTTTTATTTTCAACCCTGGTCCAAGTTGTCTTTTCTGTTTATAACCATCTATTGATGCAATCTAGCATAGGCATTAGTGGGTGTGAAAGTGTGACATTCACTTGTGGGTCTGTGTTCTCTATAATTTTGGGTCATGTTTAATGTTTTTTTAGACATTGTTGTACTACAGAGGTTTAAATGTGTTTGTGTGTGCGCGCCATGAAATATTCCTGACTCTCAGTGATGGTGTTAGAAAGTGGGGTGTGGAATCCTGAAAATCTTCCTGTTGTTTTCTTCTGTTCACTTTGGAGGTTAAATCCCAAACAAGGAAAAAAATCAGACCTGTTAAATTTGAAGTGTGGTCAAATTGTGGTAAAGGTCTTGCTGATCCAAGTGGCAGTGCTCTGAATACCAAACAGGTATGAAAATGATTTTATATTCTATGTCTAAAGATTCTCTTGTTTGTAGCATGTCAGGCTCTTGCTGGAATTTTTGCTTTTATTTGGGTTTTAATACTTAATCAAATCAGTTTTGAGGTGGGTGCTTGTTTGTTTGGTTGTTTTTCCCCAAAGTGTGGTTGGCTGAAATAATAGCTGAAATACAGAGGAAGTTGCCTCTGTTTTATTGAGTAGTTGACCTCAAAGTCTTGGTGGTAATGACCTAGTGCTGTTTGTGCTATATTTGAATTATATCAAGTGTAAGGGAGAGCAATGGAAAGAGATACAATGGGAAAAGAAGTGATAATGTGTTTGAAGAGTGAAGTGTGCTTGGTTTAATGCATGTTTTTAACCCAGCTTTCAAAACACTGTTTGGTCTGAATCTGTCCAGCAAGTTTTCATAATGTAGCAATCCTCTTGGCTTTGGTTTTACAAAGGTAAAATGGTTGTGCATTGAGTAAAAATGATTATACATTATGCCATGTGAAGAAGGCAGCTTTCCGACTATTTTCTGCTAAAAGGGTGCGGATTAAAATTGTAGAAAACTTTTAGCACTGTGACTTCCTGTTAATAGTTGGTGATTTCTACTTATAAGGAAAATACTGCTTTTATCAAGGAAAACTTTGCAAAGAAAGTGTTTGGAATGGCTTCTCTGTCTCTTCTAGTTGTTTAATAGTAGCACTGAATGGGAATAGATGTGTGTTTTAAGAATTCCATAGTAGAGGAGAGTTTCAGTTTAGCTAAAACATAGAGCAATCTGTACATGTTAAGATGCTATACAGAACTAGTAATTGTGCATTCTTAATCTTTCAGTAATTTATTTTGTTTTGTGATAGTATCATAGGATTTAATCCACCTAGAAAGAATTGATTTCCCTTTGTTTTCTCCAAGGGAAGCCTTCAAAGGAAAGTAATTTATAGCTCATAGGGCTATTGGCTGATAGTTTTCAAAAAAAGAGAAGAATTCTGATCTTCCTAGTTAAACCTTTTTTTCTTAATGTTTTAGCCGTGGTTTTGATGTTGGAACTGTCTATACATACAAATTTCACTGTATGTAATAGATTTCTAAGTTCGGACCGGAAAATATACTAACAACCTTTACATTAAGGGACTCATGTCTTCATTACTGTTTATGGAAAGGAAGCAAGGTGCACAGTGTATATGGTAAAGTGTGTGCATGTTTGTTTTACAGTTTCCTCAAGCCTTTATGATTTTTTAAAAAAAATTAAACTGCCTGCTGTTGCTTTCTGTATTTTGTAACCAGTTGGGATAAGATTTAGATTTAAATAAATGTTGAAATAATATAATAATAATAATATTATGTGTTATTTCTTGGCTTATGAATTGAAATATTCCTGTAATGAATAATACCAGCTCTTTGTTGGTTTTGTTTGTCTGTTTGGTTTTTAAACGTACTCAAAAGAAGCCTCTAGTGGAACGGCACTCAGGAAATCAAGTTAGTAGTGACCTTCGTCCACTACCCCTTCCAACACAGGGAGGAAAGGAAGAAGAATTATGCCTAGATCATGATACTGTGGAAGTTAACTGTGAACAAGTAAGAAATTGTATTTTAAGATGCTGTCTGTTTTTCACAGGATTTTTCTAAAGGGATAAAGATTTTTACATCATAGTTGTACTTCAGGAGCATACAGCTGATATTTAATTAATGTATTGAAAAAGTTGGGAAAAGGGAAAGTCAGTTAATCTGTACTGTCTCTTTCAAGACAGTTCTGTCAGCAGCTTCTTTTAAAAGCTGAGTTCCCTGAGCAGTCATATTTTGATGATTCTGGAAGAAAAATAATTTTCTAATGTAGCAGGATGTGGTTACTGAACTTCAAGATTGCACTCAATTCATTTGATCTGATGAATTGTTTTTGTTTTGAAATTAGAGGACATGTGCTTATTGGTATTTTCAGGTCATAGAAGAAAATTCACAAATTGAGTTTTTAAAGAATCAGCTTGCAGATTTCCAGGAAAAGCTTCAGAAGCTAGATTGGATGGAAGATAAGCTACAAGTTTTAGAAGAGAAACTGCAAGGAAAGGTGATCATAGATGAGAAGGACTGGAATAACTTACTGAATCGAGTTTTGCTTCTTGAAACAGAACTGTTGTTACAATCCCAAAAGGTGTGTTGACTTTTCTTACCCAAACACAATCTTGTTAGTCTGTTTCTGCCCTCCCTGCCTCCTGATCTGTTTCTTCACTGGTTTTAAAGGCACGATCTGAATGCAAGTGTTGTTTATGAAGTTGGTGGTATTTTTTCTTAACTGTTAAATTCTGTTCTCTGATACTTCATGAACCAAAGCTAGTCCTATGTTTAATTTATTGCTCCTTGAAATTTCTAGCCTAATCAGTGGGGTTTTTTTCCACTCTCTTCCCCCACTTCCTATTTCTTCTCATTGATGTTCATTGCATTTTTGAATGTGTAAAAGCACTATAGTTATGTGGCTGCATTTGGTGTACCAAATAAAGCCTCTTGTTGCATTAAGACTGGGTTATTTTTCATGCTGTTGAAAGGTCCTTGTGTGCATATTATGTAATTTGATATAGGTACACATGTAAATATTTTGAGTTGCAATGAACCATAGCGTCACTTTGAAATTAATCATGATGCAAAAATTTTATTCTCTTATGCGTCTTGTGTGTCTTTCAGATACTGCAAGATGCTTTCCAGAAGTTGAAAACCCTTGTGGGTTTGAATTTTTTTTGCAGTTGTAAAACTATTGAATTTATTCATGACCAGGAGTTGTGTGCATGTTGCTGACCCCACGAATTTGAAAATGCTGCTAATACTTTTGTACAAGACATGTTTTACTGCATGCCTTGGAAGTGTGATGGTATGCAAAGTCTTGAAATGGTCAGGTGTTCATACTGCTCACTAGATTATTTCTAAAGGCTATAGCTCAATTAGTAAGGATGGATATTCTCAATCACTTAAAAAAGAGTTCTAGAGCAGTAGTAGCTCAAGTGATTTACCATCTGAAATCAGATTCTTATGGATCAGTAGACATATGTCCAAATAATACCACCAATAATAATGTTTTTTTCTGGCAGCAGTCTCAAGAGGCCTTCAGGTGAACAGTCATAGACAATTTTTCTCCTGTTTCAAACGTGTTCTTTTCAAGAAATTACTGTAGCACATAGGAAAGCTCATGTTTCAGACTAGACTTGTTCTTTTTGTTTTTGTAAATTTGGTTATTACTGCTTCAGTAACATATTTATTGCAGTTGTTTGTATGGTTGGAATAGTATTTGGAAAATACTCTCAAAAATATTACTCGGAAATTTCCAGTGAGATAATTATATTTCTGTACTGCATGTAATTGAAGTAATTCATCTTCAGAAACAAGTTCAGTTATAGTATCTGTGTGGCATTTGATATACAAATATATAAGGATGTATATATTTATACATCATCTTCAAAACTGTTTTGCGATAGACATTTGAAAACTAAGAAATAATCCTTTGAGCTACAGAATTGCTGCCTTTTTGCTTAATAAAATTGAATCCAAGTCAGGCTTCACACATTCAGAAACAATTCAGAATTACTCCTCTCTCACTCTTGCACTTCTCAGGGACCTTTTGGCATCTAGCCAACCTAGCAGGAACACTCTCAGATCTGTCTTGCTGTTGCCAAAGTAGCAGCAGCTGTGCATTTAGCTCTGGGAAAGTCTGAAAGCTACCAAATCCTTTTCAATGAAAGGAATTGAGCAGACATAGTCTGTGCAGATTCTATTTTTGTATTTTTTAAGAGATAGACATTATTACAGTTTTTTTCCAGCGTTTTCCTATACAATGCCTACTATTTCTTCTTCATTCATTTATTAGCTGTTGTAGTTACTCCAGCATATAAAGGCTAAGATGTCAAATCATGATAACTCATTGGTAAAAAAAGTCTAGATATTGTTTGAAAGTTGCATTTTTTAACTTTGAAATTAGAAAGTTTACTGTTGCTTCCTTCTTGTGCACAACTTTAAAAAAGCTAGATTGATTTAAACTGCAAATGTTTCTTAAAAGAGCCCTCTCTCATTTAGGAGCCTGGGAAACAGCTTAAAATATGCTTCTGAGTTCTAAGCATTAGGTGGAATGAATTTCAGTTAGTCTATAGGCTGTTTTTTTAGGACTGAGAACTGTATTTTTGGATATCATCCAGCAGTAGAAGGTGCACTTACTTTAAGCTAATGGCAACCAGTGTTGAGATGAAATGGTAATAAGAGGCTAAGAGCATTCTGATTGTCCATTCTCATAACTAAGTTATATGCACTGTATTTTGGCCTGGTTTTGATCTCTTTATGAACAGCAATATTGATATTAAAAAAAAAAAAGACCCATAAAATAGACTAGTTTTTTAATGAAATGCATTTATGAAAATGTTGAATTGTTTTAGTCCTGTGAAGATATTTGTGCAGTGCCAACATATCTGGATGGTGTAGCGAGCAAATACATATGTACCTAGTACTTAAATGTACTTTTGTTCAGCCAGAAGATAATTTAAACAGAACGTATGGCTAAAATGCAGTAAACTTGTATTTCAGAAAGACTTTCCTAAAGAGTTCAGCAATATAAATCAAGAAAGTACTTCTAGTACCATGCCAGTATCTCCTGGTGAGTATTAATGATTTTCCTTTTAATTAACATAAATATGCTAAACAGTTCTTGCTGGCCTTGACTATAATAGTTTGAGTAGGTAACTGCAATTGTGACCTCTGAATTTAAAACCATACTGCAGATTAGAAGTTAACCTCCTCATCATTTCATGTTTCTAACTTATTCTTTAGATGATTTGGTTGCTATAGCATATTAAGTAATGGTTTCAAATAGCTACTACAAATATCAAAGATGCAAATTTAATTCAGGTTCTCTGTTACTAAAGCTGTGAAAAACAGTACTATCATCTGGTCTTTAAAGCAGTTATCCGGTTTTAAAATTGCACTGTTCTTAAACATAAGTGGAGTTATTTTTGCTGCCACTAATAGCTCTTAGGTTGCTGTTTTCGTGTTTTTAATGGGGATCAGACAAATCACGATTCATAATCTTTGTTGGTTTTCAACTCACTACTGAATATTTTCTGTATTTCATCTCTGAAGCAGTTAGCAGCTATCCAGCTGGCATTTTTGATAAATGTTCTTGTTTTGAAGAGAAAGACAAAATCTTTCTTCCATTTCCATCTTGCATTTAATTTTGATAACATACAAGAAGTAAACGAACCAGACTTGAGTGGGAAAGAAGTTAAAAAGCACTGCCCAGGCCATGACTAATTCTTCTGTCTTCCTCTATGGTAGCTCTTTAGCCCTTAGCTCCCTCTGTTCTCTTCCTTGATTTGGCCAGTTTCCCTTGTGGCAGCTGTTACTCCTGCCACCAGTGGTAAGGAGGGTATTCTATTTTCCATTCTCACACATTAGGCTTTTTTGTCCAGTGTTGAGCTCTTGAATTCTAATTGAAAGGGAGTCTCAGTTATCCGATTTCCATGGAAATTAGGAAGGCAGTTCTTGGTTATGTCAAAGCTTGTTTTTTTGTGAAGTCTCAGGAATGGGACCTTCATTTTCCAGAAAGCTTGCAACATTTTTATTCCTTTGGTAAGTTTAGTGGTGTGTTACTGACACTGGAGGGCTTTGTAGTAAGTAAACAGGCAGATGGTTTTTGAAAGAAAATTCTCATTTTCAGACTCCCCAAATTCTTATGAATTTGTTATTCCTTCTTTTTTAAAATTCAGGAAATTTTAGTCATGAAAGTTATGGGGACAGTCTTAACTCTTTTATCTGAGAGTATAGTACTTGGAATCCTTTCAGGTGCTTTTTGGTTGTAGCACTCTTCAGAAATCCCAGATGTACCAAATAAACAATTTTTAATTTTAGGTGTTTAAAAATAGTTTAATATGAATTATTGATACAAAATAGTGCAGCTAAGTATCTTCCAAAGGTATGATCTATAGATGGTGACATTACTAAAAAATGGGTATGGGAGCATGTTTTCTGTTAAGATACTAAATTCTCTTCCCTGACAATAGTAATCTAAAATTGCAAAAACTATCACAGCATTCCAAATGTGGAAAAAAAAATCTGCTACTTATAAGACAGCTTACTTAGCACAAATTAAAGACATGTTTGAACAGACAGTTTACGATAAAAATAATGTAAACTCTACAAAATTACTATTAAATGTTTGGCACTGTAATCAGATGTTCATAAGCTTTGGTTTTACTCTAATCAGGAGAAAATAATCTTAATAGTCTTTGGAATTTGCTTTTTTGTATATTATATATATTATACGTAGTGTAATATTGCACTTGTTTTAAAAAAATGAGAAACGTATTTTGACTCTCATAGTAGCTTTTTCTTTTCCCTCTCTAAACAATCCGTTCTCTTCTGTTATTACCTATCAAGTTATTTGATAGCTGACCTTGCAAAAGAGAGCAAAAAGGCAAAGGTGACATAAAACTGAGCATTTCTCTATAGATGCAGAGAGGAATGAGGAGATACCAGAGAATCATCTTCATTCGTCTGGATGCAGTTCACTGTTATCCACAGACCAGTCTCCCAAAGACAAGACCATTAATTCCCATGAACTGACAGACATTTCAAGGGTAAGTATAACTGGTGAATGCTCAGTTGATTTCCTTTGAGGTCAAGGAACAAGTAAGCATAGGTATTAGTTGTATATACTGATAGAAAAACACAGAAACCATGCAAAACTACATCTAGGTCTATCACACAAAAATATTTTTCATATGTAAACAGTGCTTAAAATCACATTTTTCTCTGAATTTTAAGTTGAAAGTCTATCTGAAGAATATCAGCTTTGAAGAGTTCACTAACTTTGTTGCTTTTAAATTGTAGGAGACAATAAGACAAAGAATGGAAAAGATAAATAAAATGTAAGTAAGGAAAGGGCAGCAGGAATTTATTTCTCGGGAGGGAGTTGTACCTGGACTAAGGCACACAGAGAATGTACATATGTGTTCCAAACCTCAAAGGTCTCTACATCAGGTGTGGCATTTCCTTATGGCTCTACTGGATAGTAAATCCACTTACAGTTTTGTATTTGTGGGATGAGACACTGTTTTGATTTCTAAAAATCAATAGAAGGCACTCTTAATAGTATTAACTAGAGATTAAAGAGTGTTTAGAATTTGGTTGATAACAAATAGGAATATTACTTCTTTCCTGATTGAAATTCCTTGGTGCTTGCAACTTTTCTCCCTGAAAAATACCTATGTTATTTTAATTGTTTTTTTATTATTTAAGGAAAAGTAAAGCCAATTTCAGCCCAAGCATTGTAATAACTGTATTAAGATGTATTTGATATTAATTCTGAGATCTATAGTAACATTTTTTTGTTTTATTTTCATTATATTTGAAGAGAAATATGTTGCTTTGCAATGTTTCTCAAGAAAGAGATTTCTATTTTTGAAGTGCATGGCCTATAAAAAGCTCCAGCCTCTTCTGTGATTTTAATTTTATTTTGTGGGTTACTTCTTTGTGTACTTAAGGTTTATTGATATATGTTAGGCATTTAAAATAGAAACCAACTGCAGAGGAAAAGGGCAGGATGAGAGAAGACTTACGGGGTCATGCTGCTTATTTTGGATAATTAGGAAGTTAAAAGCAAGTCAGTTATTTTGTACCTTATTTTACTAAGTGTATGTAAACAACTTTTGTTTTCAGAATTGAAGAAACCTTCAACTTGTTCAAAACACCAAGTCCATCACTGGCAATTCCTGAAAACACAGGTCTTCAGACCTGGTCTCTGCAGACTTAAGGATACCAGAAATAATATGCGTGTTTGTACAGCATTAAATTTTTAATATATCAAATTTGTAATGATCACCAGTGCTTTTATTGCTTTGAATAAATATTTTATTCATGCATCTGTGTATTGATTTCCCTCCCCACGCCCACTATTTTTGTTTTTAAAGACTGTTCAAACAGCTTCTTCCCCTCTCCTTGCAGTTTTGTAAATTGAAGTCATTACAGCAGTGTATTCTTGTTGACATTTGTTAGCAGTGTGCTAAGTAATATGTTTTTTAAAGTGCGGGCTTGAGAACCGTGGTTTACATCCTGTTGGAAACTTTCCAGCTGGAACTTGCATATTACACCCAAGAGGCATTCTTACATACCATCTTACCATCTGTATTGTCGAATAAGTCTTAATAAAAATCTTACGTACACAGTTTCAAATATGTACCTTTTTGCTTGTTTTTTTTTTTATTTTTAAATATAAGTTTTCATGCTGAGCTAGAAAGCACCAACACTTTATGGCTTCCATTAACACTGACAAAGTGAGGGTCAGTTTGATCCTAAACACTAAAATGTGCAAGTAAGTCCACAGACTCTGACTGCAAGACATGTGTTGAGTGTTTTAATGCTCTTACCCAACACATTTTAAGACCAGCAGCACAGATGGAGACCAGTTAGTATACAAAGAAACACAACATTTTCATTATTTGAAGCCATATTAAGATTTCTGTTTACAGACATAAGTGGGTGTAAGACTTCCATAAACATATGATCAAACCAAAGATGTGTGAGACTTGATTAGATTTGTTTATTTATTAATCTTTGTAAATTGGTATTATATCAAGGTTCCTTTGTGTTTTAATGCTTCACTTTAAAAGATTTTTGGGGTTTAGTATTACAAACCAGTTGGAATTTTTTGGGGGCAGAGTTTGCAGATGAAGGCAAAAGCAGCTGTTTGACATGCTGTAAAAAGTGATTTCTATGTTTTAACAATAATTATGTATTTTTTTCTATAACCATATGGAATAGAAATGGACTTCATTTTACAAAGAGAAGAGCTTATGGTGATCTGTTATATAAACTAGTTCTGGGTTTTTTTGACATCTGTGATTGAACTGACTTTTTCAGTTGTTTAAAACCTAAAAAGATTGGAAAATTACATAGTAAGAATATGTTTTGCCCCTTAATTGAAAATAGGCCTTGCAAATCGCTGTTTATTATTCTAACAAAGAAATGAAATGCTAGAGCAATGTCTTAAAATAGGACTAGAGCACCATCTTGTGGAAATCTTTATAAAGTCATCAAAGAAGTAAAAATCAGTATTTCTGTCTGCTTTAAGTCCCTATAGTCAAATATTTTGAATTATCTCTCATTTTTCCTCTTTGCCTTGGGGTCAGAGAAACTTTTATGTTCAGTAAGATATTTATTCTCTGTGATATTTGATAATGTTTATGGCAGGAATGAGAAGTGGTAGTCAGTATACTTGATTCAAGTTACAGGGAGTTTATCATTGAATGCATCTGGGGAATGCAGCAATTGTTAGAAAAAGGTCGTTTTCTGTGTGGATAATTCAATATCACCTCTAGTGCTGTAAGATTGAAAATCCCAAGTTGTTCAATAGTTTTCTTCTTCCAGCAGCTTATATAGTAATGAAAAGCTAAAATCAAGGATATGGACAAACTGAATTTTGAGAAATGCATTATTGTCTTATAAAGGTTAATTTCTCTGGAGAAACAGGAAAGTAAGATGATGAAAATATATTAGAAGCTACTAATTGTGGAATTTTGTTACTTTGTATTACAGATATTTAAAATTCTTTACTAATCACTGGTGAACAGGGCTTGAAACAGCTTTTTTTCTGTCTGCTACTTACTTTGAAGTTAGGCATCATTTCAAACAGTTGAAATTGTAATATATTCTGTCTTAAAATTATTTATTTGCTAATTACTTAGTTACCTTTTCAAACATTTTATGCCACATATAGTTTCCATTCAGTTTATTTTTTTAGGATCTCTTTTAACTCTATGTGGTGAAAATACCTTAATCAATTTATAATCCTCAGACAGCCTCAGGAAATGTATTATATCTGCAAAAATGGTTTAATGATAGTATTTTAGTTCTGTGGTCTGTAGGCAGATTTCTGTGTGATAGAGATCTCTGTTGTGGTCTTTGTAGGATACTGGGGCTGATACCTATGTCAGATGAGCAGTCAATACAAGGATAGTGGTTAAAACACTTTTGAGTGTCCCAAATGGGAAAAATAAGTTGTACCAAAACTATGGTATTCCTTCCCCTGAGCATCCTATGGCTTGTTTAATTAGGAGTAGTAAATTTAGTATCTCTGTTTAGGCATTGTGACCCTATCTGAGAGAAAAATGCTGTATCAGTCATTGCAAAACTCATTCTCTTTAGACAATCTAGAGCAGATGCTTGATTTGGAAGTGGTGAGGCTTTTTATTCTCTAGGAGCAAATTGCTCTAATTACAGGTTCACAACAACTAGCAGTAGTGTGGAGCACTGGTGTTCTAATACAGCATTATGTGGTGGTATTTCTCTCCCCTTTTCCTTTGTAGTTATTGTAAAGAAAACTTAAGCTTTAGATCACTTAAAAAAGTGATTTTTAAAGCAAAATCACTTGATGATAGACTCAAAATCAACAGAAATATAATTTTTCCAATGTTAGGTTTATAATGATAAATTTTTAGCATAAGCAATGTCAAAGAGTATTATGCCATGGGGTGTTTTAATCAAAGGTGCAATCCTATTTCTAAAATATACTGCAAGTCTTCATAAACTTTCACACTTGCATGTCTGTTCTGTTACCTGGTGTTGCTGCACTGCATTGAGTGCATGTTGAAATATGAACTGGGATTAAGACTTAGAGAGCCTTGAATACTTTCCACGAATGCTGAGAATAGTTTCACAAAGCTGAAGTTTTTGGCAGCTTAAGGGATTTCCTCCCAGTGCTGATCATTCCCATCTGTCTGTGTTATCAACTATGTTTTATAACTGATGTGACTTAAATATAGTCTTCTGAAAATAAATAGCAAGGGGTACTGATTGTATTTTTTGCATGGTCTTGTTTGTTGTGTTTTTTTATTATTTTTTCTCATTTACATCAGCTCTGTGATCAGCTTATGACATTGCATGGAAATATTTGTGCTTGAACTTTCAGTTGGAGTAATAAAGAATTTTTCTCTGAGTCTGCAGAGAGCTAGAAGTGAAGAAGTTCATGTGCAAAGTCCCAATGTACGTATACATGAAAACTTGTTTAATTTATTTTGTAATTGATTGAATGGGCAAATGTGTGTCTGAGAAGAACATGGAAAATAGGGTTAAATTTGGAATTGGGTCAGTTTTCAGAGGCTGAAATAGCTCTGTTTACTACGTGTGCTTTTGTTTTTAATTTTTTTCCCTCGATCAGTTTTTTTGGATTTAGAGGCATATTTTTCATATGTTTAAAAATACCTGAAAAATTAAACTCTTTGCTGTGTAAAATGAGCATAAAATATACAGGCAAATGCAAACCCAATCCTTGGCTAATATTCTTTGTAATTTTTTGTATTGTGGAATAAATATGTATGAACATGTAACACATAAAAAACATTTCACACAGGCAATCACTGTATTATAAAAGTATGAAACATATTCTCCTTACACCCGTAGTTTAACCATAGTGATAAACTAGGCAGTATAATTGATGAACTTTGAAGCATTTCATCGCTGTCCATATAAGCAAGTTTTCAATATGCAGAAGACTCTTCAGCTATTCTTAGCAGTGTGTGTTCATTTGCTCCATAGGTGATCAACTAGGATGCACTATGCCTTTCCTGACTTACTGATGGTCTGGCATTGCAGTCTTTGTCCCTGTATTGTTGCATAAGACACTGATAGTAATTTCTTTGTCAGCTTGCTCCAACTGCAAAATTAAGAGATTCCCCTTGTTTTTCTCTTGAGTATGATATGGTTTGGTTTATTGTTTATGATTCATTAGTTTATAATTCATTATGGTTCATTGTTTATGCCTGCTTTAAGAATTACTTAGGTAAAAAGCTAATGGAAAAAAATGTAGTCTGGTTTTTTCTTGTAATTGAAAGCATTCCATTGGAACCTGTTGAAGAAGCTAAGGATAAGTTCATGAACTTACTTGAGCTTATGTATTAGTGGTAGCTTAGGGTCCAGCTTCTTGTAGTTATAAAGGTGGTTGACATCTGTAATAATTTCAGTTCAAGTAGTTGTGTTTTTGTGTGAACTACAGAAAAATAGGTGCTGATATGGTGGAAGATTACTAGCCTGAATACTTGATCAAGTTCCATTTTAAGCTGAGAATAACTTAAATTTAAGATCGGTGACTCAGATTTTCTGTAGGTTTTTTCTTGTATCACTGTTGGAACATTTCTGTATTCTCTGTATTATATATTTCCTTTTTCATGAAGAAATAGCAGCAAACAATATATTGCTCTAAGTATTTTGTGATTGAATGTTGTATTCAAAATGTAAATATTTTTGTTTGAAACTGACTTGGACTTGCATAATACTGTATTGATGCACTGATCATCAATTGTCTTGAATATAAAATATACAGAGGGAAGGGATACAATTGTTATGTTACTTTAGCTTGGAAATAACAGTAGGCAATTACTTTAGTGATTGAGAAGGCACTGAGATTAATGTTACTTTATTGTTCTTTTAAAGGCTTCGGCCTTGAGTGAAAGTATTTTTGTTACATGACTGTCTTTGATAAGTGTTTGGGTTTTAAGTGAGTTTTCTGATGGTTTTGCCCTCATTTTAAAGATTGACATAAATATGTGCTAATACTGATGTAATAGTACAAGCAGCAGCAATGATCTGTAGGGGTTCTGGTAAGGCTTGTGAGCTTTGCTGTACAGGTATGATTTCACCTCAGCAATAAATAAAGATATCTCTGAATCCCTTCTTGCTTAAGGGGAAAAGTTGCATAAAGAGCAAACTGAAGTGCTCATAAAGGTGAAGCCTTGAAATATGAAAACCCAGAATATGGGGGACTTTCCTAGTTATTGAAATAAGGGCTACAGGAAATTCCTCTGAAGGAGATAAAAATGGAGCTACAAGGGAAGCAAGAAAAAGGCTCTGGATGATCCAAAAGTGGGTATCAGCAGGACATTCTTTATTTAAATAGCATTTTAAAAATTACCTTCAGAATGCAATGTATCTGACAACCAAGCAGCACGAAATACCAAGGGGATGCATTTAATTAAGAGTATACTAATGTTGAGAATAATTTGAAATTTTAAAAGCTCAAATGAGTAGGAAAATACACTGTAGTATGGTGGTCATATGCATAAGACAGATTTAGGCATGTACATACATGAACAGACCAAGCAACCTTGTGACTGGTGGCTCCATACCCAATACAAAATGCTTGCATCAAAACTGTTTCCAACGTCCTCTGGGCAGATCTGTTGTAAAATCAAATCTTCATGCCTTACATTGGGTACCAGTTAAGGCTGTCCTGGTTTAGGAATGGTATTCCTCACTTTATTGCCCCCTCTAAGACTCTCCAAAACCACACTGCTGCTCACCCTCCCCATTTTGCCCTCCCCTCTCCTGCTGGGTGGGATGGAGTTGAGAATTGGAGGCAAAAAAGGCAAAGTTCGTGTACTGAGACAAGAACAACTTACTAGAAACAGTGATAAGAAAAACAGTAATAGCAGCAGGATTAATAACGAAAGGGTTCAAAAGAGATAGTGATTGTATGCAAAATGCTCACTGGGCCCAGAAAGAACCCCTTCTCCCTGAACAAGAGTGTCCCTGCCCTCAGCAATGAGGTGAAGAATAACCTCCATGTTCTAATCACACCCCTCTCCCTGCTACTGCAAAAAATTAGCACTGTCCTGGCTGGAACCAGGAGAGACAGCAATATTGCCTCAGCAAATGCTTTCATGAATCTTTAATCAATAAAAGGAGATGGAACGTGACAATATCTTGAATCTTGTACAAATTGCAGACCTGTAAATAAGAGGAAAAATTAAATTTGACGGGTTGCTGGAACTGCACAGGTGTGAGGGCTTTTGAGCTTTAAGTAATAGATGTTCCAGACCTATGCTGACTGACCTCAGCAGCACACTTTAGCACACAGCTAACTTTAAAATGTCCGCCTAAATTAAGTTGTCTTGATTACTCATTTAGCTCCTCATTTACAGTGCCTTGCATTTTTATTACCGGTTCGAGTGCCATCAGGCATGCTAACAGTATTTATTTCTGTTATGCTTATGTATTTAATGTCTGGGGGGGAGGGGAGTGAAGAATGGTGGGGTTTTTTCTGTCTACCTGAGTGAGGTTTAATGTGAATACTTAAACCCCAGCTGTACCCAGAAGCATAAGGTAGCCCAGGTAATCACTCTAAGTCCACGTAAATAAAACAGTTAACTGTAGCTGGTGTGAGCATTCCTAAGTTATCAGTAACTGGAGGAGCTCGGGTCCTGACTTGCTGCTGGGGCTAATGTTGAGGTCAGCACAGGCTGCAGGACCCAGGAAGTTTGTGAGTCACAACATGCCAATCTCTGTAACTGCGCTCTTGATAACTGAGCTACTTTGGTGACTCCAGTCTTAACATCTTGGACAGCAGCACATACATCATTAACTGCACATGGGGTCTGAAGTTAAATGGTGTTCATGTTACGCAGTTGAATTGTCTCATGCATTCCACCAGGAATGCTGTATATGTGTACGTGGGAACTGAGGGACGAATATGTTTATAAATATCAATAAAATATTCAAAACATAATTAATACTAGTTTTTAACAGAAATGGTAAAATCAAGTAAGGATAACCTGAACTCAAGATTTCTATTTTTAAATGGGTTCAATGCTTTCCTGTTAAAAATTGAAATAGTATTTGGAGTGATTTAAGAAATAATATCCTGTTTTCATGTAAAGTAGGCCTGTAATTCAGGCAAAAGTAATCACAGAACATACTGGGCTGTAAGGGACCTACAAAGATCATCATCCTGGCCCTTGAAAGGACCATTCCCAAGAGTCAAATGTTTTAAAACCTGAACATCAAGTCAGACAATTTGATAAAGACTCATTCTTTTTTATTGCTCCAGTGCTAGTCATTGCACAAATTAAAAGTTGACTCTTACCAAAGAGACCCTAAATAAAGCATATAATGTAGAATATATATTTTCTATTTTGGCATATTTTACTGGAAAATGTAGACAGAATTGTCTGCTGTAATATAAACAATTTAGTCTTCAAGCTACATTTTTTTCATAGAAGATTGACATTTGCTGCTTTTTCCAGATAACAGTAGCCAATGTTGTCTTATCAGGAAATGGATTAGCTGCAGTTCTGTAAGTCATGGAGAAGATAAGAGCAACTTTGAATAATGATGCAATGGTGCAACAAGGTCCTTGTGTATGAGAAAAGATTAAACACTAAACTTCCTAATAAGCTGACAATCAGCCTCTTTTTCCCCATGTAAAATTTCTCAATCACTTAGAAATACGAACTTCAGAAAAAGATATTAAATTATAAAGCTTTATTTAAAAATCTTAAGCTCTTAATCTTTAAAGTTATAAAGCTGCCTGCAGTAGAGAAAAAATTTCAAAATGCGTTTTTTTTATTATAGGAGAAACTCAATTTGATATTCATGGGCAATAATTTTTATTTTTCATGTGGGCCTTTATTTGTAACATTGAGTCTAAGTTGTAGATATAATCCCTTAAATTTAATATTTTCCAATGTTTAAGAAAACGAATCCAAGAATAGGGTCTTAAAATCTATAGAAATTGCTGGGTTACATTTATTTCATCTCTAAATGTGTATCTACTCCCTTGCTAGGCAATATTTTCTTGATGTCAATGAGGAAGGCATTTTTTTACATGATTCCAGCTCTCTTGCTCTTACTATTAGCATGTATGTCATTTAGTCCTTACTGCATGCTCAGTTAGAAACTGGTTTTGTAGCTGAGAGGAAGTTTTGCTGCCCTTTTACTTCCCTTCCTTATATCTGGCCTACTAATGCTTTTCTGTGTCAGAAACTGCTTCTTCAATTTAATGTCTGGATTACATATGTGGGGAAAGAGAAAGGCACAAGCTCATCACTTCTGCTATCAGTGCTAAAGCTGATTCTCCTTTCTGGTTTTATCTTCATATATTTGGGGTTTTTTTGAAAATAAAAGGATCAACACTACCCATACTGTAGTATAAACAGAATTCATTTTGTGATTATGTGAAATTAAAAAAAAAAAAAATCCCAATGCAGGGGCTTTAAGAAATGTCAGAAATGCTATATTTGCTGTATTATTGTAACATGTCTTTTAACATAGCTGTTATTCCAAGACCTTGCATTATCTTTCTTTGAATAGCATTGCCTTTAAGCAATTTTTCTCTCCTTCAGTAAAGAAGAAATTGTTAATTTTGTTTATTACTGTGTCAGGTCAATCTGTGAGTATTTTACTTGCTAATACTTTCTTTTAATTTCAGAATGAGATGGTTGTTGTGCTGGGTTTTGTGTTCCAGTGAATCTAGGAAAAAGGGGGGAATAAATTAATAGGTTCAGTCAAGTACCATGGCAAAAGTGCTGTTCTTGTTGCCTCATTCTATACTGTTGTTAGAGATTCTGTATCAGGATAATTTTTTAAAAATGACCGCAGGGAGCATTGTACAGGCTCTTGCAGAATGTGAACCATAAGAGAGATCATGGTCTAGAAGAGGTAAATCTGGGAAATGTTCCATGGAAGCTGTAGATAAGCATACTTGTAAAATTGTTACAGCATTAGTATAATTTGCATGACTGGAGGAAAACAGCAGAGACAAAATACGTAAACAGCAAACTTCCAGTACGAAAACAATGTTTGCAGAACAGAAACAGGTCAACAGGAAAGGAACCTGAGCATTTCCAGTTGTATTTGGATAGGTAGATATTAGCTTGAGATTCTGCATAAATCATTCAAATACATTCTTGTCTTCTGTTTTCTGTTTCAAACCTAGATTTTTCAAAGCAAAATGTAATGTCTCTGATGTTTTCCAAAGGGGCTGCTTTGCCTCTGTGCAGTGAGATATTGTGCATCCAGTATCTCACTTTTGCATAGGGAGAATCAACTTAGAACTCATTGCAAAGTTAGATTTGCCTTGCTATATATCGATTAATGTTTGTTAGCATTGAACTATTTAAGCAAATTGTTTTTTCACTCAGTATTTTCAGTAAATATTTTTTCAGCATTTCTGACCTTAATAGCCTGAATATTGCCAGCCAAAATGATCAAATCACAAGATAACCACTCCTTCTGGAACATTTATGAGCAGATTCGGATTTGCTATTTCTACTTCATAATAGTAGGAGCAATACACATATAAATCTTTGTCCTAACAGCCTCTTTTAAGTTTTCTTCAGCTTTTTGTTGCCTGACTCTTAACAAAATGTCATTCTAGAAATTTCAGAGAAATGTCTGAAAGAAAAATTACCCAAATTCAGGAATGTCTACGATCATCAGAACCTCTTTGAAATTACGTCTATGTCCATAAATTACTCTTCCTTTACTTGTTCCTCCTGATCTAGCCAAATAAAACAATTTTATCTTTTTCCCTTTCTTTTTTACCTTCCATAGGTCAAATCTTGGTTTCTTTTTGGCATGTTAGGTCTAAATGAAATGTGATCTATAATGGAGAATATTGAAAGTATAAGATTAAAAAGAAGTTCTCACCTAAAAATCCCATTCAAATGAAGATGCTGAAGAAGGTTTCTGCTTCTCCTTTTGAGTCCTTTGAGGTTATTGTATACCTAATGTTTATATGACTTGAAGAAAATTAGACATTTGTCACAGAAAAAGATGATGGATTCCAGGGAATGAGCATAGCTATCACATAATTGCAGAACAACTTTAGGCTGAGTGCAGTATCCTTCAAAGGGAATTGAATTTCATACTGTCAGTAGTGTAACATAACTTATTACTTGGTATTTAATAACAACTTTAACTTGGAGGTGATGATTTTACGTTTAGACTCCCATTAAAAAGATAAACACCTTAAACTGACCACTCAGCTCACTTAACCATGGTGTCTGTTTAGTATGAAAGACTTCATGAATTTTTTCCCTCTTTCTTTGGGCTTCTGAGGCCCTTTCTGGTACTAACTTGTCTGCCTGAGACCTTAAGGCCACACAGAAACCTCTGAGGAAATTGAGGAAGATTCAAAGCTCCTTACATAGCTAAAATTGCATCAGATGACCTGTGAGAAACAGGTACCACTGCAAATTCAAGTTAATACTAAGATTCCTGTCAGCAACGGCAATCATTTAAGCCCTTTCTTGCAAAGCAACCAAATCAAGTATTACTCAAACATCTGTCAGCAGAGACTTGAGGTCTAACCTTCAGTTAAGCTAGAAACCCATAATGAGGGACACCTGGTCCAAACTGCTTTTGCTTAGACAAAGCTTCAGCACTTCTTTGTTGTATTGGTAGTCCACATTTGTGACAATATAATTTTCTGGAAATAATCTATCCAGCCTAATTTATGCAATCTGATTAACTTTTCTTCAATAGGCCTTGCTATTTATCTTCACGTTATAAAAATTTTCTGCATCTGGATGTATCGTGCCTTTCTTTAAGACTGTTCAAGTTTCAAGTGCTAGTTTTCACTTGTAAAGCACTTAGGTACTTAATAATTCTGAGATAAGTAGAAGCCTTCTGATCTCCTTTCCATATGCATGTACTGTAGCAAGCCAGTAGAAGAATCCACTTCCTTCCTTTCCTAATATGCTCATTATTCCACTATGTATCCGTTAGAAACCCCGTGACTTCTTCCTCTGCTTTAATGTGCAAGTTAGCTAATTCAATCTTTTGTCACAGGATAGTTTTATTTCCTTTACATTCCCCACCTTTTTAGGTATTCAGATGCTTGTAGTAAAACTCAGAAGTTTTTCAAAGCTCAGGTTTGTCTGAAAGCTGAGAGCTAAGAAATAAGACTTCACATTGCATTTCCAAATAGGGCAAAAGGGGCAAGGTGAAGGACTGTTTTTAACAAAACAGTGGATAATCATTGTCACCTCAATAGAGAGTTTAACTGCAGCTCTTGACTTGAGATAGGATAGTTCATTTCCTTGGAAAAAGCACAGGAAAGGCCATTAACAGTTGTTTCTAGAGCATGATGGATGTCACCTTATAATTATCAATATTCTACTGACAGTAACCTGAATCTTAGAGTTGTCTTGGAAAATAAAAAAGTTGGAGTCCCACAAAAACATCTTTGTTTCATTTTCCCCCCCTTCTATTAAATGGTGCTACTGTTAAAAATCTTTATAGTAGTTGTTGAAACTATTGCTGAACCTGAAGACATTTTACATTGTTGTTCATTTTGTTATTTAAATTTGAATTTTATGGATTTCTTATATTTAAAAAAATGTTTTTTCTTGTAGCCTTTTTGTAAGGATTCCTGCTTCTCTGTTTCAAACACTATCTAGAAACTCTTGTGAACAATTTAAATTTCCAATTGCTTAAGGAGTGGATCTCCCTTGTGATATCACAAGGCAGGATATGTTTTTGAAAAGTGAATCCTTAATTTCTCAACCATGTAGACAGAAATCTTGAGGGACCTTAAAGATCATCTAGATCCAGTCCACCTGCCTTGGTCAAGGACATTTCCAGTAGACCAGGATGCTCAAAGCCCCATCCAGCCTGACCTTCCTGGGATGGGGCATCCACAGCTTCTTTGGGAAACTTGTGCCAGTATCTCACCATGCTCAGAGTGAAGAATTTCTTCCTTACAGCTAATCTAAACCTGCCCTTTTTGAATTTGAAGCCATTTTACCATGTCCTATCACTACATGCGCTTGTAAAGAGTCATTCTCCAGCTCCCTTGCAGGCACCCTTGAGGTACTGGAAGGCTCTGAAGTCTCCTGAGAGCCTCCTCTTCTCCAGACTGACCAACCCTGAGTCTCTCAGCCCATCTCCATAGGAGCGGTGCTCCAGTCCACTGAGCAGCCTTGTGATCTCCGCTGTACTTGCTCTAACAGGTCCATATCCTTATTTTGGGATCGAGAGCTGGATGCAGCATTCTAGGTGGAGTGTCATAACAATTCCCTCCCTGTTTCCTGGTCACAGGGCTTCTGATGCAGCCCAGGGTGTGCTTGGCTTTCTGGGCTGCAAGTGCACGTCTGGGTCATGTTGAGCTTCTTGTCAACCAGAGAAAGCAATCTGTGATCAAAGAAGGTTTTGGCAAACAGTTCATCAGCATTATTCAGGCAGTCTAACCCAGCACCGTGACTGTAGAGCATTTAAGTTAATTTTCCTTCTAATTAAGTAAACCTGACATATATCAGTGAAGGTTTACTTTCCTGGAATTGAAACATAGAACATAATGTAAGTGACTGAGTTGCTCGCTAATTGAAGCAATCAGTCAAGATAATGAGGAAGGATTTTCTAGTGAATGGTAGTGGTGGTTGGGGGACAGGGGAGACATTCAGAAATTCCTTGAAAGTAGAAACATGATTAGTGGGTACAGACTCAGAAGGATTTGTGTTAGGCTTGACAGTGAAGAAGTTGTGCACTCTGCACTCGGGAATGATATTTGAAAAGGTTGTTGCATGCGTTTGTTGTACAAAACTGTTTTATTCTCTCACCAAGCAGGTTTTTTTCTGATATGGCAACTATAGAATACTGGCTAAAATGGAAGAGTAACTGCAATTCTAATTTAAATTGAATTGTTACTTAAGGGTGGAAATTTTACTTGCTTGTTGTAGTTCTTACAAGTCAGTATGTGATCTGGATGGTGTTCAACACTCATTAATCATGTTTGCATACCCGTTTTACAGCTGGATTTTTAAATCTGGTATTAAAGTTCATTTAACATGCCTTCCAGAAGGTAAATATGTCAGTAAGTTTTGGTTTATTTTACATACTCCTTCTTTTGGTAGTTTAACTTAGTACAAATCTATACTGCATTCAAACTTTATGCAGAGTTGGTCAAGACTAGTTTCATTTCAGATTATGGAGTGATTCAGGAACACCTGGAGCCAAGATTTATGTCTTTACCTAAATTTTGAAAGTACTGTGTTTTTATAGCTCTTTAGAGGAAAGGCAGGAACTGCATTAACACTTGTTAGAGCAACAGTTAATGCAATGCTGACTAGAACTTAACCCCCTCAAATATTAATGTTAAAATGTCAAAAAAAAGGGGGTGGGGAGAGGAGGGGGAATAAATTTCAATATTTGTTCCTGGGAAATTACTTATTCTCCTTTATTTAAGAAGTAGTCAAGTTTTAAAGCATTTGAGAGGCATTATAGTAATGTGAACAAGGTTTCCTTCTTTATTTGCTGCTGATCTGGTATGAAAAGTAAAGACCTCAGGTGCCTATAGAAGTTATTTCACTGGAATAAGTATGTGAATATTTTAAAGCCTGGCAGGTTATGTACACCAGTCACAGACTTTGAAAGTGATGTACTTCTCAACTGAAATATCTCATCAAAAATTATCCTTTGGTTAACTTTTTCTTGTGCCAGAGAGATTCACACCCAGTATGTTGGAAATTTAGATTTCAAGTTTCAAGGATTTGAAAACATATAGCTTTGAATGCTTCTGTAGAGTAATGCTATATCATTTAGAAAAGCTGTGTCTGCATAAAGTTGTACACATATTTAAATCCTTCCTTAGAGAGAATGTGTAACCTCAGGTCCCATAATCTACACTGTGTAATTCCCTTTCTTAAAGTAGAAGGCCATGAGTTATAGAAGGTCTATCAGGTTTCAGCACTCCAGCCTGCTTTTCCAAACTGTTAAATGGTGAAATGATACCATCTTTTGCTTTCTTTAGAAAATTTCAATCAGCTGGGATTGTTGTTCATCACTGACAGCACTCCATTCAGTATCATTTCACTTGAGTCAGGGTGATAAATCATACTCTGCAATTTCTCTCCAGAATATAAAACCATTCCAACACTACATCTGTTAAGAATATAATGCTTGTCTTTCTGTGCCGGAGAATGTAGATTCAATCACAACAGCACCATTTAGAAGAATCCATTCTTGTATTTGAATATTTTGACTAAGCAAGATGGGTTACTTTCTGATAAGAAACTAATAATTCTTGGGATAATCAATTCAAAATCTTTTCTCTATGAAAAGAGATTTTGAGATATACTTGTTTAAAATACCTTCAGGAACTTGAAAGGAACAAGTGTTTCCACTGTTTCTGCAGCTGTATGAAATGTTTTACACATCAAAATTAGGGTGATGAATTATGGTTACACAAAAGGGGAAAGCAAATTCTATTAAGACAGTCAGCAAAAGTTGGTTTCATAACTTCCTCTAAAATGATAAAACTTTTCCTGCTAAAAATCACCGCAAAACTAGTGAAAATTATGTGTTTGAATTTTCTCTTTTTTTTTTCTTTTTTGTTTTTTTAAATGACAATACTGTGGTGCATTATTTTTGTCTGCCTCCATAAATATGCTCTGGAGATAACCAAATTTTTTCAGGTATTAGAGTGATCTGAAAAAAGTTGGCAAATCTTATCTAAACAGACTATACACTCATCTTTTTTTGCCTAAGTCCCCATGACTCATTCATACATTATCTTGTCTCCTCAACCTGTATTCTTTCTGCCCCTATCCTAGTTCGTGCTCTGGACAGGTTTTACTTCTTTGCAGCCAATGTGGTCCCGTGATGCATAGTCTGCATGCTCTGATTTAGGTTAGACCCAATTTGTCCAAATAAACTGAATACCTGCCAGTAGTTTAACTGTTTTAGCTCCCCCATATCTAGCAGCTGGCAAACTGTTGGTTTTTACTAAATCTGATCCATTTAATGTTTCAGAAGTATCTGTAAATTTTCCAAATAAGTGACAGAAAATGAAAACAAATCTAGGTCCACTTATGAGGCTACCATGCAATTAATACAAAATTAATTTGATAGTATACATTATAATGTTATAATTGTTTGTACTTTAATTTTAAATTGTGGCTGTAAAATTTGAACTAAATTATGATCAACTTAAATAAGAATGCCTAAGCACAAAGTTGTCTCTCAAGAGCCACCAGAATTCAAAAGAAACATTGAAATATAAATTCATATAATCTAGAGCTCCATGAACTTGAACAACTCTTTTTGTCCAGTTCTAACCAGTACTGAGAAGCTTTTCACCCAGTCATTATCCAAAACCAGCCAGCTCATTTACACATATTTCCTTGGGGATTGGTCTGACTGATGTCCTTGGAGCCCACTTACTGCACCCATCAAGCAAGACTGGTGGCAGGATTACATGAGGGGAAGGCTGTGGATATCTACACAGGGACTTCAGCAAAGCCTTTGATACTGTCTTCCACAGCATCCTCCCGGGAAAAAGCTGGCATCCCACAGATTGGACAGATGCACAGTTCACTGGGTTAAAATCTGGCTGGATGGTCAGGAGCAGAGAGCACTGGTTAATGGTGCAACATCCAGTTTTCAGCCAGTCACCAGCGGTGTTGCCCCCACTGCCTGTCCTGTTTAGAATCTGTCTGGGTGAGGGGACGGGGTGACACTAATTTGTGAGGGAATATGGATCTGTTGGGGAGCAGGCAGGTTCTACAGAGGGATCTGAACAGGCTGGGTCATGGGCCAAGGCCAGTTGTCTGAAGTCCAACAGGGCCAAGTGCCAGGTTGTGCCCTTGGGTCACAGTGACCCCATGCAGCCATACAGGCTGGGCAGACTGGCTGGGAAGCTGCCCAGAGGAAAAGAACCTGGAGATGCTGGTTGACAGCATCTGGACGTGAGCCAGCTGTGGCCAGGTGGCCAAGAAGGCCAGTGGCATCCTGGCCTGTACCAGCAGTAGTGTAGCCAGCAGGAGCAGGCAGGGATTGTCCCCCTGTGCTGGGGAGGACTGGGGAGGCTGAACCTCAATACTGTGTCCTGTTCTGGGCCCTCACAGCACAGGGGACATTGAGGGTCTGGAGTATGTCCAGATGAGGGCAACAGAGCTGGGGAAGGGTCTGGAGGACAAGTCTTGTGAGGAGTGGCTGAGGGAGTGGGTTGTGTAGCCTGGAGAAAAGGAAATAGAAGTGGGACCATATTGCTCTCTACAACTCCCTGAGAGGAATGTGTAGCCAGGTTGGGGCCGGCCCCTTCTCCCAAGCAGAAAGTGACAGGACAAGAGGAAATGACCTCAAGCTGCGTAAGCAGAGGTTAACATGAGGCATCAGGAGGAATTTCTTCATGGAAAAGGTTGTTAAGTGTTGGAACACTTAACACCACCAGGGAGGTGGTGAGTGTTGAAGAAGTGACTGGATGTGGCGCTTAGTGCTCTGGTCTAGTTGACAAGGTGGTGATTGGTCAAAGGTTAAACTTGGTGGTCCTGGAGGTTGTTTGCAACTTAAATGATTCTGATTCTGTGACTTGCCTTTTGTGTTATGGTTTAGGACATGTAATAGTTTTCTCAGCGGTGGGAATGCAAATATGTGTCTCAGCTTTCAGGAATTTTCTTAACCACCAGTCTATAGAATAGTTCTTAAGAAATGTGGTTTGCTGTTTTTTTTTCTTGCTTCACAAGACTTTTCACTTCTTATTGCATTATATGTGCAGCTACAAGGTAAACAGTCTTGGGAAAAGCAAATGGAATGTAAACTGTCTCTCTGAGAGCTTCCTGATGACTAGAGCAGAATTTCATGGATTTTTTTGTCATTGTGACCCAGACAATTTCCTCTGGATTACCTTCTAGATATCATCACCACATGTGTTTTAAGAGAAAAATACCTTCCTTCCAAAAATAAGTAGGTACCTGTAATTTAGAGTGTGTTTTCTTCTGTGATCACAAATAGAGAGAGGCATTTAACTGTAGGTAAAACACCTGAACACCAAAGATTTTTTTTTTGCAAGAGTTTTCTATTTCTTATTTCAGGGAGCGGCATAAAGGAAGTGAGGAATGGCTGGAGTGAGGGAGGAAATGCATGGGAATATCTTAAACTGGCTATACTGTCTGAAGACAAGACAATGAATCATGCAACTACATTCTAATACAGATGTTTATATTCCTTTGAGGGAGAAGCTGGTCAAGTGCTTAAGAGGTTCTGCAGCACCTCTAAACTTTTTAGATGTGAAATTACAATTTATTGGACTGTGGAGTGCTTCACAGTCCCTATCAGTATCTATCAGAATTATGTACTCCCAGCAGTACAAAAAAAATGTAAAAAATCAGTATTATTTAATACCTTTGCATAAAGTCCCAAATGTAAAGCTGCATATTTTCATAACCAGCAATTAAGATATTGAAATATAGTAATATAAATTTAAAAAACCCAAAAAACCCAAACAATCTCTACAAAACCCAATTCACATATAACCCAAGAGATAAGAAGTAATTTGGATACAAGTTTGTAGGTTACTTTTCTTCTTTTTTTCCCTTTTCCCTCCATAGAATGTGGTTTTTTTGTTGTTTGGTTTTTTTTTTTAAACAAAAGCATAAATTCATCACCCTTGGCCAAAGAGTTTTTGTTCTCCCTGCCACTATACACTTGGATCTGAAATGTTTTCCTGATTTGGGACCTCTGTCAACACATAAATACAGGGGAAAACGGGCAAGATTATCAAGTGAGTTGTAAATAATTGCTTAAAGGAAAGGGATGGGAAAATGGGGAAAATTGCTTAAGGAATATAATTTTATGATACTTACTTGCAGGTAGTAAGTGTGTATATTTACTGTTCTTCTTGAGCAGTCCTTGCTGAGAGAGTTTATATGCATCCATTACTTTCCCTGATTTAATTTAAACTGTTTTACTAATTTTTCTCTCCATTCCAATGGCACAGACAATTAAAATGAGGATGCCTTTATTTGCAAGGAGCACACTTTGTTCTGCTTTTCTCTGAACTGTTTCATGTTTTCTTTCTAATGTCTTATTTTTTTCCAGTGGTCTTTTGAACACATGCTCACCTGCTTTAGAGAATCCAAAGCTACTAATAAAAACACCCCATAATATATAACAGATGCAGAAGTGAATATAAGTGGAAACAGTTGAATAAGGGGAGCAGACCCAGAGCTGTCATCAAGCTCTTCACAGTCACTAGATTTTTTTCACCTGCTCATGCAGTCCTTGCTCAAGACCTGTTGGCAGTGACTATACGTTTCATCTCTCACCATTTTTTACCCCTCCACCTCACAGGCTTTTTCTGAGAGTTTGTGAGTATAATAAATTCATCTTTAAATTCTGCTGAATGTGCTAAACAATGTAAAGTGGTTGCCATTAAAAAGACAAATTTATGTGCTGCCAATATTTGAACTAGGACCTCCTCCTAAAATTTTTCCTTAGAGACTTTCTGGAATGCTTCCAGCTTTTGGGAAACTGGTGTGGTAGGGTAAATGCCAGCTTGGTGAGGAGACCATTGGAGGGCTGGGAGATCTGATTATTTTTCTTTATAAACAAAATGCATTTTGGAGGAAATATGGAAATACCATTTGGCAACATTTTACGCAGTACTTTGAGTCTTGGCCTAGTCATGATAAACACACAAGACCTGCTGAAAATGCCATGGTTCTGTGTGTAAACTCGAGAGCAAAAGAAAATTTATCTTTCTACAAAAATGTTTTTTAAAGCAATTGGTTGTTGTTCGCTATCTGCATGTGAAAGGTGTGTTTACAGAACGTTTTTCTAGATGTGTGAAGAAAGTTTTGTGCAAGATAGCTTTAAACAAGATGCAGAGAAGTACTGATTTGGATACAAAATTAGCTACTCCAGAAATTGCAATTTCATGTGCCTCCCTTTCCTTCCAGGAGTGTTTTCAGATTCTGTTAAACACACCAGGCTTTGTTGTTTAATATTCTTTGTGGATACAAAAAAAGAAAGTAGAGGGTATAGCAAGTTTAGAATCTAACAGCTGATATGTAATAATAGTCAATCACATTTTGCATTGTGAGATTTATCTCCGTTTGTTGGTTGTAGTAATGTAGTTGGACAGCAAACTTATGGAAGAAGGACTTTCTTGGTGGCACACCAGCACAATTCTCTTGTTAAACCAGAACACTTAAAAGGGAGTTGTCAATTTGGTTTCATTTAAGTTCTGCTTACACATTCTACAATACTTGGCAGTACAATGCTGGAGTGTGAAATAATCTATAGACACAAATATCTTTTTAGAGGACATGTGATCTGACTGTCTCTGTTGGCAGCACAGAGAACACATCCCCAATTCAGATTACAGAGAAAAATAGTTTTGGTCTCCTTCCCTTTCTCTGTCCTCTTTCCATTATCCTACATGAAATGAAATGCAATGCTCCTAAGAAAAAGTTATAGCTCTGTGGGTTTTTTCCCTAGCTAAGTTAAACAACAGCATTTCTGCAATTGTTTGGTGCATGTTCAAAGGAATTTTGTGTCTTGTGGTGTTTATTGATTTGAGCTATCTGTGTTCAATGACTGTTTAATTTTCTTTCTAGAATTGAGCTACAGGGTCTTCTGCTTTGTATTCCACAGACCTCTTGAAATCACGCATCTTTCTTTATTATGCAATTTAGTGTCACTTACCTGTTCAGAGGCAGAGCAGGACAGCAGTGAAAGTCAGTTTGTCATTTTGTGTTATACTGTGCACTTCCCTTCTCCCTGCTTAGTATATGCCTTTAAATAAAAAGTTCAGACTAGCTCTGCTAGTTTGTTTGGTCTCTGTTTGTTCACAGATGCTTTGTACTGGACATATAGACAAATTAGAAGAGGAACTTTATTCTCTTTTGTTTGCAGCCTCTTTAATTCTATGTGGTTGATAGTTATAAGTATGCCCAGATATAAGCACACATGAAACATATGGATCCAAGTGCTGACCTCAGTTACATCACTGTAAATCTGGACAGGAACTGTTATCATTTGGTTTTATGTTGGTGCTATTAAGATAAAGAAAGGGAGTGATTTATTAGTGGTGAACGGAGTTTTTATAGCCATCTCAGTCCTGCACAAGTTTATAAGGTTGTTTAAGTACCAATACTCACAGCTTTAACTCCTTCTTTTATTATGTGTAAAAAACTCTAAGGCAGGTCATTCCTTGCATATAAGTGAATGGTATGTAAAGGTATATTAATTACAAGTCCTGTTATTTGAGGAAATTACTTATTGGATTGACTTTACCCTCTCAGAGCTCTTGTACAACCCTTAATTCAACTAGTTTATTATTTTTATGCAATATTTTTGTCTGATATGTATCACATTGCATGAGCATATCCTTGGCTCGAAAGAGGACCATTAGAAAGACTGTGAACATGTTTGTAATTTTTCAGTGTACAGACATATAAATGTGTTGTGACATGTTTTCTGCATGCCACAAGGAATTTTAACCAACATTCAAAAACAAGGGAGGGAGGCACAAGGAAAACTCTTTTCAGGGGTACTGATTGTGATTCAGAATTATCACTGCTGCTTGGTCTCTTCTTGTCTTTCCATTCATAGCTCATTCTATAATTTTTCAAGCTGTATTGCAAGTGAGAGAGATAAACAGATAAATAAATTTGTGTATGTAGAAAGACTAAAGAATAATATATGTGAAGAAAAAACACTTAAGTCTAAAATTTTTTTGTCTTGGTTACTTTAAATATTTAATGAGCATAAAATGCTGTGATCTTTTGAATGGTGTCTAAATTAGCTAGTCTTGTGGGATATATATTGATGAATGTTTTTAACATTTTTAACATTTTTTAATGTGCAAAAATGAAACTTTTCTGAGAAAACTGCCAATAAAATAATTTTAGTTTAAATGTCACAGAAAAGGCAGGAATTACTGCTGTTACAAGGCCTGATACTGCACCACTGAAATCTGTGCTGATGTAGTCTTGTTCACTAATCACTGACTGTGAATGAACTGTACAATTTCTCTTTAAAAGGGCACCACAGTCATTTCATATTTAAGAGAATTGGAAGGCTCAAGATATATTTATCAACCTCATCAGAAAAAAAGTAAGCATTTAGAAGGAATGCTTAAAAAATAAGTATTTCAAAGAAGGTTTCTGGTTTCTGCATTCTGAAAAACTGTTCAGTGTCCAGGAGTATAGCACTGAAAATACTGTGTGTGTAATTTTTTCCATTAATATAAGCAACCTATAGGAGTTTTTCTGAGATACACATATAAATAAATGCAAAGTCAAGGACTTAAAACAGCCCAGAAATGCTTAGCTCTCTTGATGTCTATAGCTTTTCAGAGCAGGTATTACTTTTACTTACCTGAAAGTGGTTTTTATCTTGACATACATATATAAAATGTTACGAGTTCCCAAGAATCTGTGAGAAATTATGCAAGTATACTCTGGGGAAAAGGGACACAAAACCTGCTAAAGGTGAATGTTTAAATAATACAGAGAAATTATGAACTAACATAAAATCCTTATTGAACAGCTCATGGAGACATGGTCCTTTCAAACACACTGAGTTGAGAGCTCTAAGGCAATAAAAATAGATCTTAAAATATTTATGTATAAATACTGGGCTTATACAGCAATAATAGCTATCAGGAGGATGCCGCACATTTGCAGACCTACCATTTTCTGTGCTGGTGTCCCACACATACGTTTCTTACTTACTTTTATAGTGCCAAGTCCTATGTTTGAAGTGGAAATTATTTGATGCAGATTTTTTTTTTATGTACACTGTTAAAGCACATTATACATTGTCCAAGACAAAGACAGAGATAGCTGGCATATTGAGGTACAGAAATATATTTGGTCTTAGACTAAATGTACAGATATATGTTTAAGGGTATATATTGTTTCAAAAGATTGGATATTTCTATTAAGTAATTATTTTCATGCTTGTTACCATTTATTGAAATTTAATAAACAGCTGGGTTCAGAATTTCTCCCATTTCTACCTGGATTTATTCTATTTTCACTTGAAACTCCCTGATGATCTAGTTCCACTTCATTTTCCTCTCTTGTACCAAAAATCCTGGGGTGTTTTGAGTACTGACCTGTCTTGGACAATAGTACATTCCCCAAAGTAACTCGGATAAAATAACTTCATGCAATAAAATATTCACATATCATTACAGTAATTTCATGACTATAAAGCACACCCTTTTGACTAAAATTTTGATCAGAACCCAGAAGTGCGCCTTATAATCTGGTGCGCCTTATATATGGACAAAGTTTGGAAATTTGCCAACCCAGAAGTGCAGGCCACTGGCTGAGCCATGGCAGCAGCAAGAGCCGTGGCAGCCAGTACCAGGGGCGGGCGGGAGTGCCGGGGCCCGCGGCATGGGGAGGGCACCTGGGACTGCGTTTAAAAATGTTTGCAAATTGAGCACCCGCCAGAAAACCCCGTGATTGCGCGATTTCATTACTAATTCATTACTTTGTTGCACGTGGATCCTCACTGCAAAAAATAAGTGCACCTTATAGTCCAGTGCACCTTATATATGGGAAAGTTCGGAAATTTGCTGACAACCCAGAAGTGCACCTTATAATCCAGTGCACCTTATAGTTGTGAAATTGCTGAATTGAATATTTATTCAAATAAGTAAACCTATTTCATAAAACTTTCCTATGATTTTGTGGTTGTTTCTCACAACTGGGTCTTCTGCGGGGGTGGCGGAATGAGGATTTCTGACTTGGGCCAGAATGTGATGCTGCAGAGCCTGAGGAGAGAGGAGGGAAGAAGACCAGTATGGGTACAGACTGATTCACATCCTTAGATAAGAAAACATTTACAGTTATTTCTTATATTCAAAAGCAGCTTTACAATTTAAAAAAACTTTAATGTGGTAATTCTCTTTGGAAGCAGCAGTTTTACCTTTCCACTTGGTTTCGAAGCACATCAACTTCTCCATTTTAACAGACATGCAAATTTAACAGGCAGGCCAACTTAATAGACTCTGCAGAAAATGATCCTTTATTTGCAGGATAAAACCAGCACATTTTTGATAGAACTGTGCTTGTTCCTAATACAAGCTCCAGCTCAACCTAGCAGCTGTAAAAGAAATTAATTCACTGAAGTTCCCTATTAAACCAGCACCTTGTGGATAGAGAACTACTTGGGTATTTCTTGGAATTTGTTTCTGGTTTTTGAATGTGTGAATGAAATAAAAAATGGCTGGATTTTTGTGATTGGAAATTTCACCTCTCTCCAGGCATTTGTCATATGGATGTCTCTATGTCATAAGGATGATTCTAACTTTAATTTTACATTCAATTCTGACTGTAAAATCCTTGACAGCTTTCAGTCAGAAAATGTATTGTTGCTTTTCTCCTTCTGAAGTGTACTACACTGAGGTGGGCAAAATTTTATTAAGATTTTCAGGTCTCTTTATCACTTTTAATGTCATAAAATTCTATGTCATAGCAGCTAATTGTTATGCTACATGCTTGAACTCTCCACTTACTGACATAGAAGATCTCTTTGCTCTTCCAGTAGTAAATAGTATTTCTTGTCTGTGTAAGCCTGTTAGTTGACTCTCTTATAGTTCATCATAATTGAGAATAGTCTTATGGTTATTGCAATTTTCACTCAAGTAAAACATTCTTCATGTCTTCCACTCCACTTTGACCAATAATCTCTGCCCCATACATGATGGACAAAAGTTGGCTTCTTTGTGTTTTGGGGGCAAGCAGGACCAAAATTGTCTCTTGTGGCATTCAGAATCTTAGAATTCAATATGCCTGCTGAGGACAATAAAGGAACATTCTCTTAATAAAATGTTATATACTCCTCATCAGCTCAAGTATGTCAATATACTTTTCATGGCTGTTTGGGGAATACAGTATGCACCAAGACATGTTCATATTCATAATGACCTGTGGAAGTGTGATAGAAAGGGATAAGGGAGAAGATTCAGGAAGATTGGCTTGAAGATGGAGAAGGTCCAGGTAAAAATGTGGAAAACTGGAATACATGTTTTTTAAATATATCAACTCACAGCCCAAAGAAGAGGCATCAGAGCACATTTGCAAAACTTCAGACTTGATCCCAGCTGCAGTTTTGCTGCAGTGACTGTTCCTAATGTGGAGTTTTGTACCCTATGTTATGGTATGTTGCTTTTTTAACTTTTATGGGTGGTCCCTTCATGATCATCAATCTCAATATAAAAAAAATCATGAAAATAAAAAATTAGGCAAGTTGTCA
>VRYO01002355.1:5054504-5094090 GCA_009812075.1 Sialia sialis
GCTGCTCACCCTGAGCCCGGCCCAGAGGAGGATGAGGGGCAGCAGTGGAAGGAGGAGGAGGAGGAGGAGGAGGGAAGCGCTCATGGCATGGGCGCGCTGGGCAGCGGCGCTGCACACTCGGCTGCATGGGCTGCGTCTCATATGCCTTTAAACACAGCCGCAGGAGCCCTTCTGGTGCCACGGGCCCTGGCACTCCCACCCCCACCACTCGTCCTGCTCCCCGGTGACCCTGCCGCCAGCCCGCCCGGCTCGCCTAGCCTGGCAGCAGCGGTGACCCCACCGCCTGTCCCTCTCCACAGCGACCCCGCCACGGGCTGACCCATCCCGCTCCCCAGCGGCCATGCCACCAGCCCACCTGGCTCCTCGGCGGCCCTGCCGCCGGCACACCCGCCCCGCTCGGCAAAGCCCGCTCCCCACCTGCCCAGCCACAGCTCCGCGGCAGCTCTCTGCCCGGCCGGCTCACGCTTCCAGGTTAGCATTTCACTGGGATTTGTCCATAAAAAAGCCGCACCTGATGATTAGCCACACTGCTGGGGTAGACTGAATTCTTCCACGAAAAAGGTGCGGCTTATAATTGTGAAATTACTGTACATTAGTTCGGTACTAATTATTTGTTAAAGATAAGAGTTGGCAGTGTCAGTTATTTTGGAAGTTTGCATCACTGTCCTGGTTCCCAGAGTATCTCTCACTAACAGTGAGAATTTTTCCTTCACGTTTAGAGCACTTGGTTGCCTCCTTTTCCTGTCTCTCTCTTTTTTTGACACTCAGCTGTGACATGGCCTGCATCTCTGTCCCAATACTATTAGTTCAGATGCGTCAATGAGGAATTATTTAGTATAAGCCACTGAGCTGGAATCCAGTACAACAGGATGAAGTCTGTAAACTAAAATTCAGATTGGAATATATGAAATCTTCTTGTAAGTGAAATCCATGAAGAAAGGGGCTTTGATAGGAGTTATGGAAATCCCAACGTGGTAGATTTTTGTAGACCAAACAATCTTGTCTGGAAAGTCCTGTCTGCATGGAGATATGCTGAATGATCTAATCCAGCAGGGTCTGTCTACATTTTTTTAGGAATGGCATAGAAGGACTGGATGCAAAAGATAAGGAGAAAAGTTAACTTTGAAATCCTATGTTACTGTTCCAATAATCTGATATGATAATAACCAGCAACAAGAGGAACATAAACTGGCATTAAGGTGAACTGCTAAAAACTTTCTCCAAAGTTTTATCCTTCTACTAGGTTGCTTATTTCTCACCCAATGCAAGAACACTGTTTCACTGTAACTTTTCCAAACCTTATTTGAAAACCATGGCTTTTTCATCAGAAATTTATTCATGTAATATCAGATATGGGTGAATAATACTTTTGAGGCTTTTGATGGAGAATGTTACATGTGTTTGCAAGGAATGATGTTATTATAAAGCTTATTTAAACTTATTTTATGCTAAATTTTCTTTTCAATGGAAATATTCAACTTTCACATTGACAAAGATCCTTTTTCAATTTTCTTTTCAAATCACATTTGAGGTTACTTTGAAGAATTCATGACTTCTTACAGGTAAGCAGAGTACTAGGGCTGTGGAAAAAAAAATTGTTCTTTGGGTTGGTTTCACATCATGCCTTAAGAATTATATGCCTTTTTGGAAGGTCTCAATAACTTTTCCAAGGTGTGTTGTCTGATACTGTGAAGCAGCACCAGGTTCACTAATAAAGTAAAGATTGTGAGGGAATCTACTTTGATAATGTTAGTACATCTCCACAGAAAGTTGTGTAATAATATCTAATAAATTTTGAATATTTATGATGGCCAAACACATTGTGTAATTTGAACATCATTGATACAGCTTTGGTGGGTGGGTGCAGAGTAGAAACCTGGTACAATTTGTTTCTGTGCTGCCACTGGCAATCCTGCACTAGAAGTGTGTCTTTTGCCTGGAATAAAGCACGGTCTTCTATCATTAGGCAATAAAATTGAGTAAGAGATGGGATCTTGTGATGTGATGGAGAAATGAAATGTTCTCTTGGAAATACACTAGGAAGTCAAGAATTTTCATGTAACATCAAAGCCAGAGGACTAAAGAACAGGCTGCTGCTTTGTAGAGGTAGCAAGATTATTTGTATTTTTTTACAGTTGTTTTGATGTCAGTTATCTTCTAGACATAGGAGGGTGGGAACAGCTGTCCATGTTGATAGGGATATCTTGTTACTGTTGTCTGCTTTCTTCTGCCAGTGATAGTGACTGCTATCAGAAACAGGACAGGGAAGTTTGACAGTTCCTGTGTACTCTCATGCATCCACTGTTTACGTAAATCAGAGGGAAATACTTTCACTCAGCCCTGCTTGTAGTTTTAATGGAGAAAAGATCCAAAGAGACCAAATGAAAAGCCTGTGTGCCAGAAAAGTCCTTCATTATAAACATGCAGGAGAAGTTGCATGCATTTCAGACATATAACTTTTTTACTATTTTTTGATTCCCTCACCCTGTAGGAGGATGGAACACCAAAAACATTGCTGTCTCAATTTCAGGGATTTCATAATAATGTCGATCTCTGTTTTTCTGTTTAAAAAAAATCCAAACACTGTAAAATAGTTGCTGAATATTCCCACTAATGTACTCTGCCCAACTGTAGTCAGTTTTGGTGCTTAGGCTCTGCCATGTTTTCAGTCACTGAAATTGATAGATTTTCCAAGTTTATTGGACTTGTTTCAGTGTAAATTTATCACCCTGCAGTGCATTGCATTGCACTTTTTTTTTTTTTTTTTGAACGTGGAAGTGTTTTAGGAAAAAGAATGAGATTAGAGTAACTACTATACAGAGTGTTCTCAAAAAGCCCAGCAAACAAAAGGAAGCCGAGATTGCGACAGATAAGGAATGTCATTACGAACATAGCTCAGGGCTATTCTGAATTGTGGCCATAAATGCAGGAAGCAATTTTCCTTCTGGATCCTTTTTAAATATAGGAACAAAATAAAAGTCTGATAATTGCAGGCATAGTGTGTGGGAAATACTGAAAGGTCATAAACATCTGGGCGACAGAATAAAGGTGCAGGTGTATGAATTCATAACTCCTAACTGTTAAATTTTTTAGGATATTACCATTAATCCTCCAGCATCTGTGATAAAATTACGTAACTTCTTAATAGTACTTCCTCTCTTAACAGTCAAATAATGTAGTAGGATGTCCCTGTTCTTATGCTCTGAACAGTATGTTCACAAAATTGCTTAGAAAAACTCTTCAGTTGTGTTTCCATTATGTCAGCTACAAAACTACATGCAGAAGCTTTAGGCACTTTAATAATTGACTGGAGAACTGTCAGAATTCATTAAAAATCCCAGACAAACACCATGCTTATGAAACAAATTAACCCTGCTGAGATAATAAATAAATTAAAAAATGGAATTCCAGAACACTACCTTTTTCTTTAATACAGATCAAATAGTGTATATGTTTCTCTCTACATGCACATTTTATATGTTTATGAGTGGTTTTTTGTCTATCATTGCTAGGTAGTTACCAGCTTTTATTTACAGCAAAACCGACAGTACTCTCACAGCTTTCTTATGAGCATTTGTTAACATTTACATTTGCATATTATATATGTGACCTTTAATCTCTCCATAAATATGTTCTTTAGAAGGACTGTTTTGGGGCTAAAATTTAGGTGCAAATCTTGCTGTTGTTCTTTTGACTCAACTACATTTTCCAGTTGTATTTCACAGTTAATTCTTGCAAATTAAAATTGGCATTATGTTCAGCAGAAAAATAGTTTATTGCTTATCTGGCCATCTCATTTTCCAGTTGCATATTTCCTGCATTTCATCGATTTTTCATGATTTAAAAAAAAAATATATATTTTTTATCTGTAAATATTTTTCCTATAGTATTTATTTTGCATTTAAAATTAATTATTTCCCACATCTTTTTTGGAAATGATTTACCAACTAAACCCTGAGGGCAAACCAATTGCCTTCATTTTACATTCAGACAAGCATCTTCCAAAACAAACAGGAGTGAAATTCTGGTGACATAAACAGTTTACACATTACAGGAACTATTCCTGTAAAATTCAGTCTGCAAATTGAAGTTCTTAGAACATGAAATCACAACACTTAGAGTGAAATAATCTTCTATCTAGCTAGGAAAGGGGGTTTTGGTGTTGGTAGTATCTTGCAGGTTGTTTAATTTCTCAGTGTTTCCTATGGAAAGTGCTATTTTGCTTTCCTCCACTAAATAAATGCTTGCTAGGTGCAAAGAGCAGCACTGGTTTGTATAAAAAGCACAGTTAAAGTGATTAAAGAGCTACACAGAAGTTTTTTACAATGCTCTGTAGCCACCAAGTGCCCATATGAATTTGTCCATACAAAAATACTAAGTCCATTAAAAAAAACTGCAAAAGCTCATAGACTTCTTGAAGGTGGGGCTTAATCTTTAATGTCTTCCTGTTTCAAGTGCTCCACTGTAAATTGTAGTGATTCATTTTTGCATAAACAAGCATAGAAACTAAAGAGTATGCCTCATTCATGCGAGAATAGGTACTGTAGTAAAACATAACATAGCAGTGTAGCATGTGATTACGAGACTGAGCTTTCTCCAATGTATTTAATTTTGCTTATATTTCCTTCTATCAGGATCCCCAGCAAAATTTTGGATTGTAAAAAGAAGAATTATGAAGTCATTAGCATTCCAGAAATCACACAGTGAACTCTGGGGGAAAGCATGCAAGCAAATTAAGTAATGCATATTTAATTTCATTAAGGGTTGGAAATTGTGTTGATCAGTGTACAAACAAAAGCTGGCAGTTAATTTTTATCTCAAGTGAAGGGAAAGGTTTAAGTTGAATAATTGAATTAAAAAATAAATTTAATATGGTCCATTCACTTAAGAGTGATTTAGTCATCCTTCTGGGTCCCTTCCAGCCCAGACGATTCTGTGGTTTGATGCAGACTAGGAGGATGGGAAGTTAGCTCTAACTCTAGGCTGCTTTTCCTAGAAGAAGTTCAGCTATATATTCCATATTCAGCAAAAAGGGTGTTTCTGAAACAGAGGTTCTTGGTAAGTGTTTTTTTGCTAAGAGAAAGAGTTTTGGTTTTGTTCTGGTATTAGTCACATAAAGATTTAGGGGCTATGCCAAAACATGAGCTGAGTAAGAGAAGAAACCAGAAAACATTGTGTAATATTTCTATTGTAACTTCTGGTGTTATTTGGAATTTCAGTTTTATTCATTTTGAACTTCATTTTTCACTCTGTTTTCTACTTAGAGTTTTAAGTCCCTTTTCCAATCACAGACAAAAGCTGCTGGTATGAACTTCTGCAAGTTCCTCTTCTTCAGTAAGGGCCTTATGAGAAAGCAGTTTAGGATCAATATCAGTGGTTTGACAGACCCAAGGACAGAGTAAAAGGCCCCAACAAGTTCCTGGATGAAAGAGGCACTTGAGTTTGGTGTAGCAAAAAAACAGGAGAAGGAAAGAGGTTACCTGCTCCTGTAAACACAAACCATTTTTCATTTTCTAGTTCAGTCTTTTGCTGAGAAGGAACTTGCTGGTAGAAGAGAAGGAGAAGACAGTCTGCCACTGCCTGAAGACTACAGAATATTTCATTGGTTTTCCCTGGTTTTCCATATACATTTAAGAAGGTGATTTCTGCCAATCTATAACAGGAAGCCAGGATTTATAATAAACACAATTTTTCTGAAGCAAACTTTTTTACTCAGACTAGGGCTACTGATTTTACACTGTACTATTTTCATATCTGGGACATGGAAATGTAAGGAAAGTAAGGATTTCACAAGGCATTTTACTTGCAATATTTCTCTCCATATTTTCTTTTTAGTTGGTTCATAGCTCTTTCATATGCTTCTGTAGCATTGGCTGGTGGAAGGCTTCTAGTGAGAGAGAAGACATTCATATTTATTGAAAAGATGGTTTCATAGTGTTCCAGAAGTCACAAATTTTTTGAAAATTAATGATACATGGAATCATCTGATTCAGAGCATGCAAATGCAGAGAAATGAAAGATTTTTTTTTTTATAAGAAACTAGTAACAGACAGCTAAAAGGCAGAGAAAAAAATTCTGGAGCTAAAGGAGAAAAAATTATAAATGTACAATTTAATTCCCTCAGAATTTCAGCAACCATAAACGTAAATGCCATCTGTGTTTTGGAAATGAAGTATTTACTTAATCCAGTCGGCTTTTCTCCTCAGGCCAACTGTATGCAGAACATGCAAGCCTGGTCATGTACTCACAAACATCTTTCTGTGAGATCAGGATGTGGGTTTGCCAGTTATCCCTGTGCTTCCATGATCCACAGCAGGGCTGATGTCAGTGTTCCCTAGTGATATGAACCGGCTCAACCTTCTGGAAGCTGTCACGTGCTGTGAGGCAAAAAGACTGTTGTATTACTGTGGTGCTTTGCCAGCAGCTGGCTTGTTTAGAGGAACAACTCATTGAGGAGGTCTGTAACAGGACCAAATGGGATGAGCATCTGGCAGTGGGCAGCCTGGTTATAGGCAGGTTCTTGATTCCAGTGTCTTTTCCCTTTTAACATGTCATTCTGAATTACAGTACTACCTGTGTATTTAAGCATGTCCCCCAAAGCTGTGGCTTTTCAATAAGCCCACTTGTGTTGCTTTTTTCTTTTTTTTACGCAAGAAAAGAAGGTGGTATACTTTTATAGAATTTTTTTCTCATGGAGCCTATGTAGTAAAAGTGATTATCCATGAAGTGGGAAAAAAACTAAACATGCACATATATTGATTTATCTAATGTTTCTTCTTGAAAAAAATTAGGAATCACAGGTGCTACAGTTTATTATTACACATTACCATAAATGATAGCAGAAACATGGTAATTCAGCCTTTTTATGAAGCTTCATTTATAGTAATGCAATGTGACCTTTTAAAAACCTGTCTGGCTACTTCAAGTGTTTACAAGAGAGGATGGGAAGGGATGGCATGCTGTTACACAGATGTTTTTAAATATTAATAGAAAGAAAGTATCTTTCAACTCTTTACCCAATCACTTTCTTTCCTTCTAAAATGTATTGTGCTTTGAAGCCTAATCTGTTTGCAATGTAGTATGATATCTGTATGGAAACTAGTATTCATGAAGAAAACAGAAATTGTATTTGAGTATCAGTTACTAGTTATAAAATAAAATTGCTACCCCTGCACAATAGGATACTCACAGCTTTTAGTTAGGGAGGGTCAAAGTGAGTTTCAGTTCCAAAGAGGTCATGGATTCTTGAGAAAAAACAATACGAGTTCAGGCCAATAATGGTAGAAATGCTTTCTATGGTGGAACAGTATACATTACCATTGAAATATAAGTATTTTGGCCTGAGCTCCCTACCTGCAAAGGAAAATAATTAGCAATTGCATAGTTAGTAATTGCATCTAATGGTCCTAGTCTGAAACAGATAAAAAAATTCAGGACTGTGTCTATCACTGACAATACAATTTTGATATGGATTGATTCTGGGTTTCCCCTTAATGCTAAAAGTGTTAAAAGCCTTTTCAGTGTGATGCTAGCAGAGAAAACAATATTTTCTTAGAAATTACAGGGAAATCAGAGGTATGAAAATATTTAACTAATTTAGAATTTGGTGTTTTAGTGTGAGGAATCCTGCCTTAAAAATCTCATTTAATTTATTTGCTGAAAGGAATATTATGCTCTGGACCAGGCTTCCCAGGAGGGTGGTGGAGTAACGATTCCTGGAAGTGTTCGAAAAACATGTGGAAAAACACATGGATATAGCATCTGAGAGCATGGTTTAATGGTGGATGTGGTGGTGTAGTGGTGGAGTCACCATTCCTGGAAATATTCAAAAAACATGTGGATACGGCATCTGAGAACATGGTTTAATGGTGGATATGGTGGTGTAGCTGGGTTGACAGTTAGACCTGATGATCTTAACAGACTTTTCCAACCTTAATAATGTTATGATTGCATAATTTGTCTTCCATTTTGAAAACTGTCTGCTTTTGCAAAGATAAAAAGTGCCATATCTCCATAAATTCTGCAACAGTGTCCTCTGAATGTAAGTTCCTTCCTTAGCCTTTCAGTCCATTTTGCCCGCTTGCTTTCCAAACTTGGAAATGTGGTTCTTTGGTATGATTTGCAAGCTGTATAATTAGGACCACCTGGGGATGCATTTGCTTCATAGTCCAGATCAGCTGAACAATTCCTGCTGGTTCTTAGGCCAAGAAAGGGGATGAGGAAGGCAAGTACATTAAAATCCCCAAACCTCCTTCTGGGCAGAATTGGTGTTGAAGGGATACACAAGAATTCAGATTATTCTATTCCATCCCTGTCTGTCATGTCTAGAGTTTCCTTAGTGATTCCTCTGGTATATTGGATACATCCTCTCCACAACCATTTCCAGGCCATGTGTGACAAACCCCTCCTTTTCTCAGACCAGACTAGATGTGCTCTTTATGTTCACCAAGGGTTCTCAGAAGCAATGAAAACCTTGTTTGTGGTGCCCTCATGCTGCTAACAGCACTGGGGTTTTCTACCATAAACAGAAATTTTCCTTCTTTCATCAGGATGTGCACATGGAAGTAGAACCTCTGCTGTTCCAGACAGAGGCTGACCTCACAAGTGGTTTCAGGTTTCTGTGTAAATTTTCGTTCCCATTACACTATAGTTAGCAGGGTTATCAGTTACTTGTTACAAGATAAAATCCTGCAGCCCATTCTTCTGTATATAATTTCTAAACCTCTGTATCTGAACTATGCAGCCATACTCAGTGATTACAAGAGAAATCAAAAAAGGAGAAATTTCTTTCTCTTTAGGAAGGAAATTCCTAGCCATACACTGTCAGTGTACGGTGGGTCTGTACACCATTGCTTGCCACCATTTGACATGAGATGTTTGTCAACAGATTAGAGTTCAGACCGGTTGTGGGCTGTTATGATGGTCTGCAAATGAGCAGTCCCAGAAGCAACATAGTATAGCCCATGTAGAGGGTAGTAAAAAAAACAATGTGCAAAACCACAGAACAGGCCAGGTTAGAAGAAACAAAATCATCAGGTCCAACCTTTAATCAGAAATGGTGTGCAGATGAGATTATCAAATACTCTAGAACATCAGAGAGCTCTTTTTCCCAGAGAAGATACCCCTAAAAAGGCTTTCCTGCACCTTGTACGGATTCTTGCCTGTCTCCTTAATCTTTATTCCCTTGAGTGGTCCTGGCTTATGTTCCCTCATTAGAATTTTGACACTTTACCTTGTCAGGCTGTAGACTAATTTACAGCCAATGGGTGACAAATTTCCTTTCAAGTTCTTCTCTGTTTAGTCATCTGGTGAATGTGTTTCACTGGAATTCTAGTGAAACTTATCCAATATCAGTCTGATTCTGAAGAGCAGGGGAAACACTGATTCTGTATCTCAATAAAGTCTCTTCCTTGATGGCTTCCTTCACCTCACCTTATCATCCTTTACCCTCAGACACCCTACGTCAAAATATAAAAGGATGAAGTTTTAGATGTGGAAAGGTCAAATATGAAAAATAGCGTAATTTCATTTCAGCTTGGCACTAACAGAACATGAAATTAAAAACAATGCTTTACTTGATAAGGAAGAACTTATTGCATGTAGAGTCCTCAACTATCAAATGTTCTATCTGAAACCAGATCATTTAGAACAGGAAGCCCAGAAAAATATGTTTCCTCCAGATCATGTTGACGTAATGGTGTATATAAGGTAATAAATATTCTAGATTTCAAACTGGCCTAATTGAATCCTCCAAGGCAGAATGATATGAGAAAGCAAACAAAACATTTCCTTTCTTTTCCAGAGAAAGATAAATAGGAACATCTAAGTAAGTCCTGACAAGCCTTTAAATCTGATATGAAATTCGATTGTATTATACCACCTAAACAGGATGCCAGAGTTGTTGAGAGTTGGTTGTTCCACTAAATAAACCTTGTTTAGGAGCAAAAAAATAACAGTTGGTGACCAGGAACTCTTTCAATCCAGAGCTAAAATGTGATGTATCAGACTACGAAGTTTAAAAAGCCTAACCATTTTCTAGATGTTAGAGCAAGCAAAACAAATTGTCTCTCAAAGTGTTTATTGTTCGAGCCATTTAGTTAGGAAATAACTCTCAGGGGCATAAAAACTGCATGAGAATAGCAGAACGGATCTCTGAATGGTGGAGACAAATTATTTTGCTATTGCATCCAACTTAAGCTTAAAGAGCAAACAGATGTGCTTGAAGTTTATTACCCTTTGCACTGTCCTTTCCCTAATTCGATTAAGTAGATGGAGAGAAAGAAAAAATTGAGTTTTCTCTCCATATGGATATCTGGCTATCAATATGCAGCAGGCTGACATTGATAGTTCTTGTGACAACCACAATCTTGTGATAAAATTTGCTCTTTTGGTGTATCTCCCAGCTTCTGCTAAAAGATAAACTATCCTCGTGGATTTTAAATCTGTTCTTTCGATTAAAAGTCTGATGTAAGGCAAGGAATTTCTGTCTTACCAGCTTCAAGTTCTTTCCTTTTCTTTGACCGCCAAGTTAGAGGGCGGTGCAGGATGTAAAAAAATACACTGATCTCCACTGGATTTAATGAGTACAGTTTTAAACTAATTTTATACAAATTTGTCACTCTATTTATTTTTTTGATATGTGAGTGGAGTTATGTATCCAATAAGAGATACGCAAACCCCTCAAAAGCTGCCAAAGAATACAAGTTATACAAGCGGGCATGTCACAGGCTGACTTAGTGACTCACATCTTGGCAGCTGCCCTATAAACAAAGCTACTGAATTGGTTGAATCTGTCTAATCATGAAACCTTTTATGCAGCTGTCTTTCAAAGATACGCTGCAAAGAATTACTAGAGAGTGAAAAATTGATCAAAATGCATGAGTTACTAATGATTTGAAAAATTTCATCTAGGCTTTAGAAAGTCAATTTTAATAGTTGAATTTCAGGCTCTGAGTTTTAATCAGATATGAATACATATTAAATCTAAACCAAAGATTTGCAAATCCAAATGCATTCTCTTAGTAATTTCCATTTCTGCTTTGGGAGTCAGCCAAACACCAATGCCAGAGCTTCTGAACACCTGAAAAATTTTTGACTGTCAGGTAAATATTGAGGATCCAGTAGTCATAGCTGCTTTAAAGGTGATTAGAGTCCTGCTTATATATTCTGAGTGCTTTAAATATTCAAAACCTACTGAAATGCAAGGAATTAGAATAACTATGATTCTGCAGGTCAGATCTTTTCTCAAAGTTGTAGTACTATAGCCAAGTTCTAATACAGGGTAGTCATGCTGCTGATTGGCAGTTATTTGCCAGTTTATAGAAGTGAAAAATGTATTTATACTCCACAGTTCAAGAGCAATGAGTGTTAAGCATTAACTGTTGTTGAGGATACTCAACTGTTGTTGTCCTTTGCTAATCACATGTAAATACTGAAAATTTAGAGTGATTACTACACTATAATGCTACAGTCTTTATAGGTAGATTTGTACTAATCTGCACCTGTGACTGTGAAGTCTCATCTTTCTTTCTCTGTTCAATTCTTCTGGGATGCTGTTTTTTTGACTTTCAGAACTAAGGAATCAAACACCTCTGCCTGGAGGGAAGTGAAAAGTTTTTGTGGTCAATTTGGCAAGACATTAGCATTTCATTTAGAAATCGAGTGAGAATTCAGTTTATGCATTCAGTTTATGTATTTTCAACTACTCTTAGCAAATCTTCACAGTTTGTTACATGCTCTGGAAGAGCACTTATTGTTAGAGTCCATGTTAATTAATTTTTTCTGCATTTTTCTCCAGAATTGTGCAGCTCAGAAGCTGTAACCCAATACATATGGAGATGAATTTTAGTTTTATGGGATAGGGCAAAATGACTTTTAACTGAATGTTTCTTTGAATATCAAGAAATTAAAGGACATTGGAAGCAAAGAGCTAACAAACCAAGACAGGTAATGCATCCCACTTTTATCCAGAAGGTGGAGAACAGTGCCGTGCAGGAGGGAGGTCTTAGAGGCAGAAAATTCCATCTTGTTTCTTTGGAGGATTCTTGCATAGTTTTCATCTTCCCATACAAAATTCTTAGTCTTCACAGAAAGGTTTGTCAAAGAAGGAAGACTTCGTCAGGACCAATTTGCAGTTAATGCAGTGAATGCCTCAGTGCTATATGCTCTGCCATTATTTTTTGTCTAACACAGAGACTTGAACACAGATTAAGCTGACTTGCAGGCTGGTTCAGGCTCACTGAAGTTGATGACATTTTAGCATTTCCCTGAAGCTTAGCATGCAAATCCTGCCTTGAATACAGATGTTTCCCCAGCATGACAAGTGCTTCAGTGCTGAAGTGTCATTTAACTTGAGAACAAAAGTGCTTTGTTATAAATGCAGCACCAAGGCCTGAAATTTACAGAAATCAAACACATTTAGTTTATTTTAAATTATTATGATTGCTTTTCAAGCTTTTGCTAATTGAAAAGGCCAAAACCAATGTCTAATGAGGTTTTTAGCCCTTATGTCAAACAGATTCCACAGACAGTTGTTTGCGCCCTGGAATATTTTAATTTATGCTAAAAATGTGTTTTCAGGGCCAAATGTTTTAAGAAACTCTCATTGGAAATGAAGTTTAAATTTCACTCCAATGTGTAGAGTACAGAATCATTTTTCTTCCTTAAGCTGTTTAAATAATATTGTTTCCTAACAGTATGGTACAATGACAAATTGAGGGGGAAATAGTGGCCAATGGCAAACTTACTATCCATACTAATACTTATATAGGCTCTTCTTTGTTCATAGGAATGAACCTTACTCTTTCAGCCACAGAGTTTGTACCATGTACATGTCATTGACAAATATCTGTACTGCAAGATACAGCTATTTATCTTCAGTTCCGTTGAATAGAACAAGCTTTGTACTTTATAGAAACACTTTGTTCTGTTTGTGCTTTTTTCTTGCCTTTTTAAAATGTTTGACATAATAGACATAATGGGAAATGACAAGGAATAATGAGACTACTCAGATGATATATTTGATGATTTTTCAAGGAACACAGTCCCAGAGGTTGGCCTAGTGACCACATTTTTGGCTTTGGCCACAGCTTAGCACAATTGCTCTTTTTAAGCAGAACCCACTGTTGTATTCAGTGCACAGTTCAATAAATGAAATAGCAATGTATGTTCTTTTATGGCTGTTTTGAGTTTTGGCATTATTTTTTCATTTTGTTTTCCCCTTCTGCAAGTAAGAGTTAATAATTCTAGCACCATAAAAAAGGAAGGAAAACCCATATGAAAAAATGTAAATTTGCCTTGCCATAATTGTGGTCTAAATGGTCTTAAATATCTTTACCAACCTAAGTGATTCTACGATTCTAAAGAGTCTGTCATGAAATAGTTGGGAACCATCTCATGTGTAGCATCACAAACCTTCCAGTGACTGTGATTATCTATGATAGTATATAAAATAATATAAAAGAAATGATAATAGATAAGAGCATAGCTTTGCCTCAGCAGGTGGCATTTGAGGGATCCATAATATGTCAAAGATTACACATCAGCTAATGTATGATCTTTAAATTAAAGAGCAAATCTATTTTTGATATATTTCAGGAACTGAGAATAAAAATGAAACTGCAAATTCAACTAGGAAAATCATTCTCAATAAAATGTAATTTATACAGATTTAAACTTATTTCATGATCTTAAGACACCAAATTTGGGAGATAAACATCACTGAGAAATAATGCTTCCCAACTTTCATAAAAGGTACTGTCTCCAGGGTCATGGAGAGGTAGTGATTACTGCTCTGAAACAAAAGATTTCTATTGCATGTGTAGGTTTTGAGTGTGTGCTAGGTACATATATATGAAGATATATATATACATATATAGATAGAAATGTAAAAATATTCTAGCTGTGTTTTCTCTAGTCTTCCATTAATACATACCAGGTGTAGCAACTCCCTTAAATCAAACCAACAGCAATAGTTTTGATAAATGTCAGCTAATTTGTAAGCATTGCTGAGGGCAGTCTATTTAAACAGATTTACAAATGCAGAGAAGGATAAAAGCTTCATAAAGGAGCACTGTACCTATTTGAAGTGAAATTGCCAGTAGGATTTTGTACAAGGAAGCTCTTTCATTTTTGATGAACTGTTCCAGAATGAGTAGTAGAGAATTCAGTATTCTCTGCCCATCTCTAGGGCTTTCTTGAGAACTGCACTGTTTGTGTGTATATGCTGTTTAATGCTTGTAGTATTGTTACTTGCTGAAATAATGTTTCAAGGTCAAATGCTGTACAAGATTATGAAGTATTAGTCATTTAAACTAAGTAAATCCAGACAGTTATATGAACGAAAATGCAACTATTTTTTCTGAAGAGTTCTACATTCCTGTATTCCAAAAATATCTTTATTTCCTCTTCACTTTTGTAGGTTTTGTTTGTAGCAGTGGGAAAGTGCACTGAAAGTTATCTGTGTGCTTTTTTTTGCCTGCAAGCAAGCAGAAGTGTGCTTATCCTCATGTCCTACAGTAAAGAGTTCAACGCTGTCTGACTGAGAGTCTGATTTCCTTCCTATTCTTTTTCTTTCTCAAGATTGTGGCTGCTGAGGAAAGGTTCCATTGCAAAGAGAAAAAAGCTGCTGACATACTTGGAGCCAGTTTTTTGATGTGGAGCATTGTGAAAATAATAAACTGGCCTTACAGTTTCTCAGAAATCAGTGAAATGAGTGATGTCTTAACTGAATGCGTTCTTGGATGCTGCTGAAGAGGCACAGCTGTTGTGGTGTAGCTGGAGTGTAGCTCACTTCAGAAATGCTTGTGTTTAAGGAAGTGCAATGTAAAGTCGAAGAGAAGGAGTTGGCAGGGTCAGGGTGAAAAATAAGGGATTACGTAGATCTTTTGCATTCTGCTTGCATGTCACCACCATAGATCTCTGCTTGATGAGGCTAAATCTAGAGCCTTCAACCATTCAGAATTCCTGTACCAGATGTCAGACCTGTCACCAGATGATCATCCTGTCCTGTGCAGCCTCCCTTCTGTGAGAAAGGAGGAGGGCTAGGAACCCTCTGATGAAAGTGAAAGCTAAATTCTTGTAGGAAGAAATTATTTCTACCTCTGCAGTAGTAATAATCTCTGTAAAGTTTGCCCAGCAGATGCCAGCAGTGAACTAATACGGAGCTTGTGAAAAATAAAAGGACAAAAATAGATAACTGTTTCAAATGATTCACTGTTGAATGTTTGCTTAAAATAGTTCAAATTTTTTCATTAATTTTTACTTTGATGATCCTGATTTTATCCTCTGAATTCCTGAGAGAATATTGTGTTAGGCTGTTTCTATACAAATCAGAAAACATCCAGATTTAAAACTGGGCATAGTAATGGCCTTTCACTTAAACAGTGGGGTTGAAGTTACTTATTTTAAAGATGTTCCAGGTCTATCCTCTTTAAACCTTATTTTTACCTGATCTGTTCTTTTCCAGTTTACTGTCTCCATCAGAGTGAGAGCATAATGCTTCTTGTTTACTGTCTCTGTTTTTTTAATTTTAAATTTGACCTGACATTAAGCTGTTCCTTTGTGTGCTGGAGGGGAAAAAAGTCTGTGTCATATGGTATTATCCTTCTCTTTCATTGCACCATCTGTATTCCTGGAGCTGGAGCTGAAAACTGTCAACGTCTCCTGATGCAAAGCAAATAGACTTAGCTAAAAGGGAAGTTCAAGCTGGAGAATCATCCTGTAGAAAATTTAGAGCAGTTCAACACTGCAGGAAGGAAATCATCTGTCAGAAGAGTCCCATCCTGCCCAAAAGCCATAGCTTTAGGTATCTAATGCTGTTCCTTTAAAGATTAATCTCATATATACTATTTCCGTGAAAATCAGAATTTGGTATTATTGAAGTTTATTTTTGCTATACTGTTTGCAAAGCTTATGTTTCAAACAAGAAGAAAAGGTCTAGTCTCTCATATCTGGGCTTCCTCAATTTCAGAAAACTACAATAAGGATTTGTTGCTCCACGGTTCACCCCATCAATAACAAAATTGACATACACATGATTTTATGGCAATCATAATACAAGTTAATTCCAGTTCATTCTGAACTCTGAAGAATGCAATGAAAAGTCTACATAATTATGTGGATTATATATCTCTTAAATGCCTTGAATTAAGGCATTTAATAATACAAATAAACTAACACTGTCATGTCACAAAGCATTTGAAAGGCCTTATGATTTGGGCTTTTGTGTAGGATCATAAGCACTACAAAAAAATTGGAGTTCATTAGTAATATTTATTCTTTACCCCTAAGTAAAATACCACTTGAAACTCTAAGGACACACTAAAAAGTAAACTTGTGTAACATGGGTTTGAGTGTTCATTCCAAATAATGATCATTATACAAGTCTAGAATATTACTTGTTATTTTATGTTCTTGGCAATTAGTGTATCTCATTTAAAATATTTATTTTTCCTTTTGGCTGAATTTCTCTACAACATTGGAACAGTAGTCTGTAAAATTATGGCCTCTCAGGCAAAATAAATTAAGTCTTGGAAATATGTCAAGACTTTTAACTGAAGATGAAGTTTCAAAACAGTCTTTGTGCAAAAAATGAAACTCACTTTCCCCCTCCAACTCATCTTCCTACCTACTGCTTCTCTGGTGTTTCTCTCTTTAAATGAAACATATGCTCTCTTTTTTTCTGACTGGAAGACTTCCAAAGTTTGGGGGGAAGTCTTACGGGAAACTCTTCCAAAACATAGGAACCAGGACTTGTTCTTCCTGTGCAGATAAAACCCTCAGATGTGTTTAAATTCAGACTATCTGAAACTGGAAAGCTGTAATTGGTTCGGGGCACTTTTTAATTAAAAGGTAGAATTTTGATGGCTATTTCTCACATTATGATTTGCACCAAGGATTTTGCTTCACTGCTCATATTTCTTCTAGTAGATTCCAGACGTGCTAATAATTTGAGATTTATCTAAGTTTAAATGTTTATTTGATTCTGAGGCTTCCTTATCAGATTATCAGATGGAAATCAATGCAGTATATGCTTTTAATGAAATTTTCTGTATGGCTTTGATTTGAAAACATCTGTCTTTTGAGTTTCAAAATTAATCCAGAAGAAAAGACCTATACATGTTAAGATATGATTTAAATTCTTTCCCAGATACAGGCTCAGAGTTTTCTGGTGTCCTGGAGTCTAATTGCATATTTTATGAATTTAATTTTTTCTTGCATGACTATTGATATACCACATAAATGGAATCTTAGAATAATGTCAATTCATAGAATTAGAATTTTGTAGAAGTGTAATATCACAAGAAATTTGAACAATGACTAAAATGATTAGCTGTAATTAACTTTACATTTCTTTCTGGTTTTCTTCCTTCAGGGAGAATACATCAGACTCCTAGTCTTTTATTACTAATATTATTACATTATTTATTCTTTCATTGATTCCCTGGGAAAGTCAACCCACCCTATTTAGTAGAAATTTATTTTGGGGTATCAAGGAGGAGAGATAAGCAAAAGCAATCAAGCAAGTAATATTCCTATCATTATTTGAAGTGTGTTACTAAGAAGAGCTGCTGAGTTTCTGTCTTAGTGTGGTGTTTGGTGGTTTCATGTTTTCCATGTGCAATCATTATTATTAAACCTTCCCTAGTTTCTAGACTACATTGAAATCCTGCATAACAAGGAGACACACTGAGGTAGATAATAATCAGCTTTAGGACCTAACAAATGCTGACTTCAAGTTTTCCTCACATCTTTTACACTATTCTGCCATGTATTGGGAAATGCTCTGATTTTAATGAGACAGACATAGAAACTAAAGCTATCAAAAATCAGATAGTAGTTTTTAATCCAGAGGGATATACAGATGCTGTCAGGGATGCTAAAGGTGCGCCTAGCATCCTGTGTGTGTTCAAAATGGGTTCTAAAAATAGTGTGAACATACCCAAAAATGGAGGCATTGGGATAATGGTAAATAATTAAAAGCATGTGTTGCTATTTTTTTTCTTCTCCCCACAGACTTATTACTCCCTTCCACAGAAGTTAAGTACTCTTTCAGTAACAAAAATCAGTGAAATTAAAATCAGTACTCCTAAGAAGGGTACATATTTACTTTCCAGCTTTCCCAGGAGCTATTAAATATTTTTATACTGTGAGCCTAAATAAATTACCATGCTAAAAATAATTTTTGTTAGGCATGTAACCCATGAAGTATGAAGACTTTTTTGCATAAATGTAGCTGAGGATGGATCTGGATTCAGAAGGTCTAGTTCTGCTCAGGAGGTAGGAAACTCAATTTTTATTTTCATTGCTACCATATGGTATGCTACTTCTGAGAATATGCACTGTGAAAAGTACAAGGCACATGTATATAACATCATAAAAACCAGATTATACAGGACTGAATTTAAATTTTACTTGATGAAGGTAAGAAATTAAAGGTTTAGAAAACAAGATTTAAAAGGCAAGGAAACATTTCAATCAATGCCAAAATATTCATCCTTGTATATACAGAGAAAATTCACATATATATATATATATATATATATAAAAGACAACAAAAACATTTCTGAAATATTTTATAAATATCTAAAATCCAAAAAGTTAAAAATCTGTACTTCCTTACATGGTATACAATATACTAAATTGCACATATGCAACATTTCATAAGAGAAAGTTAATTCTTAATTCCTTATGGCTACATTTGTGATCTAGATTTCTGAACTGAATTCCTGGTCTGAAGAACTCAAGATGTAAATTAGTAGGCACTACAGTGAAAAGAATTATAACAAAGTAAGTCAGATCAACTAAACTATGCTTGGAGTACGAAGATCAGAACAACCAGAATAAAAAAAGTGGTCCCTACTACTAAATAATTATAAAAAAAGGCTTCAGAGCCATATGTTTATTCTACTAAATAAATACTGTTACTAGTGCTTATAGAATCAGAATAGAGTGGTAACATCTTCCCACAACAGATTTTATCTCCCATCTCTTTGTTATTAGGATGCAAATATTTGAACACTCTCACTGATCTAGAAACAACACTAATCCTTTTCCCCCCCAGAATTACTCTTTTCAAAGACTTTTCTAATTAAGAAAAGCTAAAAGTAATTAGCACAAAACAATAATTTATCTCTTTGATGATGTAAAAGGTGTTTGGCCATATTGCTGAAAATGAATTCCTTGGGATGCGGTGATCTTCATAACTTCTCCATTTAGAGTATCATCTTCAATTATTGTTATCAATCCCTCAGCAATTATTGATGGGCTGAAAAAAAAATCATTTCAGAGTCATGATATAATAGAACAAGTAAAAAGGACAAGAAACTCAATGTAAATCTATATATCTGAAAATTTAAAAAATTGGCATTTGAACAAATTTATTTTGAGGAAAAGAAGAGCTGGTATGAGTGTTTCAGGAGAGGTATGTATTACTCTCAATCAGGACATACATCTAAAGTAGTTACTTTACAAATCATTATTTGTTTGCTTTAGTTTCTGATAAATGCCTGTGGACATTCAGCTGCCACTGGGCTTCCTATCAATTTTTTCTCTGTCAGGGAAATGGACAGAAGTAATCCTTAAATCCTCTGCAGCTCTTTGCTGTTGATTTATCCTTCTTCTGTAGCAGAGCTGCCATACAAATTAGTATAATTTGACATGTAGTTTGCTGTGGTCAATAGGTGCATAATATTTTACATAAAGAAAATATGGGTGAAATAACATAGTTATACAATTTCCTTTGCACAGAAGCATCTTGGAATCTAATTGTTAGAAGCTAAGAAAGTGTTTCAAAATATCACTTTATGCTCGTCATGTTCTCACAGTCTGTCTAAGCTGTCTGCTATTGGCCTTTGTTGGCAAGACTGTAATGGGCCAGGTAACTCTTTGGTCTGATCCATGGTGGCTGCTACTGTGCTCTTAATGTCAGCTCTTGGTCTGATTTCCATCTTGGTTCACTTGAAAATTTTGTGAAAATTCAGTTGCAAATTATATATCCTGTATCCTACAAGTTTGATTAAACAAATCAATGAGGGAGCACCAAAGGCTATTGAAAACCAAAATCACTACATTTAACTTGCTATTTTGATTTGGACTTGGCTGGGAAGTGGGAATGCATAAAGGCATATATCACTGTGCAGATGGTGTTCTAAAAATAGGCTTAGATATCTACCATTTTTTCTTTCTATACAGCATTTGATAAGTCTTTTACGTGAGGCAGCACTTCCCTTTTATTTTAATTTTGCTGAAAGAGTGTCTTTGTTCTTCATCAACAACATGCAAAAACTGGACTTTATCTGACTTGACTTACTCCATCACACCATAGAACTGCATCATATTTTTAATCTCATCCTTGTATGAATAGTATTGTCCCATATTTTCTTCTTTATCTATTGATTGGAGAATTGGTGTGTTGACAAATCCCGGACAAATTGTGTTGAGTCTCACACCGTAGTTTTCCATATTAGCAGCTAACTAGAAAAGAGAAAGGAGTAGGCATTTGTCATCAACATTTTAAGACTTTTTATATAATTTTGTATCATGTTAGCAAATTTTCAAAGAATGAGATTTACCACAAAGTATTTTTCAGTGTGGCTAAGTACGGAGAATTTGCTACTACTGACTGTTTTAACAACTAACTTTGAAGCACGTTTTCTCTAGTAATCCTATTAGATTACTAGAATAAAAAGCACATTTCATTTGTTAGGAGAAAAATTCTATAAGAAATCAGAACTCTTTCCAGGAAGCTGTTTTTTAATAACACATTTTGTTCTTAGTGCTCTTTAGCATGTCATTAACAGTATTCTAGGGTGATGATATAAGTCTTCTAAGCAAAAATAAGAAAAAGTTCTCCCAAATGTATGTTTCCAATCTTATAGGAACTTTGTTTTTATTAAAAGGAAACTCTGGAATAAATAAAACTATCTTTAAGATACTGCATTTACCTTCCTCACATCAGCAGAAATACAGTATGTTCTCTATCCCTACCACTGTAATGCTAAACCTTTCTAGTAGCTCTGTTGTCCATGCCAAGGTATGGATCTGTCAGTGAGAATCTCCAATGGAAAGTCCTTGTGAACTGATTTTTTTTCAGGAAGCAGCTCAGGAATGTGATGATAGAGAGAAGCACAAGTTGTCATGGGAAAGGTAGGACCCCTTGTTTGTGGTTCTGCCAAAGTTTGCGTGCAGCAAAGAAGTCCGATCCACATCCAGGTATGTGTATGCTGGATGAGCTTTCTCAGTAATAGCACAGAACTGATCAACTATACATGATATATCCAAGAATAACCATAACTTAAACACTGCATTTTATTTATTTTAACATTTGACAGGGTGCCTATTATGTAAGTCACATTCATTTTCATGGTATGGTAGCCTGCCCTTTTGATCTGGGGAGACAAGAAACTGAAGTCCTAGATGTAAGATATCCAACCCACCTACCATCAGGCTGCAAATACTGTAGTTCATTATGTTTGTTATTGTTCTTTTCTTCTATGGCATTATTGTGTTCCTTAAAGACAGCATTTCCTCTTATTTACTTTTGTGCTTAGATAGTGATATTTGTATTTTTAATGAGAAAACAAAAACGGGAAAACTAGGTGTCATGTTCTTCATGTTATGGTATGTTCAAAATGGTACATGAGACACTTATCCATACTCTTTATGTTAATCTGAAAAATTAGTTATTTTTATGGAGGCATAAATACAGATTGAGCATTCAAAGTATAATTTCAGGTGATTAATTCTGGAATTCAGTATGGAAATCTTGTGTGGGTAGATTATCTTTAATCTATTAGAGTGTAGTTGTATTTTCTCCCTCCAAGTTGTTTTATTACAGTGCTTATTCAATTTAACTAGAAAGTTTTGGAGTCAGAGGCTGAGACTTATAATATGGTCATTTTTCATTCTGCATGCTGAACGTGTCATGTTGCATTTTCAGAGTATTAAGAGTCGGTAAGAATAAATAATGATGTGTTCAAGTCAGTTTTGTACACTTCGGTGCCTATAGTCATTGACTGGGACTTAGGTCATTGACCTGACTTAGGAAATAAGCAATCTAAAGTATTAAATGACTGGGGCAGGATTCTCAAAAAATGTTTTTAAAACTTGTATTAGAATTTAGCTTTTGGACTCCTCCCACTGTCCTTAAATTACTCTGCAACATCTTTCTTCCATGCTCTCCAAACCTCAAATCAGTCATGAACACACAGATGCTGTACTTATTCCATCTTTGGATTTCCTCTGTGATTGGAGGGAACCTCCAGTGTGTGCTTCACACACTTTGATTTCTTTCATAAAATTAGTTCCAGTTGTGTGGCTATAGAGAAGGAACATGAAAAACTTAAATCACGTTCCCAAGGAGCTGCTGATATCCTTTTGGAAAATGCATACTTACTGCTATGGACCGTGTGAATCCAATCACACCATGCTTTGTAGCACAGTACACAGGCTGGAATGCTGCAGGCATGAGTCCTTTAAAATAAAAAGGCAGCTGAATGAAGATGTTTAATATTCCTAATTTGTGATTACCTTAAACACACGGGTCTATAGTATAAAAAAATCTGTGACAGAGATGCAACAAAATGGATTAGTAAACATTTGTAAGTTATATTTTCTAATCTGGGATAGGCTAGGAAAAAATGAGATGGATAAAAAAAGTACAGGCAAAAGAAGAGTAATAAAAAAGCATAATTTTAAAAGGAAAAAGTTGTACCTATCAAGTATGACTTAAAATAGAGGACACAATCTGGAAGAAAATACTCAAGAATGAGATTTTTGAGGCATCTTCTATGAATCAGTAAAATATTTCAATTATATTGAAGAGCAAAGTATTTTAAATAGGCTTTGATATCTAATGTGTGAACTGTACACCTGAAATAATTTACAGTGTGTTCAGGGAGGAAGTGTGGGAATAGGAGAAACAAAATAAAAATTTTCTGCTAGCACTGTAAACCTTTATGATCTAAATGGGAGGGCACAAAATTTTTATTTCTAGTAGAGCAAGAAGAGAGAACAAAGGTTTTGGAAGAAAACCAAGAAGTTAATTCTGGTAAGACTGAGTTGATGGCAAAGAGCTAGTCAAGAAGAAATGACAGTCCATGAGTGAATATTAATTTCTGCCAGTTACGCCAAAAATTTCTACTATACAATGAAAGCTGAACTGGACCAAATAGATGATGTAGTTCCACCTGAAAATTAGGCCCTTATGAATAGCAAACTTCAGCCTGTCTGAAAGCCAGAGGTAAAATGTCTATTGTAAAACTGGATAGTAATTCAAATGCCTTAATGTTTGATTCTAATGGAAGTGATCCCAATGAGTAACTCATGTAATTTTTTTATCCTTGATACTTCAGATCTTAAGGTGATACATTCAAGAAGGTGTGTGACTTACCTCAGGGAGATGAAGAATTAACTACCTAAGTATCAATTTGCCAGAAAAATTATATATGCCAGACTTGCCTAGGCTCTTTGCTCTGGAATCCAGTTTGTCTGAAGGAAAGAACTTTCTAAGAGAGCACAAAGCCCTAATTACCAACCTGACAGCTTCAAGGTTTTATCTTGATTTAAATGCTAACTTGATAATCCTGTTAAAGCAGCACTGCTCATTACTGGGAAATAAATAACCTATTGCCTGGTTGTTCTTTTAAAATTGTATTTATTTGCTTAACTTGAATGAATGTGTTATGCTTCTGCCTAAGAACTCACTTTATGAAATCGCTTTTGTACTGTCCCTTGTGGGTTGTGATCACAACAAATGCTTAATATTCCTCTGTTTGTTGACTTTTGATGATATCGTTCTTCAAATTATTGGAAACATTGGAATATGGGCACATTAGAAATAATAAAATACTATTTAAAAAAATCCCAAACTCTCAAGTATTTTTACATGCTTTAAATAAAGAAAATTCTAACCAGGCAGCAGCTAACAAATAAAACAGACAACATCTACTAGGAAACTGAGAAGAAGAATATACAAGTAATTTTACTTTTATTTTTTAAGCACAGTAAGAAAAAATACCTTTTACTTGAGAGAGAGGAGAGACAAAGTCAAGAAATAAACAAAGGAAGGGCACAGCTCACAAAAAATGAAGTGGAATAAGGCTCAAAGACTTACTTAAATGCCAAAGACAGCAGGAATAAGTAGGCAGGAAGAGAGGAACAAATAGCTTTTTTTTCAAAACCAGTTATTTTCTAATTGAGATTACTATCTTTGCTGAAGTGGAGAACCAAGAAAAAAGTCATCTCACTTTTGGATAAAGCTTCTAAGACTAGTCCTAGCATTCCTCACATAGTAACAGTCCTGTCGCACTTTTGTTGCTGAGTTCAGTACTCAGAGCCACAGGGTGTGCTTTCCAGCTCTGAGCCACTTCCCTGCCTTAGGAAGAGCTGGGCCTCTGTTGGTGGTGTGTCCCAGGGACTTTCCTACCAAGTATTTTCTGATGAACCACTGTGTCATATTGAGTCTGCTCTGCCCACATATTTATTCAACCACTGAGCAGAAATGAGCTCCTAACGTATAAGTTAGGGCACTCATTTGTTAGAAAATCTGGATTCTATTTGCTGCTGCCATGGATATTTAATTGTCTTAGGCAAAGCAGAACAGCAGTAAAACAGATTAGAGACCATTATACACAAAATAATGGGGAGAAGAAGAGAAGGATGTTCAAATGGATGGTGATGGGTCAGTGTACTTCTGGAAAGTCATACATTTGGGTTTTAATCTTTCTTAGACAGGGGCAGGGAACTGCTATGGCTAGACTTCTCTCTCTAGATGTTGCTGCACGGTGAATTGCAAATGACTTTGTGATGACTCAAGATGCTCTTTGGTTTACCAAAAGCAGTTCAAGCAGACCAACAATAATCCTGTGCTCCAGTGTTAACTGCTCTGTTTTATTTTTCTCTGTTCCTGGCAGGCTGAGAGAGCCCTTGTTTATACTCTATTCTCCTTGTTGGTGACAAGATCACTCTACAATTGAAAACATGGTGTCAGGTGTCTCACTACAACTTATTTAACATGGTCAGTAGTTTCAATAATCAGATCTTAAGAAATTAGTACTGAAGGCGGAGAATTCTATCAACAAGTTTGAGTTGTATCATTAGGCTTTGCTGAAACCAGTATTTCCTTTCATTCCACTTTCATGGAAAAAATAACTTTGATAAAAACAGAATTAAGCATTTTTCCCCAGTTACACTCTCCCACTGAACACATTGCCCTCAGAGATTTGACTAAATTCCTTTCTTTGAATAAGATTTATTAGTCATTTTCATTTTAAGCTGGACTTTGGCCTTTGATTTTCTCTCTGCATACCCTCATAATATCATTGTGGTCTTCCTGAGTAGCAAAACAAAGCTGAAAGAGAAATCCTAGCAAAATTTTAAGCTGTGCCATTTCTATGATTTTTTTTTTTTAATCGTGAACCGAAGTCTGAAGGAAATAGCTTCTAACTCTTTTTAACCTCATTCTGGCAGATTCTGCTGATCATCTTCCTTCTCACAAAGGGGAGGGACCAGAAACCCTGTCATGATGAACTCAAGGCCCCAGCCACGTAGACATTGATGCTTCTACTCCCCCGTATCACTGAGAGTCCTTGGTGATGCAACCATATGCTCAGTTTTGTTCTTGTAATACATATAGGATCTAGTCCTAAATAAGCTTGTTTGCTGTGACAGGTACTTTAATTATTTCTTGTGGCTGAAGCTTTCTACAAAGGGAAGACAAACCAGCTGTTTGCAGAATCTGAATGCTTAAAGTTCAGTGCAATCAAAGCACTGATACAGCTGTGCAGCAGAAAGATATCCAGACACACTGAAGAGCCTCTCAAAAAGGAAGCATGATAGATACTATGCTAAAAAATACTTACAGTAATTTCACGAATATAAGCCGCACCTTTTTCATTGAAGAATCCAGCCTACCCCAGTGGTGCGGCTTATATTCAAGTGCGGCTTATCTATGGACAAATCCCAGCAAAACGCCAACCCGGAAGTGAGAGCCGGCCAAGCAGAGTGGCAAGTGGGAGCCGCCGGGAGCATGAGACTGCCCGGAACGGGGGCTGCAAGTGTGCGGCCCGGCCCCTGTGCCATCGGGAGCTGGTGGGAACGGGGGATGGCCGGGAACGGGGGCTGCGCAAGGGCGGCCCGGCCCCTGCCGCTGGAAAGCCGGGCTGTGTGGGGCCGGGCCGGAGCACCCCACCCCCTCTGCCGTGTGAGTTGTAAAAAAAAAACAACAAAAAAAACCAAAAAAAACCCGCGGCTTATATTCGGGTGCGGCTTATATATGGACAAATCCCGTGGTCTTCCCAGCTACCCGGAAGTGCGGCTTATATTCAGGTGCGGTTTATAATCGTGAAACTACTGTATGTTTTTTAAGCCATCTGTGAATACTTTAACCTTTTTTTGTCTGCTAAAATGCAGGCAGATATAAGTTCAGTTTCACAGAAAACCTTCTTTAACATACAAAAGCCATCAAAACAAAAGTATGTGCCTATATTGAATTCCTTTTTCTCTTTTACCTTTTGCAAAAAGGCTACAGGTACCAGCCACCACAAGGTGAAAGACCATGTTAAGTTTAATAATTTAAACAGCCTCTTGAGTTAAACTTAGTTTTTTATGCTTTCTCTGTTGTAACTATTTCATTAAATGCAATTAAAGGAACCATGCGTGGCTTACTACAGAAAAAAAATTTAGAACGTTTTATTACTTTAATTTGAAAATTAAGTCTATTCCAATGCAAAAACTTGCAATCATTGAAATTGTTTTTTATGGAGCCAAATTTTAAGTAAAACACATTTCTCATTATCTTAGTTTAGCAGAATTACTTCTTGATATGAATGCATAATCAAATAAATTAAATTCTGTAGCTTTGAGACACAGTTGAGTGCTTGCTGCATTTGTTCACGTATTTTTCTCCCTCTTTTAAGTCCTGTCCAGGGTCAAGACTAAAGAAAGGAAGAGTCACTACTGGATAGACAGGATCTAGCTTGGATCTAGCTGAATGAACACTTTTAAGCATCCACTTCACAGTAATCATTTTGGTAGTACCATGGGTGCTTGGAAATGTAATACTCTAAGGCTTGATTCTGTCCCTAGTCTGAATTATTGGCAAAATTCCCATGGTGATGCACTGGTAGCTAATTAACGTGCAAAGGAAATATTATTGAATTTTGCATGAGAACTATGTACAACTCTTTTTGTTGCTGAGAGAGACAGAGGAAAATTTCCTGTCCGTATCTTACAGAGAACTTGGACAGCGAGAATCAGAACCACTCAGAAGTTTAATGATCAACAGAAGCTAACTCTAAGAAAACACTTGAAGAGGATGTTAAGCAAGTCAGTGGATGTTTGTCTTTCATATATGGAATAAACTAAAGGATTTAGGCCTTCAGACTAGAAAGGAGAATTATAATAATAAAACACAAACAGTAGTAAATAAATAAGCAATAAAAATTAGTTAGCTTTTAAAGTGTGTTTTTCCCGATGACCTTGGAAAAATTGTTAAATACAAGCCATGTAAAACCAAACAAAGCTAAGAAACTGTTGTTTGTCTTAATAAACAGAACAGCCAAGCTTCTAGGTCTTAAAAACAAAATAATTTTGTGCTCATTTGAGACCAGTTAGAATCAAACCACTTGCTACCCGTACCCTTTCTTAAGCACTGCCTAGGGCATCAGTGTTTCTGTGATAATGTTTAATCTTTTACTTGCGTTGATGACCTCTTGCACGGCAACAGTAATTTCCTTCAGGTTAATTTGGACCCAATACAATGTTCATTTCAGCCTATAGAGATAAACTTACTGGTGTCAGCAGGCAATGTGCCAGGCAGCATGACAAATCTTGACTCAAAGGTACATGGAGTGTTTCAATAAGACCCCCTCACCCTTTTGACATATGTGCATGTATTAAGTCAGATCCTCAAGATCCATATGAATTATGTCAGTGGGGTGAACTGGGCTTTTCATCACAAAAGCTAAGGCTTATAGGAGAACTTAGAATTACTCAGAGCATCCACATCTATGCACAATCAGTAACTACAGCCAGTGCTATCTTAACTGGCTTTTCATTGTTAAGACGTAGGAATATCCTGGAATGAAATTATAGAACTTGGTGATCTGCACAGATATAAAAAAAGCCCCTCTGACAATCTGAGTGTTGGGTAGTATATGTGTTATTTTTCACAGACAGTCTGACAGTAGAAAGAGAGAACAACTTCTCCAAACAAGAAAGAGAGAATGCAAGTACTTCCCCACAATATTTCTGCGGAAGGTTGTCAGGTGATTTCCTTCTCCATGCACCCTTTCCCCGTCAGCTGTGTTTTTTTGCTGGGAGCCCAGTCACTGAAACATTGAGTATATCTACAGGAAATGGTGCAGAATTTTGCCTCACAAGGAGCAGCATTACCCCCAACTGATGCAGGATCCATAGAATTCTACTTTTATACTGATAAATTGAAATACAGTTATAGATAAGTAGTGAGCAAAGAAAGTACTTGCTTCAGTTTGGTGAAATATGACTGTTAATTTTATGACTTCTCAAGCACAGGTAGATAAACAAGACTGATCAGTATGATTCATTTACTTAAGAAGAAAAGCCAGCAAAAATTGCTTATGCAGAAAATTTTCTCACCTGCCAAGGACGAGATATTAATGATTACTCCTCCATCGCCTCCATTTCCTTTTCTCATGTATTCTAGGCCAAGGTAGGTTCCTCTGATCACAGAAGTCTAGTATAGAGAGGAAGCAATTATTGAAGATACTCAAAGATTATTAAAAACTGTTCAAAATATTTTACTGAATTATTGATGTTATTGAAAATATCTATTGTCCTTCTGCAAACTGAAACTTGCTTTTATTGTGGTGCTCAGAACCTATATTGCTTTACCAGTGGTCTTATTTATAATTTGAAGTTTTTAAGCACAGAGCCAATCCACAGTATCACAACTCAATAACTTCAGAAGCACAATTGTAATAGACAGAAGTAATAGCAGTTTACTTATTTCTCTTAACAAGATATAAATAAAGGAAAATATAGAAATGCAAAATAAAAGCTGTGAAGGAAATGAAAGACTAAGTAAATAATTTATACATGAAACACATGCCTTATCTAAAAATATAAGTGGCAGATGAACTGACTTAAATCCTTTAATTTTTGTTGAGGCAGTCTGTTCTATATTATAAAAAATATACTGACTGTGTCTGAAGATAACATTAATACTTAAAAAGGCTCAAGTCAACAGAAATTCACACTTTTTAAGATTAAGTACCATTATATATTTCTGATCCCAGGACAGTAAAAATGTGTATTATTTTCTGGCTAAAGTTACAGGAGTTTTACCATTTCTCTCAAATGAAAGTTAGCCCACACAGGCAAATACAGAGAAGGTAAAAAAAAGCATTCTAAGAGATGTGAGATGTTGTTAGCATAATACTAGCTGTAATTTTTACAAATATTTTTCTTTGTTTTTTTTTTTTTTAAGGATAGAACTGTGAGGAAGAAAACCATTCTGAGACCAGTACCATCTTGATTGCTTCAAATCTGTTTTTGAATGCTACTGCAGTCAGAAATTCTGCTGAGATTCCTCTCACTGAGCTTCAGACTTTTAAACTAAGAGGTCTGCTCCCAAGACACACCAAGTCTTGGGTTACCAACCTCCTAGGTGAATCATGAGAGTATCTCCTGGAAAGTCACTTTACCTGAGAGTGAAACTAATAGTAAGGAAAGGGTAGCAGACAAGGCTCCTGGTGGAAGAGGAATGTTCCACTATTACAGCATTAGTGATGAGTTCCGTAACTATTTACTGATATTTTTTTTTTCAGATCCCTCTGCAGTAGCTTAATATTTGTTTACAATTCCTACTTAAAATGGACAAACACATTGAGACATACTTTTAGTCTTTCAGAAATATTATTTCAGCTTTTAAAGGAGAACTTAATTTGTACTAAAAGACTGTTTAGTGCTATTTATTGACCCAATAAATTAGGATGTCCAAAAGATAACCTGTATGATTATTTCACTATTTTTGACCAGACAAGGTCTGCAGAATAACGGAGACAGAAATTTCCCATATAAAAAACCCTGAAAAATCTTTATTTGCCTAAAACCTAATGGATAGTGACTAGAGAAACTGGGGGGGGAAAAAAAGAAAAGCTTTTAAATTCAGAATGTGAACTACTTTTCTGCCACTACCTGATAATTTTGAGATGGGTATTGTATTTCATTTTCATTAGCTGATATTTTTAGAGATGTATGTTATAAAATATAGAGTAGTAATTCTAATTCAATTTCAGTTATCCTTCATGCTCTTTGGTTTAATAGGAATCAGATTTGGAAGAGTGCATGTTCTGCTTTATTAATATCACTCGTTCATTTTTCAAGTAACATAAGGCTGCCCATAGAGAGAGATAAAACAACCTGAGACCTCATTATCAAGTTTAATTTGGAATCTTGATATTGAATTATCTTTTATCATTTTCTATGGTTTCAGTACTTAATGATATATTTTTATTATAATATTTTTTCAGAATATCTAAATATTTAAAAATCTTGAAATAATATTTTAAATTTTGCTTAAAGAAGAAATTCCCATAGATAGATTTCTTTTTCTTTCCTGAAAAGTCTTGTTTAAAGTAACATATTAAAGAAAAAAAGATTAATTAAAAAAGGATGCTGTTGATTAAATGCTTTAACAGAAACTTTCAGAAGAACTGTCTTCAGTGTCTTGACACATATCAAACCAAATCAGATTTCTCTTCCATGTTCTGGAAAGTTGAAGAGCCATTATAAAGGTTAATAAATTGCTGTTTAGTGTTATTTTTCACATATAAGTTTGATTTATTAAAACCAGGATTGTCCATGCCTGGTTGTATTATAAGGTATATTTATTCTGAACATGTACTTACTGGCACCTAATTAAAGTTAGATTTGGACTTAAAGATGGAATATGTCTTTCAATATACATATATGTATAATAGGCTGTACAGAAGATATTTTAGAAAGAAAGGGGTTACTGTTGTCTTTGGAGAGCAGGTGCAGGTCCTGCCATGCCCTGGAGCAGTGGCTCAGCCAGACGAACAGCAAAAGAGAATTCCACTTAGGATGATTAAAGAAAAAAATCAGTTGAAGAAGGAAGTAGCTTGGGTCTCCTTGAAGCCATTTCTGTTCTTTCTATTTTAGAGATAATAGAGCTAGATGAGTCCATGGCCAAACCACAATTATAAATCAAGAAAAAAATGGTAGCTTGGCTGTCTGATCAAAATTACTGTATTGTTCTTTTTCTCCCTCTGGAATCCATTAACTTAGAATTTCTTCAAGTGGTTGAAGACATGTTCTTCGTTGCATAAAGGTATTGTGAGAGGTGGTCTTCAAGATTAATGCAGACTTCCATTTGAATGTTGCCTTTTATACCTGCTATAGCCTTGTAATCCCTACTCGTGATCCCAGCAAAAACCTCCCTGAGTGTGGCTGATCTTGGGAGAAATGGCTATTGATGTTAGGGCTGATAAAATAAAGAATTATTCTGCAGGCAAAGTCTGAATCACATACCCAGGGTGAGAAGAACCTGTCTGCACCCTCAGCAGACGGCACTTACCATCTAAAGTATCATGTGTTGGATTTCCCATTCTCTCACAAGAATCCACCTCTCTCCAATCGTCTCAAATTTATGTGTTTTATGAACCCAGTTTCTTGCGTTTAGGTTATGATGAAAATGTCTGTGATTTCCTTTCAATTAAATGAAAGGAACTATAGGTCTTTTCAGACTGTGCAGCTCCCCAATTGTATTTAAGACTGATAATTTAACCCCATGTTCTTAACGAACAATGATTTATAGATTATCTATTAAATAAAAATTCTGGGAAACTTAGATTTCAAATTACCTAATAAAAAAAATTGTCTGATTCAGCTTGATGAAAATATGCTGGGAGACTTTGTACAAGGAAGAGTTTTAGAGCTGAACTTTTTATAATTCCTTTGTTTACAACTGCATTTAGCTCAAGGGATGTTGTTCATAAACATGTCAAGAACAAAGAATATCAAAGTAGTCAGCTTTATAACTAAATGTAGGTAAACCAAAAACTGGTACAGCTGACTCTTACCACTTTTTAAAAAAAAATTTTTAAAAAACTTTTAAATCCTGTCTATGGAAAATTAGTATTCTTGAAGTAAAAAAATAATCCAAATTACTGTTCTTCTAGATGTTGAAAAACATATGAAATCTGAGTAACAATGCTGTTTATTTTCTTACCAAAATACAGTGTTTTACTACAGCACATAATGAAGATGGGCTATTAAGGTGTATTGGAGGTCTGAGTGTTCTATCAAGGGAGGCAGTTTTACTCTTCAACTGTCAGCAGAAAATTTAGGATTCTTTAAAATAAAGCTATAGGGGTGAGTGTGGGAATATCTCCTTGCATTAATTTACATAAATTACACATTTAAGTTAGAGGAGATCAGACATGTTGAAGTATCATACAGTAATAAACCTAATATGGTATCTGACAGCCAGGTAAACATCACAAAATAATTGTGCAAATACTCAATATACTTGCAGTGTCTTTTGAGAGTAATATATTTAATATTAATGATTTCTTAAATGGCAATTTAGTTGCCAGTATCAAAATCAGAAACAAAACTTACAAAATCTTTGATTCTTCACATTTCTATGTACCCTTTGGCTGTATAGCTTTAATTATATCATATATTAAAACTCTGATTCTAATTGGGCTCAGTCTTCAGTAGAGCACTAATGAACTTTTCTACATTTAGGAACCTATGCCAGCAAATGTGTACAGTGTTCTTGTACTTGAACATTATATCTGTCAGTTTTCATAGTGCTTCAGCTCAGATTTATCTATTTTTTAAAAAAAAGTTTTTTGGTGATGGTGCCCAGGACATCATTAATCATCATAATTTTTGAGTGCCAATTGCTTTGAAAATAACTTAGCAAACAGTGCTTTTTTTTCCCCCCCTAGTGTTTCAGGGCAGCTGTTCCAACTGACATAGTTTCTCACACCTATTTAATACGGTTTTGCTTGCCAACTCTTGTCTGATAATCTGGTAATTTATGCTGAGAAAATACATCAGCATCTTCAGTGCTGAAAGTGAGCACTATATTTGTATTGAGGTGATACGGTAATATTAATTCCTTTGAGAAAACAAAATAGTAATCAGTCCTGGGTTCCTGAAATAAGATAGTGCTAGGGGTACTGAACAAAAACGAAAGAGCCACTGACTTGTGGTTTCATAAAGCAGGTTAGCACAGAGCTGGAATTTGGCCCAAGATCATTTGCCTTTCATACAGTGATGTTGTAAATCAATGACTATCTATAAGGAAACATTTAAAAGTACAGTAATTTCACAATTATAAGCCGCACCTGATTATAAGCCGCACTTTTTTTTTTAAAAAAAGTGAGGCTCCATGTGTAACAAAGTAACAAATTAGTAACAGAATCGCTGCCAGCTGGGTTTGGTGTCAGGTGCTCAAGTTGCAACAGTTTTCATAGACCAGCGAAGCCTTTAAAGGCAGCCCCAGGCACCCTCCCCAGCCGGCTCTCACTTCCAGGTTGGCATTTCACTGGGATTTGTCCATGATCCGCACCTGATGATTAGCTGCACTACTGGGGTAGGCTGGATTCTTCAATGAAAAAGGTGTGGCTTATAATTGTGAAATTACTGTACTTTGTGAACTGTGTAAGATGAACTTCAAAATTCTGAAACTAAAAGTGATGCTTGTGATATCCATGCAAAAGTTTTAGAATTTTGCTGTTGGACAGGAAGATGGGACTAATTTTTTTTTAAATGTAGATTTTCTAGGATGTAGACAAGTTGGAGAAAGCATGCAAGTTCCTCGGCATTTCCATGTGTAGGTTAATTTGCCTACTATATGAAATGAAATTGCAAGCTCTTGAGTATGGATTTCCAAACTCAAACTGTGGAAAACAAGAAGTCTTGAGTGGAAGAGGTAGAAAGGAGAAAGGAATATATAAAAGGATTTGATAATTTACTACAAGTCAATAGATTTTTTGCACGGTGGGAACTAGGCTTCAGTTTTTTATGATACAGATTTCTTTACTTCCCTCCTCCTCTTCAATACACCTTCACATTCCTGAAGGAGATAGGAATAGTATTCCATTTTGATATCTGGTCTTATGTTCTTAGTTGAAAACCTTTGCTCCATTATACTTCAACATTTGTTACTGTAAACATACACATAAGCAAAAAAAATCATCGATTTACTGTGCTATTACGGTAAGTCATCGTATACTTCCTAGTACAATATAAACAGAAAATATGATTATACCTAGAGGCTTCTTTATGTACTTAGAGAATGGATCCTTGTGCTACTAATTTCAAGGTAAGTGCTGCTTCTCATTTTTTGGCCACATCTCTCCCTAGACACTTAGTCCTCTGACATCAAATTATGCTGAAGAATAGGCAAGTAGGCCATTGAGGTAGCAACTGGTTGTCCGTAAACCAGTCACCTATGCCATATCATCTACTACAGTAGCACTATTTTCTTTGGTTGTTTCTCTGTTGCTGGCACTGAGAAATGGTGCTTGCCTTTGTCCCTGTTGTGGGATCTAGTGGTTATTTCCAGCTGCTGAATCCAGCTATGTGTCCAGGTTACATTACTCTGGGATGAAAGCTCAGTCCTTCTCATTTCTCCTGGTATGCTGGGAAAGGCCAGCAAGGTGTATGGACCAGAAGAAGGTTGCAGCATACTCCCTTGTATGGCTTGCACAGTGGAACAGCCTTGAGATGAAGTCTTTGTCACAAAAACAAATTCAATTATTCACTTCTGATGCTTGCTTAGCTACTCCTCTGGTTTCTGCTAAAAAATTAATTGGCCTTCTGATAAACAGATCCTTACTGATAAGCAAATATTGGTTTTGCAAGGTTTGCCAGTTGCTAGAACATGTATTTCACTATGAACTATATTGAAAGGAGTCACATATAAATATACAGTGGTGTGTTATCATTCCTGTAGTTTCAATCTAAACATTTAGCAGGAACATACCATGCTGTTGATAGGCTTCATTTCAGTAAAGAACTTTTCTAAATTCATGGAAATTTTTTATTTCTGTCACTTATGGAAATAAATTGTGCAAACTCATGAAAAATGTAAAAACTGGGAATTGTTGCATATTTCTATACTTTGCTAATAATGAAGAATAAAACTGTCATGCATCTGAAGAAACTTTATGTGTGCATTTGAATTCTACAATGCTTGAATAAATGAATCTTATATGACTGGGATGTTTTGATGTGTCCAGGCTTTGGCCTGCAATTCAAAGTTCTGCCAGAATGCGTTAAAAACTGCAAAATTATCACATAAACAGGGTATAGCTATGATTTTGCTTTCAATTTTTTTTTATAATTTCATTTGGGGAATTGGTTTAAATATATACACAAAATTAATTTTTTGTCATAATGAAACAATAAGGTAGTCAAAATGCCACATAAAGTACTTCTAAACTTTTGATTCAGGTAATATTTAAAATGTAAGCATAGATGATACCAATACTGCTACATTTAATTGTATACTGCAACCTATGTCAATTTTCGGAAACCTCTAACATGAACATAAAAAGAGACCCTGCATATAATGTGGATTTTCCTTAGTATGAAATGTGCTAAGTGCATTTGTAATGTCAAAAGACACTGCAATTATAGTGGCCACTCTAATTACAGTAGTTCAGAAAACAACATCAAGACAAGATTATTGAAGCTTCTTAGAACACCCATATTGAAATAACATACATGTTCAAGGCTTGTAAAGATATGGGCCCTTTTCTTGCTTCAGGGATTTGAAGAATGGAAAAACTCAGATTATAAAGCTTCTGGATCCCTTAGGCAAAAGATTTTATGAATGCAAAAAAGACCGTCATGCTGGCGGACTGTAGGTAGGACCCTTAATAAGAATTTATGTGCCATAAACCCTTGTACTGTTCTGTGCACAAATATGTGTGTGTGACAGACTGCTTGAAACTACACTGGTAATATCTTTTTAAAATCGAATTCTTGTATGGTTACCAAGTTCATTTTTTTAATGTGCCATAATAACAGAGTGTAACCTTGTACAAGTACCACTAGTTGAAGCTGCTGTTGATCAAGCTGATATCAATCTAGTAAATACCATGAGATTTGGAATTTTGAGGTGAGGAATACATAGCATTGCTGGAATCCTTAAGTAAAAAAACAATAGATGTATTAATAAAGTAATGAAAATATACATGTCCAGCACAAAATGTAGTGAAATGGTGCATAGCAATGCTTCAGAATAATACAAATTATAGAAATTATTTTTTTTTATATTTTAGCAGTCAGTACTCCTTCCTAAACCCTCTCCTTGGCTTTATGAAGTTGTCTTTTCTTGCTCTCAGGAAACTGTAATGAAAACCAGTAGGAATTGCGTTTTACTCCATTTTCCTTCCAAATTAAGTCCCACTTTTTGAACCTTCATACTTTCTCAAGCAGTACTATCAGAGAATTTCCTCAGACTCCTTTAAAAACATTCCTGAAGACCAACCGGTTCTGTGAACTGTTTTAGCCATAAAGAACACACCCCAGATGTGTTTGTTCTCATCTGTCTTGCTCTGTACTGCTCTACTTTTGTACTTTGTACTTTAAACTGGGCAGGGAATATTTGTTGTATCACTATATAAATGATATCACTAAGACAATGACTGGCATGTAGAGGGATTTTTTCTTTGTTTTAATATAAAAAATATGTGCATAATGTGTATCACACTGTGTGGCTAGAGCAGTTATTTCTGTTCTTAGGAATAAAACAAAGAATACTTAAACTCTCGTACAAGAGGGAAATTGAGACATTAAAAAATGTATTTCATATCTATTTTGCTCTTTTCTACAAGAAACAGAAAAATATTTTATAAAACCAATGCATGGAAGATATTATACGTGTAAGGTATTTTTTTCTGTTATTTTAATTAAAAAAGCAAAAAGTACAAAGTGTTATATCTTGTTTTACAGAAATTACAGTAACTAGTTAGAAATGCTTATGGATATAAGTTAGTCAACTCAGTGTTAGACAGGGAAATAATACTCAAACAATAGGTGAGTGGAGATATTTGGATCTTAGAGTGGCTTTAACTTACATAACTGTACTTCAACTCTGATCATTTTAGATAATCTTCCAGTCACCACCATTATGAACATTTTCAACATTCAAATGTGTGTTAGGTCATTAGGACATTTATAGTGAATTTACATATGCAATAATGAATAAACTGTATAATATTCCCTTAAAAAAATCAGGGGACTAACTTGCTAATCAAGCATGTAGGTTTCTAAGACTTGGATTTCAGATTTTCTGCTACTTGAGACCACTTACTGTCTTCTTCTGCTCAATTACTTGTAATAAGAAAAAAGCTAGAATCATGGAATTGTTTAGATTGAAAAAGACCTTTTAAAATCATCAAATCCAGCTGTTAACCCAGCACTGCCAAGTTCACCACTAAACCATGACCCCAAGCACCACATCTGGAGGCCTTTTAAATACCTCCAGGGATAGTGACTCCACCACTTTCCTGGGCAGCCTGTTCCCGTGCTTGACAACCCTTTTGGTGAAGAAATCTCTCCTCATATCCAATCTAAACCTCTTCCAGGCCTTCTGACCATTTTTTCCTGTCCTATCACTTCTTACCTGAAAGAGGAGGCTGTCCCCCACTTCATTACAACCTCCATTCAGGTGATTGTAGAGGGTGATAAAGCTCCTCTTAGCTTCTTTTTCTCCAGGTTAAACAGCCCCATCTTCCTCAGTTGCTCCTCATAAGACCCTTCACTGCTCTGTTGCCCTTTTCTGGGCATACTCCAGCACCTCAATATTCTTCTTGCAGTGAGGGGCCCAAACTGGACATGGAATTTGAGATGCAGTCTCACCAATGCTGAGTACAGAGAGACAATCCATGGCCACACCATTGCTGATCCAGGCCAGGATGCTATTGGCCTTCCTGACCACCTGGGCACAGCTACCTTATGTTCAGCTGCTGTTGACCAGGACTCCCAGGTCCCTTCCCAAGCTACTCCCAAGCACCCGTTCAGTCCCTTTCCCAAGCACTTTTTCAGCCACTCTGCCCCAAGCCTATGGTGATGCACAGGGTTGTTGTGACCAAAGTGCAGGACTCAGCACTTCACTTTATTGCAGCTCAGATAATTGGCCTTGGCCCATCAATTCCGATTTGTTCAGATCTACAGAGCCTTTACAGAGCCTTCTGACCCCTCAGCAGATCAACTCCCCCACTCAGCTTGGTGTCTTCTGCAATAGTGTAGGAAGAGATTTTCAACATTTTCTGCTTGCAGTTCTTGGCATCGAAAAATTAAGACATCTCTCTAAGTTAGGATATTTATCTTGACAGCAAGTATCACAGTCAAACATATTTCTCACATGGACTTCAGTATTTGCAGAAATTACTAATTATCTGTGTTTGCAAATTTGACAGGTGGATGGCTGCCTACATTAACTTATATCCTGTGCTAAAACCAGGCACAAAAGAGAAATAATTCATCTAGAATGCAGTCTTCTTTTACATTCAAAAGATCTGTACTAAGAGATACAGATGTTGCCTATCACTGAGGATGACAAACTACTGTTACTTCACAATATGAAGTTTCCTAATGTTCAACTTTTCGGAACATTTCAGAAATTAAATAAAGAGGAAGACATATATGTACTTAAATCTCAAAGAACATGTAAGGAATAGATATAAAATATCAAGAGAAAAGCATTATGAAACTTAAATTATATTTTTTCCAAATACCTATTTTCTCATTAATTTTTTTGTAACTTGTCTCATATACAGCTTGTGTTACTTGCCCTGGAGTAATTTTGTTAGTTTGCTTTCTTGGAGGCATTAGGATTCAAAGATTGGTATCTTTTTCCTTAAAATTTTTGACAAAAACACACCTGATTTTCATATTCTGAGCTTTCTTGTTGCATGACAAATTTCAAATGGAAAACTCCACATTTTACTCTTCAACCTCTCCTCTTTCTACTTTATTTGCCGTAAGTATGATCATGGGGTGACTTCTTGATTCACCATTGAATTAGGACTTCATAGATGTTAGACTACAAGCTGAATTTCACTAGCCTAGAAATTCTATTAAGCTAGAAAGGTCATTCCTTGAACCTTTGATGTCCTAGAGGTGTACTTGAAATTAAATTTTTCAGCTGAGATACACATATTATGGTTTCATCTGAGGAGATACCAGGAAATGTCAAAGAAGTGGTAACAGTTTGTTTGAAAATTAATTTTAAAGGCTTGTTGAATATACTGGATTTTAGTGAGTAAGTGCTCTCAAGTAGTGTGCTCCTGCCAGTGATGGTGGGGAAGTGGCCTATATTAAAAACTCAGATTTTATGCTGGCATGGTTGGTGAATAAAGTGTGGAGAACAAGTTTACTTGTAGCATCACTGAATGGCAACTCTAACACAGGTCAGCTAGGCCTCAAAAGTAACTAAAATGCTCTAAAACATTCATATAAACAGACTGGCTTACTTTAGATGTAGCTCTACTGCCTTGGGCAGTCAATTCTTACATCTGTTTGGGAATTACAGTAATTTCACACTCATAAG